>CM070828.1:6871163-7306163 GCA_036326025.1 Chrosomus eos | reverse complement strand
ACACGTCTCATCCTGACGTCACGCGGCTTTCCGGGACATTAACGGGTTGTGTGTGAACGCACTCACAGATCCCAGCAAATCACTGGCAGTGTGAATGAACCGAAATCAAACAATCCCGGGACAAATGCCGGGTCACATTATCCGTGTATTTTCCGGAATCTCTGTGTGAAAGGGGCTTTATTGACATACATGTTTATACATGTTCATACATTTATAAAATACCTGCATGTTTACTGCTGTAATTAAATATAGAATTACACTGTTGGCCCTTATCCTTTGGGACAGGTTTGGTGATTTTGGTACGTTTAAGGGTGGTTCATAGAAAACAGCTTTTTCGCATTTACAGCTCACCTGAAGTATAGGCTACGTCAAAGTCGATCATTTTTTAAAGAAGGAGCAGTATTTTTGGACAGAAGACGAGTTCTTTATTTAACTCATAAAAGACAAAAGAATTACTGGATTCTAAACAACAAAGAAATGCCACAGTTTATCAAGTCCTCGAAGCAGATAGGAGGGGGAGAAGGGCCAGAAACATTCCTAATATTAAGAATATAAATAATTAAAATAAACCATTTGCCTGATGTGTTACAGTTCATAAACTTAACAGCAAGTTGCAAAAATGTGTTTTTTATACAAGTTTTCCATCTTTTCCCCTTTATACTACAGTATATATAGGATAGCTACTATATACTATGCATTTTACAATTTCAGATCATGAAATCAGATTTGAACCTTTATAATAAGAGTTATAAGCAAAAAACAATGAAACCTTAGTGATTAATGTGTCCCAATATCTTCCATTGAATGGTTCTTAAAAGCAAAAAGCTTTTCCAGTAAGACAGAAAACGAAAAGAATATCTTCTAGCCTGAGATGCAATACACGTATACCAAATAACCCAAGCAAAGGTTCCAGACGTTGTTTTTTTTATATATAAAAAGAACGAGAGACCTTGTTCAGTGGGTCTGTTTTTTCAATACACAGTAATTTTACGAGTCTCTCATGTGGAACCACCATTTATATCAGTTTTTGCACATTCAAGATCTTCGTGTGCAACTTACAGGGTGAATTCTGCCCTTTTATCAAAGTCAGCCTGACTGTGCTGTTCGCCGGGGTTTAAAGTGTGATATCCTGCAGACAGCAGCACAACACACTGACGTGACCCTCAGTATGAGTGACGCCCACACACACTCACTGACCTTAAAGCACACAGATGCACAGCGGGGATGAATGAGTCAGGAATATGAACAGGAGTGTTTCTGACATGATCCAGAAGTGGCCCTTGTGAAAATCACAGTTAATGTACATATTGATTATTAATGCATGGAAGCGTGTGTTAGTCCGACCGGATTCCTGATCACTTCGTGTCATGCAGTGGGAGCTCTCATCACAGTGGACAGTGAGGTCAGTCACTGGAGCAGCGAGAACGTCCTAATGAGTCTTACGGGAGAAAGATTGTCTCCGTTCTGTTCCCTAATGATGCTCTCCTGCCAGAGGTGTTGCTGTGTTATACTTCAGCTCCGAGCTTTTGTCCTGGATTCTAAGGATGCTGAGGATGTGACCTGCCTGGATTTTGACAGCTGCTTTCACTGGGAAAGATGGAGTTATCTTAAAAATGATCTCTGTTGAGGAAACTAGATAATGGTGTGACGGTGGTTAAAGCTCAGGGCTGTTAATTGGATTGTTGCTCAACGCAAGGTTACCTCAGGTGGACTATCCTTGTTAGCAGGCCCACAGACTCCATACATTATTTTAGAATTTTCTGCGCTGATTTTTGGATTGAAATTCTGCTGTATGGAATATGGATGTAAGATGAAAGTATTGTAAGGGAATTAGAAAAAAAAGTAATCTGTACAATGGTCTCATTTTAGGATTTTGATTAATAATATGTCATAGGTTAAAGGAAGTTCCTACATCGAGCAAATTATTTATTAATATTATAACCATCCATTTATATTTTGTTGTTACTGTTGTGTGTGTGTGTGTGTGTGTGTGTGTGTGTGTGTGTGTGTGTGTGTGTGTGTGTGTGTGTGTGTGTGTGTGTGTGTGTGTGTGTGTGTGTGTGTGTGTGTGTGTGTGTGTTTGAGGCATTATAAACAGTGTATATTTGTATATGTTTAGGGGGCTATATATACACACACTGTATATTTGTGTTTGTTCCAGACAAACGTTGCGCCAGTAGGTGGCACCAAGTGACTGTCTTGATGAGTGTGATTGAATCATCTATAAACTAAACAAGTGAATCATTCGCAAAATTCTGACATTGTTGTAGTAGGCTATGTTTTAACAGCGTTTTCAAAACACGAATTACCAACTTCTTCTTTTAGCTATATTTATATTATAGATGTATGGACAAAATAGATAGGTAGACATACAGACAGGTCATTGCACTAAGCGATTAAATCCTCCATTCAAATGATTTGTTCAAAAGCGCTGATTCCTTCAGGAACTGAACAAGTGAAACTGAACCATGTGCTCAACACGGTTCTGCAATGACTTTGTTGAAGTATTTGTGTTTTAACAGCGTTTTCAATGTACGAATTACCACCTTCTTCTTCTTGCAAGTAAGTTTCAGATTCATCGTGTTTTGAATTCAAAGCTCCTACTACTGGCGACACATCTCCAAACCACACTTACCTCACTTATAGCATTTTATAAGGTAGCAACAACTAGCTAGCGCTACATACTGTGCAAGGAGTCGAATTTAGTTTTTTACTCGTCTTCCACATTGGAATGCCTTCAAATTGTCTTTAGGCTATTTGGGGGCTTTTTTTCAGAAAATATTGATATATTTGATTATATGCATTTAATTTCAATTAACTTGATTAGCCTACAATTTAGACATATATTTAGAAATGTGTGGATCTTTCTGCTAGGTTGTAAACTGTTAAAGAAACTAGATTGTTTTTGTGTAGTATTTAATGCAGTGCCAAGGCCTAAAATAAGTTTTCCTCCTGGCCATAAGGGTCCTCTGTCAGATAAGGACAGTCAAGTTTCTCTTATATATTACATCATGTCTGCGCCACCTCTCCCTGGAGAAATGACTCACCTATATTGTCTTTTTTTCTTTCTTTCTCTCTCTCAGTTATTTATTTAGTACACTTTATCTCTCTAACATTTCCCCACACGTATCAACAAAGGACTTGTAGGAACAATTATAAAATATATTTTTACAATTTCTGAAGACATTGAGTGCTCTTAGCCTGTGCAAAACTCTTCACCACAATATTAAAGTGTTGGTGGTTGCCAAGTTTGTGTTATGCAGTTGCTACAGAGGTGTTCTGGGTGGTTTCTAGGGAGTTGCTAAGTGGTTGTTTAATGTTCCAAGTCAAATGAATTTCAGGTTTCTAGAGAGGGCTTTGGCCATCAGTATATGGGATTTGTTTTATCATTCATGTCCATTTCATAAATGTTGCAGGACGTGTACCATGTTAAATTTTAATACAGAGGGTTTGTTAAAAATAAAGGTTCTAGTCTACACGCGTTTTTTTTTTTTTTTTTTTGGTGGGTTGGGAACCTTTCAGTGAGCAGTCTTTAAAGGCCCACTAAAGTGCCTTGAAACATGCAGCTTTATTCAGTGTTGATGTAATTTCCCCAGAAACGGGAATACAAGACGGGACATTGAGCTGCTCCTCCCCTTTTTTAAGCGTTTCGCTTATATCGCAGCTTGGCCGGAGCCGTTGAGCTTGGCAAAGCCGCATTTGACAGCTTATGACAGCCACAGTGTAATAGATTCCCCTTTTATATTTAAAATGAAACTGTTACTAAAGCAAAACAGTGAACATAATCATGCTGAGGATGTGTAGTTTGAATAGTGTGTAATTTGTGTTGGCTCTTCTACTCGTCAGTGCTGTTTCTAATGCTGAGTCTGTCTAACCGGTTCTCCTCCATATCACTTTAAAATACAGCATTCTGTGAATTTAAATGTCTCCGATAGGTTTTCTGGTCTGCGTCGACTCACACATATGATCCACTCTGTGCTGTCGTGTCTCTGGACTGGAGCAGGCTGTGTGTGCGCTGTGGCGGATCACGTGACACTAATGTGAAACCAGACTTCATTCTCCCCAGTGGAAAGCATAATTACACCGTCTGAATCATTCCCTATCCCCTATTTAGTGCACTATGTGCCATTCACCATATAGAAAATAGTATTTGTGTGAACAAGTGACCGTTTTCACCTGCAGCTTCAGCGTCTATTTATAAAGCGTCTAATTTGTTGGGGGGCTTTAGATTCTAGAGAGCATTTGATTGGACAGGAAAAACTGATGAGAAGAGGAAGTCATGTGAGTGATGTCATCAAAATCATTGATCCATATTGGCGAAAGTGAGAAACAAAGTTTTGATGCTTAGCCTATATCTTCTAAATGCGAAACGTATTACTAAAGGTAAAAAGAATTGATTTAATGGGGACTTTATTAGGAAAAAATTCTTAGAACATTTTAATAATCTAAAAAAACCTTTTCCTCTATATTGTATCTTTCGTTGAAATGGAAAGGTTCCATGGATGTTAATAAGTTGTTGATGAAGCCATGGATTGAATGAGATGCAAACACTCTCCTTTTCCTTTCCTTTGCTTTTTACCTTTGGCATCCAATCCGCAGCACTCAACACAAAATGCCTTACTCTCCCTATTAAAATGCACTTTTTGAATCAGAACAAACACTGTACTTCTGAGCTATAAGTGCAGCTGCTGTGCAGTGATGGAGTGCTTGGCGTTTTGAGGTGAGGGGCTCAGCTGTAACTAATGAACGTCATGCTGACATTGACCTCTATTCAGACGGGCAGGTTCATTCCCATTTCGTTTTGCTCTCTTTATCCTTCACTGAGAAGTTATGGAACGGATGTCCCAAAACACAGGTGCATATATCTCCTGTCCAACGTCCTGCCAGTTCTGCCTCAACGTCCTGCCTCAATGTATCACTGCTGTAAGTGCGATCAAGTCTTGTGCCCTATCAACATCGCGTTTATTCAGATAACTTTAGCTGACTCAAGTGGTCAAGAAGGGGAATTAGTTGCTTTTAAATACGCTTACTCAACAAACTCCACTCTGTAATCACAGGACTGAGAAGAGTGCGCATTATCTTGTTAAGCAATGTTACAAATCCCAGTGAAGGAGGTCGTCTGTGTCTCATGAGTATAGGCAGTAATTAACAGAGCATAAGTGAGGTGAGATTCAGCAGGAGTCTCCCGCTGTAAGCAGCATATGCTCCATTCCTTTGCTAGTGTGCCAGGAACATCTGAGGAGTGATTCCTTGAAAACTCACTTGCCCTTTTTGCATCATGTGAGCCGAGCCGACCAACCAGGGGCGTAGGAATGAGTTTAACATTGGGGGGGACCAGGGGTGATTTTAAGATTTTAATTTTAGGGAGGCTCAGTCCCCAATGACAATACGGAGGGGTTTTTCTTGGCTCAAAACGAGGAGGAAGACACGAAATCCTGATCATGTATTTATTTATAAGATAATTAGAATATTATTTTTCACAGACCATAGACTGTTATTCCTACAGTATTTGTGTGGATGTAGGCCAGTACCTCTAGGGGGGTCCGGGGGCATGCACCCCCGGAAGAAAATTTTGTACATTTTAAAGCTAAATTCATTAATCTGGTGCACTTTGAGTCATCCAAATCCACTGTTGAAAATAAATAATCCACCCGCCAATCGACGAACCTATGAATTCTCTGATTTAGATATCTGCATCAAATTTTTTCTGCATCATATTTTCTGCATCATATTGTCACTTCAAAATCGGTTTATTGGAATAAACTATTTGGGTTCAATTCAACTCGACTTCAGTGGACTACATTACAAATATTAGACATGATTCATGGGTCTTTTTTAAAATTATCTTTCTATATATTTTTTGTCTTCATTTTAAAATCTGAAAGTTCTTGTTTTAGGTTCTTCTAGGGATACCTTGTTATAGCCTATATATATATATATAATATATATATATATATATATATATATATATATATATATATATATATATATATATATAATATATATATATATATATATATAAAGGTTTTAATAAGTGAATAAAACGTTTTCATTATATCTTAGAAAAACATTAAGAAACGTTTATATAGCCTAATGGGAGAATTGAACGTTTGAATAACGTTCTTATACCAAGCAAGAACGTTAATACAACGTTTATATAAAGGGAGAATGAACGTTTTATAACCTAAAATTGTTAATGGGAAGAGGAGAGATTCGCGATTGCACTGAACACGTTTTAAGTGCAGGCATATTCTCTGAGCGAGCCCAGAGAGAGAATTCCTACAAGAGAAGTGTATCTGAGAGCGCGTGGGAGATTCGCGCTCGGCACATCATATTCCGCGCGCGAGCAGAGAGATTCAGCTCGCGCATTATATTAATGTACTTTCGCGCTACAATAATGCGCTCTCGACCTTTGGATAGTGAAACCAATCAAATACGTGTGTCTCACGGCCAATGCGTGAGAGTTGGCAAATATTTTTGTCTTCCGCGGTGTCATTTTTGGGTGGGACAAATGCGTCTGTCTCCAATATTGGGGGGGACACGTCCCCCCCGTCCCCCCCGGTTCCTACGCCCCTGCGACCAACTACCAACTATTGAAAAATCCAGCATAACCCCGCATGAATTCCATGTTGGTCCAAGCTAATTTATGCTGGTTAGAACTGGTATAGTACTGGTCTAGCTGGTGGACCAGCGTAGTCAGGCTTTTCTCAAACAAAACTAAGCTGGTCCACAAGCACTCCCGCTTTCTATTATGTCCTGGCATGCAAAATACAATAATTATGTATAAATTCAAATTGTTCAAATTAGAATGTTAAAATGTTCAAATTAGAATAATAATTATACTGGATAATATATATATATATATATATATATATATATATATATATATATATATATATATATATATATATATATATATATATATATATATATATATATATATATATATATATATATAGGGGTGTAACGATACATGTATTTGTATTGAACCGTTCGGTACAAAGCTTTTGGTTCGGTAATCGGTACGCAATACAAACCGAACGATTCATTGGACCATTTTTCCTGCTGACCAAAATCCACGCTGGTGCGACCACCACAACGTTGTGCAACATCAAATGGCAGACGTAGCCTAATGAAAGCGGGACGAAAATGCGCTACTCATTATTTTGTGCTTCACGAACCGTTTATCAGTTTGGACCAATGTCAGTGCAGCACGAGCCGATCTTGATCAAGTGACACTGTTACTAGAGATCCAGTAAACAAAGCATTTGAATTCGCCACTGAAGTAATAACATCGCTGCGAGATCTAGTGAGAAGCATTAACATGTCTCCATTATTAACGGATCAAACAGTGCTGACGTGGAAACCAGGAGAAACATTGTTCCATGAATGAACTAGTAGTTATAGGTTAAGTCCACAGATCAGCAACATTCACCATGGATTTAATGTAATAACACTAACTTGTAACCATGGAAGTTTGGTAGAAATAGGCCTAGTAAAATGCTTTCAAGTACATCACACATTTTTTTCCAGCACTTCAAAACTCAAATATTATCATATTTAAATGTTATTTTTAATGTGATGACAAAACATTATTTTTTCATCCTTCAAAGATTACCCCCATTTATAAAACTAAAAGTTTCAATATGTAGGAAAACTTTTTTCACACTAAAAATAATTTTTCTTTTAATAAATAGGAAATTTCTCTGCTGGCATTTCTTTCTTTTTGCTGTATCGAAAACGTACCGTGAATTTTGTGAACCGTTACACCATACTCAACACTAAACTTGAGTATGGTATTTATCGGACAAAATGATTTGGCAAAAAAGGCAAACTACAGCTTAAGGTTATAGTTTACTATTTGCAAAAAAAAAAAGTATACAACAAAAACGAATTAAAATGACAAAAGCACATAAGTTCAAATAAAAATATATATAAAAATAGAAGCTAATTCAAAATATTAATAAATAAATACTATAATAATATATACTGTAGATAACAGTAAAAATAACACTCTGCTTAAATGAGACAATTTTCTAATAATAGAGTAAGAATGTAGAGCTATAAAAAATTGTAAATAACATAATATGATCTTCATCATTGACTTTTGATCTAAAAAAAATCTGAGCACAGTTTGAGACATCGTTGAAATGTCATCTAAAAGTAAAGCAAACGTGAGAGTGAAACCATGCACTGATGGAGTCAGTTCAGATCAGTGTGAAGCAAAAGTCTCCATTTGCTTTCCATTTAATGTAATCTGCTGTCTAAGAGAAGACAGATATTAAAGAGATCTCCACTGGGGGTTTTCTTTCCTATAAGGGAATTCGGTTATTAAGATTCTCAGATTGCCTGAGTCTCATACCGGTGACTCTAATAAACAACTTGATAGATTAGTTCACGAGCCGACCAGCCAGTTGTAGCCATGCTGAATTATTTATAGGGAACGTGTCAAGCTCATTTATGCTTGCGCTGAACTTTCCCTCTGCCGTGCTGGAAGGAAAAGAGACAATGCCTTAGAGATGCTTGGAGTCAGAAGGTTGTGTTTTATAACATGTCTTTTTTTTCATCTGGTCTTTCTTCTGCTGATGCCAAATCCATTTGCTCTCTGCCAGGAGAGTTTTGCTTCACAGGGCAGGTGAGAAAGATGCAGAAGGGAGGGGGATTGTTCTCTGTTAGCCCAGCATTGGATGTTTCGAGAGAGGGAGTGGACCGTGCCTTTCTCTCTCCTCCTCTCTCTTTCTCTGTCTCCATCATTATGGAGTTGAGGCGAGGAAACCACACAGCCAGTGGAAGCATGCATGAGCTCAGGGTGCTAAAACAAAAGGCACACTATCTATCACCCGCTAGATCATTCCGGGAACCTGCACTTCCATTACAGTGATGAGCGTAAGAGAGAGGCTGAGCAGGACATGTTACCAAGGAGACTACAATGATCAAATGCACTAGCGTCTCGTTTTCCATGTTTCCTGAAGTCTGAAGGAACTTAAATGCTGTTATGCCAGGCTCTGCCACTCAGGAGAACATCATGAAGGTGAGGGTTAACTTTTTCTCCAGGCTCTTAAAAGCCCATTAGAATTTTCCTGTAGAAAGTGTCTGCGTTTAAATTGAAATTTGATTATATTTTGCTCAGCTCTCCCCAAAAGAAAAGGGGAATATATATATACACATACAAAATCAATTGCCAATGAGAATAATGGCAAAAAATATTCTTATTATAATCTGCTAATCTTACTATGTATCTGGTATTTATGAGTAATTGGATAATTCTTATTTTTATATATATTCACATACACACACACATTGAGATATTTGTGTTAATTTTGGGGGGGGGGGGGGGGGGGGGGGGATAATATGCTTAATTTTTAAGAAAAGAAAAATTGTCTTAAAAATAGTTATACTATAATGTTATTATAATGTAATATAATATAATGTGAGATATGATGACCTGGACATTTATTAAGCTGGACTATGATGCTATTTTCTTCTAGATCTGCTGTACAGAAACAAAATTTGTTGCATTATTTTCCTCTTATCACTGTAAAGCTGAATTGAAACAATCTGTTTTGTAAAAAGCGTTATATAAATAAAGGTGACTGGACTTATTAGTAAGAATTACCCATACAAAAATAACTTTTCCTCACAAGTTGTTCGCAAATGCATGGTTTACAGTAGTCTGACTAAGCTGCATGTCAGGCATTTTTGATTGTATGTCAGAACGCTTAACTCGGCAAGGCTGAACTCTGAAAAGTAACAGATAAGGTTGGAAGGAGCAGCACATCGTCTGTCACTCAAAAGCGTCAGCACGGAAAGCTCAGTGCAAACACAGCATTCATTTGACAGGATTTCCCTTCAGGCAGAGAACGTCTCTGTTTACAGACAACTTTAATCCTTCCATCGCCACCGGCAAAACAAAGATTTCATTTTTATTACAGTGGCAGAAATCTGACATATCTTTTGATTACTGCTGGATTTGCTCTTAGCTTCTAGAAAAACGGAAAACACTAATTGAGTCCTGATTGATTTAATTTGAAAATTTCACATTCTTTTTATAGGGTCTGAGAGATCCCAAGACCTTTCGAATGGCACTTTAGTGTTAGGTAAATGTGATATCAACCATTACAACATGTTCCTGGACAACACTATCTCATGACCAATTCGTACAAATTCAGCAAATCGTAAAAAAAGGTGTACGATTTAGTGATTTCCAACTTGGAACCAATCAAATATGACAACATTTGGATCTGTGGGAATCCAAACATAAGGTTAAAGTCAATCATGACGGTACATGAGTGTGTAAGGGTAAAGAAAGCGACACTAATTGACCAAATCCGCTTTGATGGCAAGAAGGTTAATACTGTGCAGTAATCTGCACGCTTTGAGGTGGTGTACTCCCTGCTTTTTAATTAAACTTCACTTTGCGTGTCTCCTTCGAAGGAAAAATCACATGATGTAGGCTATATGTCACTCAGCAGACTGTCAGGGTTTGTGCAGGTGACCAAAGACGAGGACACGGAAACTTCAATATAAAGTTTTAATAACATAAATGAAACTTTCCAAACTGAAACAGGAACAAAACTCCAGGACTTCAAAGGTTACACACAACCACACATAGACGACGATCGACAAACACTCAGGGAAAACACAGGGCTTAAATACACTAGGAATGATTGGATAATGAACTGAACACAGGTGATAAAACTGAACACAAACGAGGAGCGGGAAAACTTAACAGGACTAAACCAAAAACCACAAAGACAGGGGGAAACAAGATCTCAAAACATTAACAGAACACATCAAAACGTGACAGTACCTCCCCCCTCCCCGAAGGCGCGTCCTCGCGCCGTATAACATCCAAAGGGGGTGGGAGGGTGGGCGCCCTGGAGGCTGACGAGGGCATGGTGTAGGTCCAGGAAGCCTCCAGGGCGGAGCAGGCTGCGGGCGTGGCAATGGCGGAGCAGGCTGCGGGCGTGACCAAGGCGGAGCAGGCTGTGGTCGTGACCAAGGCGGAGCTGTGGGACCCTCGGGCGTCCAGGACGGTGCTGGCTCTTCAGGTGGCCACGGCGGTGAAGACCCTTCAGGTGGCCGTGGTGGTGAAGACCCTTCAGGTGGCCATGGCGGTGCAGACCCTTCAGGTGGCCATGGCGGTGCAGACCCTTCAGGTGGCCATGGCGGTGCAGACCCTTCAGGTGGCCATGGCGGTGCAGACCCTTCAGGTGGCCATGGCGGTGCAGACCCTTCAGGTGGCCATGGCGGTGAAGACCCTTCAGGTGGCCATGGCGGTGAAGACCCTTCAGGTGGCCATGGCGGTTGCAGACCCTTCAGGTGGCCATGGCGGTGTTATCTTTTCGGGCCTCCGTGGATCTTTGGCCGGCCACGGCGAAGGCGTATGGCGCCCCCCAAAATTTTCTTGGGGAGGACAGGCTCATGATTGACATCAACGGGCGCTGGGTCAACGGGTTCTGGGTCTGGGTCAACGGGCTCTGGGTCTGGGTCAACGGGCTCTGGGTCTGGCGCTGGGTCAACGGGCTCTGGCTCTGACGCTGGGTCAATGGGCTCTGGCTCTGGCTCTGGGTCAACGGGCTCTGGCTCTGGCTCTGGGTCAACGGGCTCTGGCTCTGGCTCTGGGTCAACGGGCTCTGGCTCTGGCTCTGGGTCAACGGGCTCTGGCTCTTCATGGGACTCGGAACTGGACGGGGCCAGCACATCCTGGGACTCGGAATGGACGGGACCAGCACATCAGGGGACTCGGAACTGGACGGTGTAACGGCACCGAGATGGTCATCTGATAACATTAATTATATTCTAGATAGTTAACATCCCTCCACTCCTCCAAACTGATCACGTCAGTCTTTTGATTACATTACTGAAACAGCAGCTTAAATGTGTCAAAAGAAAAGCCCCGTTCTTCCATTCAGAGACACGGGACAGTTAATGACCTTCTCAAGATAAAGACGAGTCTGTCGCATCTCATGTGACAAACGGCCACCAACCGATCTAGAGACCCCGTGAGTAAATCTCATGATCCCGCATGACCAGGATGGCACTCTCCAACAAAACAGACATTGTACCCCGGGTTTTTTAAACTCATCAAATTTATCAATACCTTACACATCTACTTCCCCAGAGGCGGGGGGGCGAGAGTCCATCCCGTCCGACGAACGCTAGATGAACTCCCCACCCCACACACACACACACACACCACACACACAGACACACACACACACACACATAGAAACCCTGAGTTTTCTGATGTGTGATCAAAATACTGTGGTAAATGTGTGAAATGCTTTTCTTGTGATGTTTTATGATTCCCAAGTGACAAATTGCCATGACCAAAGCCTTACGATATGTAATCAGACTTGATATGCGTCTAATCATGAAGAATCAGGTATCGTCAGCTTAGCAGCTCGCAGGAATGCCGCGCTTGGTATGATTGTAACCAGCGAAATCGAATAAGATCGAATAACTAACCCTAAATGCGATATGATGCATGTTTTTATTAATACCAATTTAGAAGTGTATTCTTACTAAAGTTTTATCCTCTTCGCACATGACTCGGAGGGTGTGTATTTTTGCAAACACAGAAGTTTGCTGCCACTCCTCCTCCCAAAAGATTGGATTAGGCCTGTAAGAAGGCGTGTCTCTAGCTCCTTCAAAACCTGGAGCGCGACGTCGTTCTTGGCAAGCAGTCTTCGCCAGAGAGAACCGTCTTCAATAAGAACTCAACCGAGTTCTTCGTTTTCTTTCTAACTTTCGTTTTAACCTAAGTTTTCTTTCTCGTGATCTAACTCACTTGACAGTTTTCCTTCGTTAAGTATATTCAAGAACGAAACGACTCTAAGACTTAATCATCGTTTGTTCGAGCTGACAGATATCTACCTGCGTCCGAACGAAACACCTCAGGACACATTCAGCCGACGCTTTCTTTCAAACAACCTCACAAACGGGCCTCGCCAAAGCAAGTATAAATCTAAAAAGAAATGCTGTTTTAAGGTTGTCTATAACATCTGATTAAGCCTTTTGGGGTCTCATGATTGAACTGTTTGAACTGAAGATCATCTCATCTCTCTCATCTCCATCTCCATCTCCATCTCCATCTCCATCTCTCTCTCTCTCTCTCTCTCTCTCTCTCTCTCTCTCTCTCTCTCTCTCTCTCTCTCTCTCTCTCTCTCTCTCTCTCTCTCTCTCTCTCTCTCTCTCTCTCTCTCTCTCTCTCTCTCTAATATTTTGTATTGCAATCGTTTTGTTAATTGTTTGTTTTGCTATGCATATTTACTCCTGCGTGATTTAAGTAGTTCATGTAATCTTTAGTTTGCTTTATTAAACTCTATAATCTTTTGAATTGAATCTGTCTCATTTGTTATAAACTTGAAGTCAATGAAAATGCCGATCTTATGTTACAAAGCTCTACTTGATTTATATTAAAATATCTAAAGTGCCTTACACGAAAATATCATTTCTGGTGGCCACAGGAAGGATAATTTTGATGTTTATAGGCCAGGTAAACGGACAGTGCATAACAATTAAATTTGAATCACTTGAAAATTTATCCTGATAACTGATAATATTTTGCCGACCTATATTAATAATTACTACGAAAAATCGTGTGTTAATTATTCATATACGGTGAGGCCTAGCCTATTCCTTATTTGGTATAGTCTAATTTGTGTAGTCGTAATGCATATTCATCAGCTGATGAATATTATTCCCCATTTAAGCTAATATTTCCCCAAAAATAGTCATTGTCGCTACAACGGAACCAGCATTTCAGGGAGCTTGGGGCTGGGCTCAGGCTCTGGCGGGCAGGCGACGGGCTCAGGCTCTGGCGGGCAGGCGACGGGCTCAGGATCTGGCTGGATGTGGTTAACGTGAACCCCAGCCTCGGCAGCCATCCTCCTGGCTAATCGCACTGACATCAGTGGGGTATCAGTCATACAGGACATCAGCCGGGGAAGTCCATGGACGATCTGGCGGCAGGGCTGATGCGGAGTGCAGACTCTGGCGGGCAGACGATGGGCTCTGGCGTTAGCGTGCAGGTGATGGGCTCAGGCGTTGGCGTGCAGGTGATGGGCTCAGGCGTTGGCGGGCTTGGAGCTGGCTGGAGTGGGAGATCTTCAACGTGGTAGCTGGATCCACACGCCCACAGCGTGTGATCCACAAACTCCAGGAAGGATAGATGGAGGTCCTTGACAAGAATTATCTGGGATAACGGGTCCTTTAATCCACCCCAGAAACTTTGTGTTAATTCTTCCTCCTCCAACGACATGTCATCATACAGCTCCAGGTAAAGCCCTGCATACTCCTCAAGAGAGCGCTCATCTTGAAAGAGGATAGGTGTGTTAATTGGTTTCACCTTTTTCCTCCGGTGACATCTCCTCTGGCTCATCTTCGTTTTTATATTGTACGGTCGATCGTTCTGTCAGGGTTTGTGCAGGTGACCGAAGACGAGGACACGGAAACTTCAATATAAAGTTTTAATAACATAAATGAAACTTTCCAAACTGAAACAGGAACAAAACTCCAGGACTTCAAAGGTTACACACAACCACACATAGACGACGATCGACAAACACTCAGGGAAAACACAGGGCTTAAATACACTAGGAATGATTGGATAATGAACTGAACACAGGTGATAAAACTGAACACAAACGAGGAGCGGGAAAACTTAACAGGACTAAACCAAAAACCACAAAGACAGGGGGAAACAAGATCTCAAAACATTAACAGAACACATCAAAACGTGACACAGACAGCCATAAAGCCGGTATACTCTGATGGAGGCCAGCAGATGGGAAAGGAGACGATCTCTCTCAGGGGAGAAGTGTTCAGTGAAGGGCTGCGCTATAAGCAAACATCTACTGTGCACTTTTTCTGGAGGGAAAATGAAAAGTTCTTTGTTCATTACAGCAGTGGTTCTCAAATTGTATTGCTTCAGTACCCATATTTTACAGTTCTTTATTGTACAAAAGTGAACGAAAAAAGTCCTTCATACGCTGAAATAATTCTTTAGAAAAAATATTTATATAAGTGAATATGCCCCAAAACAGTTTCTTTTTATAGGTTCTATTCTATGGAAGTAAAATAATGGCAAATGTTTTTGAAACAAAAAAGCGTGAATTGCACTACGTGGAAAAAATATGCATTGCATTAACCAGGCTTGCGTTTTAATGAATCGTTTTTTTAGGGCTTGCATTTTAATGGGCTGAAATCTAATAATCCATATTCACCTTTCAGATTTCACTTCCAAAATGTTAATTAAAATACAACCTATAATATTCGACAGGCAAATTTCGGTCCATTTTATTTGGCTTTACAAATTCGCTTCCACAAATTCAGTGGTTCAAATTTTACAGAAAAGTCAACATTTCACATCCGGGAACTGCAGGAATAGCGGTAGATTACCGATTTATAATCTCCATCTGCTGTTAATCGGTCTCACCAGTAGATGGTGTAAGCGGCTGTTGACGAAGACTATAGCAACAGTTAGAGAGTCATTCATTTCCTTTATAAAAAATAAGGATTCACAGAAATGGAGCAGTCGAGAAGTATTTGTTATGATTATCAGAGCCAGTATAAAGAAAAGCTGATAAAGACACAAAAGCTGTGTTTATGTTTAATTCAATGTCTTCATGGTTACTTTACTTGTGTATGCTACATGTAAGCAGCTTTCTCTACCATGAATGAGATTATAACTTTATTCACTGATGCTGATGTACAGATCAAACGTTAAATCTGAGGTAGACTTATATTTCTCTCGGATGTTTAGTTTCCTTAACTTTATATCACAGCTGTGTTGCAGTAGGGTTTCCCTGCCGTCACTGATATATAAAGCGTGGGTAACACTTTATTTGAAGGGGTGTGCATAAGACTGACATGACACTGTCATAAACATGACATAACACCTGTCATGAACATGAAGGAGTCTTTATGAATGTTTATGACTGTTGTCATTAAGTGTCATTCGGTAAATTATGACACTTTTAATGCAAAGTTGACATTGTTTAAAATGTCTTTGTTATGACAACTTGACATTACCCAAGACAAAAATGTCTTGATTATGACAACTTGACATTAACAAATACAGAAATGTCTTTGTTATGACAACCTGACATTAACCAAGAAATCATAACCTGTCAACCTGTCACAAACTTTGGCCGTCATGACACCATTATAACTGTGTCATGAATATTACCTGTCCTCAAGTAAAGTGAAACACATTGTACTAGTTATAAAGATGTCATTAAGGGTTATTACACTGCAAAATGCTTGAAGTTTGATAATTAGACTGTTATGACATTTGTGACAGGTTGACAGGTTATGATTTCTTGGTTAATGTCAAGTTGTCATAACAAAGACATTTCTGTCTTTGTTAATGTCAAGTTGTTATAATCAAGACATTTTTGTCTTGGGTAATGTCAAGTTGTCATAACAAAGACATTTTTTGTCTTTGTTAATGTCAAGCTGTCATAACAAAGACATTTTAAACAATGTCAACTTTGCATTAAAAGTGTCATAATTTACCGAATGACACTTAATGACAACAGTCATAAACATTCATAAAGACTCCTTCATGTTCATGACAGGTGTTATGTCATGTTTATGACAGTGTCATGTCAGTCTTATGCACACCCTTCAAATAAAGTGTTACCAAAACACTTAACATAGCTTAATGGACTAAATACAGTGATATAAAAGACCAAACTTGCACCTTATTGGTGATGGCTATAGGCTACACAGGCAAGCAGATGGACTCAGAATATGAACGTAACGCGCAAAGTTTCACGCTAAGCATTTCCCAGCGTAAAGTTGCCTTGACATTGGAAGTTCGTTAGAGACGGTCTCTAAAGTTACATTACATACGGTATGGACATACACATGACTAAACTTCAATAGCATTTAAAGAGAATGACTTACAGTCATAACACCAACTGTAGTGTTCCTGTAGGTGTCAGGCATCATCCACACCTTTTAGATTCTTGATATTAAAATAAAAATAGCAATATTTACACATGCTTTGACAGTTTTTAAAAATAAAATATCAAGAATCTAAAAGGTGTGGATCATGCCTGGCACCTACAGTACATGAACACTTTACAATTGTTTTTACTTGTAACTGTTACAAGGTGGTTGCAGCCAGCAGAGATGAAACAGGATCTAAGTGCAGCAACTTGATTCAAAAACAAACTCAAAACTTCACAAAACAGAATCTTGGGAACAGGAACATGAACAGAACAACCAACTAAATGCAACATAACAAACCACTGATAGAAACACAGGGCTTAAATAGACAAACGGATGAACTAATGAGACTGAAACTCAAATCAAATCAGTAACCATGGAGACAATTGTGCTGAGAAAGACAGAACTGTCTTTCATAATTAACTAACTAATTAAAAGATAAACCAAACAGAGACAAAAACAGAAATCAAAATAAACTGACAACGTGATAGTAAGTCATTCTCTATATATTTGATATGAATAATGTTTTCAATATCAACACTTACCTGCGTGCAACAAACTGTTTCTTATGCAATAACAGAGACCGTTTCCTGACACGCTTTAAAGGAGCCGTGCCTTAAAGGGATACTCCACCGTCTTTTCATATTAAACTATGTTTTTCTCTTAACTAAGACGAGTTGATACATACCTCTCTTGTCTCAGTGCGTGCACTTAATCGCTCTTAGCTTAGCCCAGTTCATTCAATAGGGGCCAAACAGATAAGCGACCAAACACCTCCAAGTTTTCCCTATTTAAATACAGTTACTCGAGTAGTGTAACTCGACCTAGGACGGAGACACAAAATAAAATGTTGCGCTTAGAATGGATAACTTTATTGTATGGCGGAATACCATAGCAAGTGCTTTGGAGCACCTCGACTCGGCGCAGTAATATCATCACTCGTGAAAAATCCTCTCACCGTAGGGTGACCAGATTCCGACACAGAACCCATCGACCCATCGGGGGGGTGGGGTCAGGGGCGTGCGTATTAATGCATAGGCTACTCTAGCACACTTCTCTCTGTCGTGATGCGCGTGTAATAAATGCGTACTCTAGCACACACACGCAAGCTCTCTCGCTCTCTCTCTCTCCCTCTCTGTCGTGCGCGTATTCAATGAAAACTATAATATATAAAAATATATATATAATAACCAGGGTTCTCAAGTTTTATCAAAACCTTGGAGTGAGATCACATGCGTTTAGGGGAGGAGCCAAAGGGGAGGAGCCCCAGTGAAGCCCCGCCCATCCCGCCCCCAATTTTACCCAATTTTTCATTATTAACCAGCACAAATTGAAATTATAACAATTGGTAAATATGATAAATGACAGAGCAATTCATCACATCAAATATAGGCTACTCTTTAATGTTATATTTCAAAATTACAAAAATATAACAAATTGCTCCAAACAGTTTGGAAAAACAAAATTTTTGCATTTTTCCCTGACATCTTTGAAAAATACAAATGCAATGGCAATGATTAATGTATGTTTGGACAGGATATAAAATATTACCCAGAGCACTCTACCTCAGCCTTAACGTAATAGAAAGACTATTAATACAGTATAATATATCATTTAAAATAAAATTTAGAAATACATCTTCATTCCTTGTATTTGCCTTTATTCCTTGCCACTAACATTTCCCTTAGCTAAAGCTTCTGGCCTGGTTGCAAAGTAGTAGAGTTTTTGACTCCATCAATAATAATACGATGGGCTATGTATTAAATGTTCTAGCCTAAAAATGTTAGATGAGCTTTTTTCCAACTTACCTTCTCCATCACGACGTGTGTTCGCGCAATATTGTTGATTACCTAGTAACGAACGTAATATGGCCGAGAATGTGTGTGCGCGTGTGTTCGCGCCATATGTCGCGGTGGCCGAGAATGTTCCGTCAACTTCCGTGTGTTCGCGCATCTATGTTGCCTAGTAACGAACGCAATCTGGCCGAGATACGGACGCGCTGGCGGCAGGAAACTTCACTTTTGTGCCTGCGCCTCGTATACAACGTTATATAAAGCTTGCAGGACAACTTGGTTGGCATTGCCTTTTCAGCGTGAGAAATACACGGTGTGGCGTGTGAGCGTGTGAACTGGTTGAATTGCGTGTGTCTCACGGCCAATGCGTGAGACTTGAGAACCCTGTAATAACGATGAAATACGGGTCAAAACATAATTTTTTCATAATAAGTCGGGACACTAAAAGTAGAGTTGAAATACGGGACTGTCCCGGGAAAAACGGGACGTGGTCACCCTATCTCACCGGCCCCCGCTCCCTCTCCTCCTCCCTCTCATTTCCGTCAATAGAACCAACGTGACCTGCACCAGTATTAGTAGTTTGAGCAGAGTTGACGAAGTATCAGGTTGTAGGAAGATAGTTTGTGGACAATCGTGGTTATAACGTGCATCGTAAAGGGTTGTGATAACAAGGAGAATGTATATAGTGCCGTCATGTTTCACAGAATTCCAACTCACCACATACAGCGGAGAGCTTGGTTAGCTGCTTTGAACAAGAATCAGAAAACATTGTTGATGTCTCTGAAGAAGTCATGTGTTTGCTCTGAGCATTTTACACAAGAGGACTATACCTGCACAGGAACACGCCTAAAGGATGAGGCTACACCGACAATATTCAAATCACTATCACAACAAAGCGGATCATCACCCAACGCTGTAAGTGTACTTTTGCGTGGTATTTGGTTGTCCTGGAAGTGTCAGTAACCTTAGCTGAGTAACATAGCTGTGAAACTACTACTACTGGTGCAGGTCACGTTGGTTCTATTGACGGAAATGAGTGTGCTAGAGTAGCCTATGCATTAATACGCACGCCCCTGACCCCACCCCCCCGATGGGTCGATGGGTTCTGTGTCGGAATCTGGTCACCCTACGGTGAGAGGATTTTTCACGAGTGATGATATTACTGCGCCGAGTCGAAGTGCTCCAAAGCACTTGCTATGCTATTCCGCCATACAATATAGTTATCCATTCTAAGCGCAACGTTTTATTTTGTGTTACCGTCCTAAGTCGAGTTACACTAGTAACTGTATTTAAATAGGGAAAACGTCGAGGTGTTTGGTCGCTTCTCTGCTTGGCCCGTATTGAATGAACTGGGCTAAGCTAAGTGCTAACAAAGTTTAGCCGCAAGACAGAGTGATTTAGACAGAGTGACTGTAGTTGTCTGAGACGAGAGAGGTATATATCAACTCGTCTTAGTTAAAGCTACACTGTGTGATTTTTACCCCCATCTAGCGGTGAAAAGGAATATGACCATCCAGTGAATATTAGTTTCTGTTCCTCTCAATTCCGATTTTGGTTTAACTCCTACGGTGACCAATGTAGTCCAAGATTAACATGGCTTCCAGTTCGAGTGTTAGGCAGTTCGAGTGCTAACCCACGCATGTTAAAACAAGAAAGGCGAAGCTTGAATTAACGGGTATGTCCCTCTTTGGCTAATGTACTTTCAAGATGGAAGGGCGACATGGCGACCGACATTAGAACCCCTTACCCGTATGTATTTTCAATGGCATATTATACACTCAAGAGAATACTTTATTACTTTAACGAAGTAAATATACATTAATGAGCACATATATTTTTGAAAGAACTAAGTGTTTTTAGCTAAGAATAAACTAAAAAAGTTACACAGTAGCTTTAAGGGAATAATAGTTTAATACGAAAAAACGGTGGAGTATCCCTTTAAAAACATCATTTTAGACAAAGGGTCAGAATGAGGGTTGAAAATAATTGTTTTTCAACATTTAAATTAGTTTTTGTGCAAAAAACTTAAGTGAACCTCAAGGAGCATATTAAAATAATTAAAAAAAAATCCATGTCATGACCCCAAAACAGTGATACTTTTTTCCAGGATTCTTTGTTGAATATATTTATTTGAAACTGAAATATTTTGTAACATTATAAATGTTTTTACTGTCACATTTGATCAATTGAATGCGTCCTTGTTCCATAAAAGTATTATTTTCTTAAATTCTGACCCTAAACTTTTGAATGATAATGTATATTGCTGATATTATACTAGTATTGTTCTTTCCCTTCTGTACATGACCATCAGCAACCCACCAGATGAGGACTACCGCTTTACAGCACACCACGTTTATCCATTGACCACATCAATATTAATAGACACTTTCCTCGGTTTCATGCTGATGCTTGTTTACAGCAGTGGTTTGGAGAGAGTGCTGCGTAGCGAGAACACTCACGGACATTAATACCTTAAGAACTTAGGAAAATCTACCGGGCATACAAGAAAAGCTCTCTTAAAACAAGATCCTTCTGTATAATACAATTCAGGAGGAAATTTGACAGATGTTCTCTATCATTCTCTCTCAGTCATAAAATGAAATTATAACTGGAAACAGATTCCAGACAAGTCGAATTTTGAATAGGCCTAAAATAAATCTTCACCCTGCAAATTTGATCTGTCACTATCTGGAAACCCATTATAATAACAATGTTATCCTAATGGAGTGTCTTTTCACACCAAGTGCAGATAGTCCGCATTGTTGGCAGAGGATATTTACTCTAACTCTGCCCACCAATGCCTGGTTGAAAGAAATGCCAGACCAAAATTACAAAAGAAACCCATCTGATAAGAGTAGCAGTGGTGTAAAGAATAAAGTGGGTGGCATTAGCTTTCAGCATGACCAACCCAAGTTCGAATTATACTAAACTTATACTTCTCTCGTCGCATATCAGGTGTTTTTTTAAAATAAAAATCAAGAAAATATTTGACAACTGGAAATAAAGTGCCTATCGGGTATAGAATAGTGGGAATACACGGGTAGGGTTAGGGGTGGAGCATTTGTTTGTGATTTTAATAAATGTAATCATATACACTAAATATATGGCGTCATTGCATACTGTTTTAAAATGTGCTACAATACAGTCTGCCACTATTTTCACAAAGTATACATTTTTACACAACTTTTTACACGTAGCGCAAAGAAAATACAGCTTTTTGTATTTAGTGTAAATAGCCTCTGCCTTATCATAAACCTTATATCTGAAAGATGTGACTGGCAGGCCTTCTCTCTTTATGTCTTCTACAGTCCCAGCAGAGGTGTATTGCTGTGTTTGCACTGGTTTGCTGCTTTGCTGTCCTGGTGGCTTTAATTTTCTCTGCTGTGGACGTCTGGGGAGAGGATGAGGATGGTGTCACTGAGGAGAACTGCAGCAAAGATTGTCGGTAAGAAGCAGTCCTTATAGAATCCATGTTATTGCTACAGTACATGCAGTATATAAAAAGACCCAAACAGTACACAATGGAGCACCACATATTCAGCCAGCATTGAGCTAGTTATTGCATCTTGGCAGTGTATCATCCTCATTTGGAATAGTTTTAAACTTTACAGCTGACTTAAAAGTAGTTCACACAAAAGGGAGAATTTTGTCATCATTTACTCATGTTATTCCAAACCCGTAGAGCTAAAGAAATTCTGAATATTTTTTTAAATGTTAGTTTACTTTTTAGTAATTTTTTTTAGCTTTCTTTTCAGTTTAAGTTTAGTTTCAGTTAATGATTTTAGTGCTTTAACCTAAGCTTATTTTAGTTTAGTTTTGGATAAGGATAATAACCCTGCCCTCCGGTGAGCTGTTAACCATGATCAAATCATTTTAGACCATTGTGAAATGAACTGACCGCTTGAAAAAAAAAAGATCTGACTAAAAATAATAATTGATTAATGAAGCGACAATTCTCTCATGAACATCCAAGGAGAGATAGGGCAAATTTTCACTAAATACCAAGTTACATTTTGGTCTGTTCCTCACACAGGACTTGAAATATTGTGTGTTAGTTGTTAGGGCTAGCTTTATTTAGCTTTTTATGAAATTTCTCATCCATTTTATATAATGAATATTAAAAAGTTGCCAGAATTTACCTTTAGTGTTCCATGGTAGAAAGGAATTCGAATGGGTTTAGAACTGCTAAATGAATAATTGGAATGCAATGTAAATTAGTAAATCATTATCATTTTTCATTCCTTTAAGACTTAATTGCTTGCCCAACAGTTTTCTATTTAGAAATAATGTGCAACACAATAAGATCAGACATATGCATTAAGAAAGTAAATTGGTTCAATTTCGATTTCATGTTGGCATCAATATGTTGTGCAGGGCTTGACATTAACACACACCAACCCACCAAATGCGGGTGGATTTCAGCAGTGGTGTGGAAACACAGTCACTCCTAGCCACTTTGCCTTTGAATTTTATAATATAGGCCTATACATTTTTCAATTGTAGTCTTTTGAAAAGGCATCTGATATAATAAACTAGTGCAATGTAGTGGTCAAAAATAGATGTTTCGATACATATCAATACAGAAATATCTGAAACGCTTCCAATACTAATTTTCCAGAGAATATTTACATGATACCAGCTGCGCTTTCTCACTCTCCCAGCCCATACATGAGATTGCATGTATTGTGCATAATTTTACTCATTCCAGCTGATTTTGTGCTCACACCCAAAGTGCGAAAGCCGCTTTTCATCACTAAACTGAGTTTATTTCTCTGCTTATAGCGCTTAAACAGTCAAATACACACAAAATAATGTCACAGTTCCAGCCTTGGCAAGTATTCATGTAAACACAATCATTATGTTTTAATTGAACGTAAAGAGTTGAGAAAGAAAATGCATGTGTAATGGATCCGTGCGTCAGGTGTTAAAGTGACAGCAACCTAATATACCTGCTACCAAATTATGAGATAATATTAAAAAGTTTTTCCCCGTGGTATCTGTCAAAATTGTGGCTAGTGAAAATGCTGAGGCTAGTAACTTTGGAAACCCACAAACTAAAAAAGTTAATGTCAAGCCCTGATGTTGTGCATAAAACTATGGAATATATCCAGCAAACTAACATCTCTGACATCAATGTGCTTTTAGCATTGTCCTTGTGGAGAACATCCCAGGGAGCTGTCATTCAATAGTTCAAACCATGTTTCTCTCACTGTGGGTCTCAACCATCTTTTGGACCAAGCAAAATTGTCAATTGAGATAGTGTCCCCATACTGGGATCTGACCTCCATGGATCAGGAGTCACGGCTTTATTCTGCGTATCAGGTTAGTTAGCCTGCATTTACCCTATTAGAGTTGATGTGCATATAAACATTTGAAGTGATTATTTTATTTTTTATTGATTTGCTGCATTGTAGCAGTATAGTTATCATCATTTAATATAACTTTTATGTCCAAAATATGTGATTTGGTTTACCTTTATAATTAGGGATGGACTGATATTAAAATTCTGAACCTTTTGTTTAGATTCATTTTTTATAATTAATCAATTAAAACTGAAATCAATCTTTTTGAATACTACTGTACAGAGGATATTTATTTTGGGATTTTGCTAAAGATTTCATTTTACAATGTTATAAAGTTATTAGTGGTTTTAAAGACTTTCAAGTCCACATTTATGGAGCCCATGAAAGGACATGGACGGGAGGAAAAAAAATATTTCAATGCTTTTGCGTTTGGTCGTATTTCAGGGAAGCGCAATCATGTAGCAAGAGAATGCAAAGTTTCTCAGGGGAATGAAATAGTCTTGTGAGAGAATGCAAAAGCATTTAACTATATTTTTTCCTGCCATCTCATAATTTTTACCAATGTGAGTATGCACAAAATATCAGAATTTAAAAAAATCTAAATAAAAATAATGTTGGCGGATATATTGTGCATACTTCCTACATATAGTCATACCGATAAATTCTACATCTAAAAAGTCTGATTTATTGTCATTGGCATATATTATATATCATATGGGACTAATATTATAAAATCCTTTCCTATTTTCTAGGGTCAGTATTTGTTTCAGAGATTACTAAGCCTGAAGTCTCGAGTGTCAAATTAAAGATTGTCAGAGACCAGCCCAATTCTAGCATGTCTGACCACTGTAAGTGAATTCAAATCTCTTATGTTCAGTGATGCATTGATTTCTGTCTGCCGAAGTGCTGAATCAAGTACTAAAGCAGTTCTCTTGAGGCAAACTCTGTAAGATCACACACACAAGTATCCATCTGTCAAAACCTGGCATAACTCCTTGGGCTTTTCTCAGCTCCAGTCCCCCAAGGCTACGCACAAGGTCAAAACATCACAAATGTGCAATATTGTTTCTGCCAGAGTTGAATGACAGACAGACAGATCTCTCGTCAAGGTTGAGCGCTTAACTGTTCCCCAACCATTCCCCACATGGCTGTCTGTCTCTCCCAGATGCAGAAGAGCGCTACGTCAACATGACGGCCCTCACCAGAGGTAGACTGCTCTCCTCCTTTTGGGTAGTGGACAGGAAGCACATTTACATTGGCAGTGCTGGCATGAACTGGATGGCACTGTCCAAGGTAAAGTATTTCGATGGCCTCGAAAAGTATTTAGTTTGAAGAGACGGCACAAGCACACTTTTCAAGTTTTTCACATTTCATATTGAGATACTGTGATTGTTGTTCCTGTTTTGTTTGTTTCAGCTGAAGGAGCTGGGGGTGATCGTGTACGACTGTAGTTGTCTGGCTCTGGACCTGCACAGGATCTTTTCTTTCTACTGGCAGCTGCAGTACAGAGACTACATCCCTTCAATCTGGTCCAAGAGAGTCACGGCCGTGTTCAGCAGAGACAAACCCCTCCAGCTCAGACTCAACAATACAGACGCTTCTGCCTATGTGTCGGTGAGATCAATAAATATCTCTCTTCTTTGTCTCTGACTCTGGTGATCTGCCAGTGTACATCTATTTTTAAAATACAAAGGGAAGAAGGAGATAGTTGCCACACATTTTACTCTCTTATCTTCAGTATCCGGAAACTCATTTCTGTCATGACAACTCTTGAGTGTTTGGCAATGGATATGACAGTGTTGATATGGTTGTATTCATTTTTCCCTCTAAATTAAACATATTCTTTCAAGGTAACCTGTGTTTAGTGCATCCTTACAACACACAGGAGGTTATTGCTGCTGTAGAGCAAGTACTGGACTTGCTACTGCCAATACATACACGACACGCTGCTGTAAGTAAGTCATGCTGGTGCTGTACAATATAGCGTACATGAATTACCTGGAGCAGATCGATACAGGTGGAGCTGGGGAAGGTGGAGAGTTTCTGAAAGCACACTGCATTGCTAAGGCAAATGCTGACCAAGTTGAAGGTTAAGCATTAAAGGTGAACTAAGTAACTTTTTTTACCTTAACCGAACAGCTTTGGAGTCATTGTAATGTTTATATTCCTGATTTCTTGTTGAATGGTGGTCGTCCAAATTGCTTTACGGCAAGAAAGATCTGCTAAAATGAGCATCAAACAGAAATAACCCGGCTCCGTAAACATGTGGTGTTCGAGGCGCACATACAATACAGACTGCCGACAGTTCAACAGGGCGCGCACAGCTCTTAAAGGGGCCACACCTTATTTCCACTCGTTACAGCTTTCATCCTACTGAACAGGTACCGGTGTACAGGGGGAGGGGATCAGGCCGTGAGTGCAGAGACATCTCTGCGTGCGTGCTATTTATGACAGTACAAGTATCCCACAGCGACTCTAGGGGTCACTGTTTGACTAAAACTGAAATCCTGCATAGTGCTGCTTTAGGCTCATTGGCTACTGATACAGCAGGAACCAATCAGCTGTGCCCTTATAAAGAATGATGTGATTACAAGCAGATTGAGTTAAGGACCTATTAGCCTGTGCCATCTAGAGTTTCATGACAAAACATTATAGATTTATTTTTGATGACTATACAGCAAATCTTATATGTTGAAGAGATTTATACGTATTTCCAATATATTATTTATATTTCAAATAAATGCTGTTCTTTTTGAACATTTCTACAATTCATCAAAGAATCCTGAAAAAATAAGCATCATGGTTTCCACAGAAATATTAAGCAACACAGCTATTTTCGACAATGATAATAATAAGAAATGTTTCTGGCAAATCAGCATATTAGAATAATTTCTGTAAATGACTGTAAAAATACAGCTTTGCAATCACAGAAATAAATTACACCTTAAAATACATTAAATAAGAAAACAGTTCATTTAAATTATAATAATATTTGAAACAATTTCAGTTTTTATTCTATTTTGATCAAATAAATTGAGTGTGTGTGTGTGTGTGTGTGTGTGTGTGTGTGTGTGTGTGTGTGTGTGTGTGTGTGTGTGTGTGTGTGTGTGTGTGTGTGTGTGTGTGTGTGTGTGTTTGTGTGTGTGTGTGTGTGTGTGTGTGTGTGTGTGTGTGTGTGTTCTTGTATTCATGATTTATGACACAATGTGTATTAATGACATTACAACATAATAATTTGATTACAAAATAAACATGGTTCACTTCCTGTGTCCTTGTAAACCGAATGGCTTAAAAAAAACATACTAAACTGTGTTTTTTTTATTAAAAAAATGTCAAAAATTTTCTGTGATGGGTATGGTTTAGGGGTAGGGTTAGTGTTAGTGTAAGGGGATAGATTTGAATATACAGTTTGTGCAATATATAACGCATTATTCCTAATATGAAGAGTCCCCGTAAACCACATATTCAAATATGTGTGTGTGGGGGTGGTAGTTGTGTGTAAGAAAACTATGAGATTCATGACAGTACTTACTAATACATTTGACATTTTACTGCACAAACATGTCATGTTCAATTCCCCAGTTCCATTCTGTTTGTAATATGTTTACGTCTATGTCCAATCTAATTACAAAGATTTTTATGTAAACTGCCCTTTCATTGGTTTCAGTGGATACTATCTGATTAAGGAAAGATCACTCACTCTGCAGGTCATTTATCCCAGTGACTTTATTCCACAGCCAGCCGCGTCACATGTGAGGACACTGGCCATCGGATTCTAATTTGATTATAATGAATCTTGACTCCCTTCCAGCAACAGGATGTTTACTCAACACATCTGAGACATCCATCATCCCATTCAAATGAATAGTGCTGTAATGTTATAGGCTGCAGGGAGACATTTCTAGCTCAGTGATAAAATCCTTCTCCTGACAATGATGTATGTACACAGACGGCCATCTCATTACCTTGCGCTGGTGTGCCAGCTAAACTAATTAAAGCGGGAAAAAAAACTTTTAAAAGAAAACTGCTGTTTTATCTTTTCCCCCCTACTTTTCTTCATAGGCGTCTCCAGATCTGTTTTGCCCTAAGGGTCGAAGCAGAGATATAGATGCTATACGACATGTGATTCGAGAAGCAAAGAGATTCATCTACATCTCTGTAACTGATTACCTGCCCTTAGTCAACCGCACCTTCAGAGGATCAGCAATCGTAAGGTAATTTCAGCACTATTGATGTCCATAAGTGAGGGTTTAGTGAGGGTTATTGATAAGCAAGTACTGCCATCAGAAAAAACCTTGATAAGAGTTCTTAAATGGGTCATGTGATGCTACTTTCAAAGATCAGTATTTTGTGTATGTTGTAACATACTTTAAAAAAAAATTCACATACTGTACATTACTGTTGCTCCTCTATGTTGCTCCTCCTCTCGTCTTTCTAAAACGAGTCGATTTCTACAAGACCCCCCTTTCGAGAAGCACAGTGTGCTCTCATTGGCCAGCTGAACGACAAACAATATGTGTTATTCTACACTGCACGAAACTACGCATTTAACAGTCAATAACAAATACTTCGATAGATAATAAAACATACTTTCAGGTTCAGAATCGGAAGCACCAGATTGCCCTAGCAAAGTTGGAATTGGCCCATTTTTTAGAAATAGCCAAACATAAATGAGGAGTCTCGGCTAGTAGGCTATATTGAGTCATTACGTCACATCTGTACACATAAAGGAGGAGTCTCGGCTAGTAGGCTATATTGCGTGTGAGAATGTTGGAGGTGGAGATTTATAGCCTTTTCTCACCGCACTTGATATAATTAAACTTATCCATTCCAGAAAGGCTCAAACGACAATCACAGTGACAACTGGAGATTCACCCGTTGTAAAATGCAAAAGACTTCTGAGTGGCTACAGAAAAAAAGAGACTGCATTCGGGCCCATGCGAAAACAAGGATAGTATAATTTACACGGTTTGACGTGATATGATAAGTGAAGCGATCGTTATATTTAATCAGCGTGATTTACTGCAATGCTTTTTTCCCCTTAGTTGGTCAGAACAAAAGTGGATCTTAGTGGATATTTTCCGGTGAAAATTCTTATGTCATACTTCCAAAAAGTAGAATCTGTGATTCCGAATGACAGTCTCCACACTGGCGGCGACTGACAGCCGCACATTCTTCTCAAAACATTGGATTCATCCGCGCTGTGCAGTGTCGAGGCACAACCCACGTAAAGTTGATTTGCAGTTGAATTCTGCGAATAACTGCAATAGGCTCCTTGCACATAGCAACCTAACGTCATATCCGCAACGGGTAAATACGGCTCGCTCTCTTCCTGTCTGAAGGCGTACATACACAACGTAGACATTTTCCGCCTAATACTAGAAAAGAGTACAGCATTATAACACGCATATTCTGTCAGCCCGGGATTGTTTATTAGCCTAATGTAAGCTAGCAAACGTAAGCCATAAAGTTTGAGATATATAGACTTACCTTCATATCCGTGGATATATGAAGAGGCATACATTTCAAAGCCCTTCTCTCTAATTTGCTGGTAGGTGATTTGGAGGAGGACTTACAAAGGCGATATACGTCCGTTATTGTAAGTTTCGGCAACTCTTGTAAACATCTCATCTCATAGTGTAGAATAGCGCCGGAAAAGACGAGGCCGCATTTCCGGTAAGGAAGTAGTTACGTGCAAGGAGCCCATTGCAGATTTCGAACAGAGATGGCGACAAAGAGGAAAAACTACGGACTGCAGCTTTAAGAAGGATCTTAATATGTGCATAAATGTGATGTCAAATTCCCAAAGCAATGAAAACAACTGCAATATGCTCTTCATTTAACATTATAAAAAGTATCTATTTGTGCTTATTCAACAATATACCCTCTCTGTTCTTTTTTCCCTTCTTTCTTTTTTGTCATTTCTATTGTATTGTTAAGCATGTGACATGTTCTTCTGATGTAATATGATGTACATGCTATTCTTTGGAAATAAAGCATTAAAAAAATACACATTTCAAAATAAAAGACATTGGAATTATTTGTAAAATCACTGAAACACTGAAGCTAAGATATTCCTTGAGTAAGCATGCTTCTTTTTTTACACATCTACCAATTTCCTGAATCAAGTCTATTTTAAAAAAATATATAAATTATTTAAATAATGTCTAAAAAAATATATTTGTGTATCTAAATATTCAAGATAGGTTCTTTGAAGATAAGTGTTGTTTTTGCTTCTCAAGTGAATTTGTCTTGAAAGATGTTTCAAGGATACTAAGAATAGATTTTTTGAAGTGTAACTCTTTAGAGCTATTTATTATAAATGGAAAAAATATATATTTTGGAGATTTATCACTTTTATTATTTTTTTGGTTCAGATACTGGTCGCCAATAGATGAGATGCTCCGGGAGGCTGCAGTTCTGAGAGAGGTCAAAGTTCGTCTCTTAATCGGTCTGTGGACACGTACACATCCGATGACCTTTAACTTTATGACATCAATGCAGGCTCTCTGCACAGGACTGCCAGTCTGCTCTATAGAGGTGGTGAGGAAACAATCTCCTTTATTGATCTGTTGATATACGCTCACACACAAACATATATTTGGCAATATATGTTTGTAATACAATAGGTTGTATTTTATATATATATATATATATGTGTGTGTTTGTTTTGAATCAGAGGTTTTACAGAGGAAAGGAGCAGATGGGAGGATTTCAACACAGGATAAATGAGAATAAATTTATGGTGACAGACAACGCAATATACATTGGTAAAACTCTCTCTCTCTCTCTCTCTCTCTCTCTCTCTCTCTCTCTCTCCTCTCTCTCTCTCTCTCTCACACACACACTCTCTCTATCTCTCTCTCTTACACACACACAATTGATTGTGGTTTACTGGCATGACATAAACGGACAAAAAATGTAAATTGCCAAAGCAGTACAAAATAAGTAAAATAAAAGAAGTAGAGTAAAATAACAATAGTGCAAATGGGCAAAAAAACATATTAACAAATAAAATAAACAGTTGTCTCATTTGTTAACATTAGTTAATGCATCAGCTAGCTAAGACGAACCAACAATGAACAATGTGTTTTAGTGCATTTATTAATCTTTGTTAATGTTAGTTCATAAAAACACTCTTGTTCATGTTAGTTCACAGTGCATTAAGTCATATTAACAGATGTAGTGTGAGGATCTATTATGATTTTTTTTAAAACATTTTTTCAACTTTGTTTAGTGTGTTAAGTTTATTTTTGAGCATAAAAACATTCTGCAGAATCACAAAGCTCAAAGATATTCTCTGTGCATTGTGCAGTGTGCATTGTTAAACTCCCTGAAATGCCTCAATTGTAGTCTTGAGTTTTCTTCCGGGAACATACGTCACAATATTCCTCATTTAAATATTTCCTGCCCAAGGCATACGCAAATTAAAGATGCGAGGCCTGGTTGCGTTGCGTTAGTGGTGTGTTGTCACATTTCCGCAACACACTCGAAATAGTTGACCAATCACAACACACTGATCCAGCCAACCAATCGGAGCACATTGTGCTTTTCGGAAGGAGGGGCTTCATAGAGACAGGAACTAAACAGAGCGTTACTGACAGACTGGGAATAGAGGAGCTGCAACAATGTGAAGTGTTTTTTGAACATTCAAGCATGAATACCTATTCTAGTAAACACCCAAAACAAAATCATGACTTTGTAAAAGGGCATAATAGGTAGGGTGAATTGCCCTAATGTGGGACACTGCGTAATGTGGGACACCTAAGGTCTAGTGTTTGTAGGTCCCCCATAAGTACATGAATGACAGTAAAACTATGGGTTAGACAAAGCTGTGGTGACATGTGATCAAAATCACATGACCTATCAAATGTCCAATCATATTTGAGGGTGGAGCAATCATCAAACAGGAGACACCTTAGGCGTTTCTCAATGTCAAGGAAGGATCCTCGGAAGCCCTTATTTCGAGGATGCTACGTCATCGACGTCCGTCTAAGGACTGTTCCAATGTCGAGGATCCTCAGAATTTCAACCAAGGACTGAGTCCTTCGTTCGGCAAATATCCCATACACAGGAAAGGATGCATATGTGTAGCCTTCGCGCTCTCAACTCACCCGCAATCCTATGCGCAGCTTTGCTATCTTGTTCAAAAAATAAAAAATTTCGGACGTTAGCGGAGTCGGAGAGATAACGGCGCAATATTCAAATGTAAGGTTTAAGGATAAATACAGTTTTTGCCATTTATTTGATGTTTGTTAAACTATTAAACATATCGACTCAACTGATTTGCAGAGGGGGAAAAACCGGGTTTTAGCAGCTAGATGTTGCTATGGACACAGTTCTGTTCACTCAGGCAATATAACGTTAATCGTTTTTAAATTAATAAACTCCTGTTTAAATCAATATTTTGTGTCAAATTATTGATTTATTTGGTCGGTAGCCATGTTATAAACGCGAAAATGTATAGTAAGGCGGTTGTTACAGCGAATACAAATCCCTTCAGGCTGATTCAAGACCCCTCCGCTTCACGTTAGAGTTCGCGGGGTTGAATTCGCTATAACAACCGTCTCACAATTTATTTATTTATTTCTATGAGGGCTGACGAGACAAAATAAGACTGTCAAGTGTGTTTAACTAGCACTGAAAGCGGTCATTTTCACTGACGTTATGACGCAATGACGTGCACTTGCTAGCCTGTTCCATTTACGTGTTCTCCGAATGCTAAAGAGGAGCCTCGCCTCTGAAGGAAATGACTTGGAAGGACCCGTCCTGCCAAGGAAGTATCCTTGACATTGAGAAACACCTCTTGTGTGAAAACCATAAGGTTAATGACATAGAGTTTTAACAAATTTTATGTTAAGGAGTTAAATAGATTTTAAACAAAGCAATCCTGCCTAATATGCTTATGAAATGTTTGTCCATCAAAAAATAGTGTAACTTTATGTGTATAAACTATATATTTTATATTTTTATCAAATTTCCTAGTGTCCCACATTAGGAAATCTGGTTTCCAAATCTGGGACAGCATGATCAGCCTAATGTGGGACAGTACTTCAATGAGTCAAAAATGTGTGGTGGGGCCTGGTTTAATTTTTTTTTGTTTTAATTTTAATAAAAATATTATTAATGTTTATATTAGACAAATCTTAACCAAAGAAAAGGCATTGATGAAATGCAAACAGGATTTGCATTACCTTTTTTCAGATTATGTGGTCAGATATTAATAAATATGTAATTCCTAATAAATAAGTCAAAGAAACTCACTTTAAAATAATAAATAGATATTATCCATGTCATGATTTTATCAGTAAGTTTAAAGAAGGGGTTTCTCCATTATGCTGTTTCTGTAAAGAGGAAACAGAAACAATTGTACATTTATTTTTTAGTTGTAATTATACCAAATTATTTTGGTCCAAAGTTTCTCTGTTTATTTGTTAGGTGTTTTAAGTAACCACTATAGGTGTGTTTAATCACTGTAACTGATATGGTCTTGTTTATGGATTGTGATACTGGTTTACTGGAAATGGATAATATAACTAAAAATATTGTTATTTGACATGTTTCATCCATTCATAACCAAGAAAATTACTAACTAAGATTTAAAAAATAATCTAAAATAAAATAAGATTATACTATTCTACATGTATCAATGTGATTTTTGGTGTTCTCTTACGAGAGTATCTCTCGTACTGCGTAATATCTTACGCTATGGGGAAACACTCTTTCCTCGAGATATTGAAGCCAAAAATTATCCTTAATTTTTAATCATGCAAAACGCTTTTGCAGCAGCAAGCAGACAAGGGCGAGACAGCTCGCGCGCCCATTGGCTGCCTTGCTGGAAAAGCTGCAGCCTATCGAGTGAGGCACTGCGTGACGTAATGACAAATGGGGGCGCTTCGCGCCCATTTCGTCATGTCCCGCCAGTAAAGGCGTGGTCTCGCCCTATAATACCCTCGATAGCTGTATTTCCTCTGATTTTTTCATTCTTCACGCGAAGCTCACGCATCGCGGGATCCAGAGTGAGAAGCCGCGCCGTTGACTTGTAGCCTTCTCAGCGGGACGTGCCATCTTCTGAAGTCGCTGGCCCAGCCGCCTTCAACTGCCGTACCTGCTGCGTTTTCCGGCGTACTATATCCTTTTACTCTGCTAAGTGTGTGTGTGTTTGCTTACGTGACGCAACACCCATTTCTAAAAGAGCTGCGTCTTTTTAAAGATGCCTTCCTGTGGTTCTTGCCGAGCCCCACTCAGCGACGAGGAACGCCACGTCATCTGCGTGTCCTGCCTGGGTGAGGATCACGCGGCCACCGCGCTCGCTGACGGCGGATGCCATCATTGTGAACGCTTGCCTATGGTGACTCTGCGGACTCGCCTAGCTTCGTTCTCCGAGCCCGCATCCCAGCCCGCCGTGATGCCGCGCCGCAAGAAGCGCCGCGCCCTGCGCGCGCCCGAGCTATTTCCAGCCCGCCAAAGCTCGCCGGTTCGCCCGCCAGCTTCGCCGGCTTCGCTCGAGTCGCTCCCAGACGGACAGCGGCCGCCGTCTGCCGCCGCGTCCGCACTTGAGCTCGACAAACTTACCGGAGACGGCATTGAAACTGAGCCGATGCGTCCGCTCTCTCAAGCCGTGGATTACATCGGTCTGAATGGTGAGATACATTTGTGGCTAACGCTATCCGAGATGACGGAAGCTGAGCGCTCCGTGTTCCTCGACGTTCTCGCTCTGCTGGACGCCGCCCCCCTCAGCGCGGGCCCCGGCCGAGGATTGAGATAAAGCCCGAGGTCTCAAGGCCTTCCTAGTCTCTCTAGGAAAGCGACGGTGTTCAGTTCCCGCTGCGGCCGGATTTTCACCAAAACTTCTCGCTCGTTCAGTTCCAAGCAATGTGACTGTTCCAGTGTATTTCGCAGTGAGCAAGCTGGTTCCACAGCCCGCTTGCCTGCGCACAAAGGCCGTCGTTTCGGCTAACTAGCAGCGCCGCCAGGCCCGAGATCAAACACCGCGCTCTCGCTCTGCTGGACGCCGCCCCCCTCAGCGCGGGCCCCGGCCGAGGATTGAGGTAAAGCCCGAGGTCTCAAGGCCTTCCTAGTCTCTCTAGGAAAGTGACGGTGTTCAGATCCCGCTGCGGCCGGATTTCCACCAAAACTTCTCGCTCGTTCAGTTCCATGCGTTGTGACTGTCCCAGTGTGTTTCGCAGTGAAGCAGCCGGTGTCTCAGCCCGCTTGCCTGCGCACAAAAGCCGTTTCTATGGCTACCCAGATAAATCCAATAAAGAGTGCATTTTCTGGTGTTCCGGCCACGGCCGATGGTGTTACGAGTGTTGTAAGAATGCCCACGTCCCAGTGCCCATTCCCACACCCAGACACAGCCCGCCACGGTGCAGGGCTAGCACAAATAAACCAACTCATGTTGGTTGTGCAGAAAATGTAGTGAAAGCGCCCATACAATGCCCGCTTACACTACACGATGCGTGTCCCTTGGTTTCTGTAAAAACGAAACTAACACACATTTAGTCGGCGCGAGCCGACAGTGTTCTCAGTGCAGTAAATGTGCCCGCTGTTTTCGCATTTCCTCACTGACACGCCGAATCCCACGGGATTCACCCCCGCTCGCTTTCTATGCACAACCCGTCACAGAGAAGCTGAGCGCGGCCAGGCTGCCCGCTGTGATTAGCGCGCACCTCGCACGCTGTGAACACAGCGTTGATTCAGTCGGCGCGAGCCGAGTGTTCTCCGTGCAGAAAATGTGCCCGCTGTCTCGTGCCCGCGTTTCTCACAGACACTCCGAATCTCACGGGATTCGCCCCCGCTCGTCTTCTCTGCACAACCCGTCACAGAGAGGCTGAGCGCGGCCAGGCTGCCGGCTGTGATCAGCGCGCGCCTCGCACGCTGTAAACACAGCAGTGATTTAGTCGCGCGAGCTGACAGTATTCTCAGTGTAGTAAATGTGCCGCATTTAGTAAATGTGCCCACATTCCCTCACACGCGCCGAATCCCACAGGATTCGCCCCGCTCGCTTTCTCTGCGCGTCCCGCCATAGAGAAGCTGAGCGCGGCCAGGCTGCCCGCTGTGATCAGCGCGCCCCCCGCCTCGAACGCTGTAAACACGGTGCTGTGTTCCCAGTACACAGGGGCTCTCGAGCCGCCGTCCTGCCGCGGCCAGAGCCCAGATTTCATTCTACCCCTAGCTATTCACGCAGATGCGTGGTCAAGGCTTCCCGGGTATCAGAATGGGTGTTGAACACTATAACGAGAGGCTGTTCGCTACAGTTCGCTCGACGCCCCCGCCGTTATACGGCGCGAGTCGAAACTACGGTGTATAGCGAAGTGTTTCATCTACTTCGAGCCGAGATAGCGAAACTACTGAGAAAAGGGGCTATAGAACCTCTATCTCAGGGCGAAGGGGGCTTATACAGCAGATATTTTCTGGTACCATAAAAAGATGGTGGGCTCAGACCCATTCTAGATCTGCGACTGCTGAACAGAACGCTCGGGAAGCGCCAGTTCAGAATGCTTACGACCAGGAAAATCCTCGCGCAAGTGCGCCAAGGAGACTGGTTCATGTCAATAGATCTGAAAGACGCCTATTTTCAAATACAAATAGCGTCCCATCACAGGCGATTCTTGAGATTCGCCTTCGAGGGCCAGGCATATCAATACACAGTCCTGCCGTTCGGCCTGTCCATAGCACCCCGTACGTTCACGTAGTGCATGGACGCGGCCCTCGCCCCCCTGAGACTTCGGGGCATGCGAGTTTTGAACTACTTGGACGATTGGCTGATTCTATCTCGTTCACGAACGGAGCTCATAGAACACAGGGCCGCATTACTCGAGCACCTCGAGGAGCTGGGCCTTACAGTCAATTAAGCGAAAAGCTCACTGCTCCCCAGTCGGAGAATTTCCTTTCTGGGAACAGTGTTAGACTCGCTATCCATGACAGCACGCCTGTCACCGGAGCGCGGATTGAATATTCAGCACGTCGCGAGATCCTTCCGCCACGGCTCTATAGTCCCGCTCAGAAGGTTTCAGAAAATGCTGGGTCTGATGGCCTCAGCAGCCTCCGTACTCCAGTTGGGCCTGCTCCGCATGCGCCCACTGCAGCTATGGCTAAAAGCACGAGTTCCCCCAGGGCGTGGACCGCGGGTCTATTTCGCCTCAGGGTCGACCTTCAGTGCGTTTCAGCTCTGAAACCGTGGAAAGTGACCGACTGGTATCAGTCAGGTGTGAGTCTGGGGATCGCCTCGGGTGTGAAGGTGGTGTCTACGGACGCCTCCACATCGGGGCGGGGAGCGCTGCTCGAGGGCAGACCGCTAGCTGGCCTATGGTCAGTACGGGAGAAGCTCCTTCACATAAACTGCTTGGAATTAATAGCAGTCGACAAAGCGCTAAGGCGCTTCTGTCCCCAGATAATAGGCCACCACGTATTGGTCCGGTCGGACAACATGTCAGTGGTGGCGTACATAAATCGCCAGGGCGGCGTCAGGTCCCGAAACCTTACAGGCTGACGGAACGCCTCCTGGTCTGGGCTCAGCACAACCTGCTCTCGCTGAGAGCGGCGCATGTGCCTGGTCACCTAAATGTGGGGCCAGACAGGCTGTCCAGAAACAACGTCCCAGCAGGAGAATGGTCTCTGCACCCGCAGACGATCCAGCTGCTGTGGGAAACGTTTGGCAAAGCGCAGGTGGACCTGTTCGCGTCCCAAGAAAACGCTCACTGCCCGAGATTCTTCTCGAAAAGCCGGGACGCGCTGGCCCATGTTGGCCCCGCCGCCCCCCCCTATATGCTTTTCCCCCTGTCTCACTCCTGCCTCAGGTGTTGGAGCGAATCAGGAGGGAGGGATGCCCAGTGCTACTCATAGCTCCGCTCTGGACAAACCAGTCGTGGTTCCCTGTCCTGATGCAGCTGACCAGCGCTGCCCCATGGCCTTTACCGTTGAGGAGAGACCTCCTCTCTCAGGCAGGAGGCTCGATTTGGCATCCTCGCCCGGATTTGTGGTCCCGGCACGCATGGGCCATCAACGGGTACCCGCTGACCTCCCAGAGGGAGTGTTAAACACGATCGCGTAGGCTAGAGCCCCGTCTACCAGACGGCTCTACACCTCGAAGTGGTCTGTGTTCTCTGCTTGGTGTCAAGCGTAGAGCTTTTCACCTGTAGACTGCGGGGTTACGGAAGTGCTTTCCTTCCTTCAGGAGCTACTGGATAAGGGCAGGACCCCTTCCACGCTCAAAGTATACGTGGCGGCCATAGCAACGTTTGTAAAACCGGTGTCTGGCCAGTCACTAGGAAAGAACGACTTAGTCGTGCGTTTCCTTAGAGGAGCTCGGAGGCTAAACCCTCCCAGGCCCCTTCAGTTCCGACATGGGACCTTTCCACGGTCTTGGAGGCCATGAAAGGTGCCCCATTCGAGCCAATCCAGTCGTCAGACATCAAACACTTGTCTTTCAAGACAGCGTTTCTTATGGCTCTCGCTTCAGTGAAGCGCGTAGGGGACTTGCAAGCGCTCTCAGTGAGCGCGTCATGCATGGAGTTTGGACCTAATGACTCAAAGGTCATACTCAAACCGAAGCACGGCTACGTGCCAAAATCCCTCAACACACCGTTCAGGGCACAGGTGATTTCCCTGTCTGCCCTTCCGGTTCTCAATGAGGAGAAGGACGCGAGTCTCCTTTGCCCTGTCAGGGCACTAAGGGCTTATGTGTCCCGCTCGTCTGGTTCAGACAGACTGAGCAGCTTTTCGTTTCGTTTGGCGGCCGTGCTAAGGGACTTGCCACTTCGAAACAGAGCCTATCCAGATGGATAGTCGGTGCCATAGCGCTGGCTTACACTGCTAAGGGCCTACAGTGCCCTTTGGGTGTTAGAGCGCACTCCACAAGAGGCATGGCCTCCTCGTGGGCATGGTCTAGCGGGGTTACCCTGCAAGATATTTGTATGGCCGCGGGCTGGGCCTCGCCGTCTACATTTATAAAATACTATAACCTGGAGGTTCCCGCCTTGCAAGCTAAGCTTTTGGCGGTATAAAGTTCAGTGCTATCTGCCCGCTGTGCGGCTCAGATACTGAGTTTGACCTGCGTATTGCTCACTGACCGGTACAGCAGCTCATTAAATTGTCGACACACTTGTGGCCACCCAGTTCAGGCTGAATGTTCACCCTGACGGTATGGTCTATTTGTCACATGATCAGCTCCTTCGGATGCTATTTACAGGGAATGATGCTTCTAGCCTCTCTTCCCTCACTCTCTGTGAGTTTATGGTGATTATGCACTATATGCGCCCCGGGCTTCGGCCCCTGGGACTTTGGTGTTGGATCCCTACCAGCACGGCGTGTTGCATGGTGTTCCCCATAGCGTAAGATATTACGCAGTACGAGAGATACTCTCGTAAGAGAACGTACTCGGTTACTAACGTAACCTCGGTTCTCTCTAGAGAGGGAACGAGTACTGCGTATCTTGCCATGCTTGGAATACGCTCTGGTTCGCTTCAGCGTTGAAAAATCAGAGGAAATACAGCTATCGAGGGTATTATAGGGCGAGACCACGCCTTTACTGGCGGGACATGACGAAATGGGCGCGAAGCGCCCCCATTTGTCATTACGTCACGCAGTGCCTCACTCGATAGGCTGCAGCTTTTCCAGCAAGGCAGCCAATGGGCGCGCGAGCTGTCTCGCCCTTGTCTGCTTGCTGCTGCAAAAGCGTTTTGCATGATTAAAAATTAAGGATAATTTTTGGCTTCAATATCTCGAGGAAAGAGTGTTTCCCCCATAGCGTAAGATATTACGCAGTACTCGTTCCCTCTCTAGAGAGAACCGAGGTTACGTTAGTAACCGAGTACGTTTTATCATAGATTTTTCAGTGTCCCACATTGGGAAAACAACTGTCCCACATTAGGAAGCTGCAGATTTTTTCAGACAACTTGCAATAAGAGCACTAATATGTCTATAATTTCTCTTATGAATGGGTTATCTGAATTTTCTCTTTTTATTTGATTAGGACACATACTGGGGTTTTTAAAAGGTATTGGGTGTGGATATAATGTTTTGGTTACACATCGCAATATGTCACAGAAGTCTGAAGTGCAAAAAACGTCCCACATTAGGACAATTCACCCTACTCTTTAATCCCTACAATAGCGTACTGCACTTCTTTATTCAAACTTTGCACTTATATATTCAACTTTTCTCTCAAAAAGGGAATCTGGACTGGGTTGGGAGTGAGTTTGCCTTAAACGCAGGAGCCGGGCTGGTGATTCAGGAATCGGAGATCCCGCAGAAAGGGCAGGACTCGATTGTAGAGCAGCTGACTGCTGCTTTTGAAAGAGACTGGTTTTCACCTTACACAATAAGCCTGCTATCTGGCAGCACAACGCTTCAGGAGAGCCAACACGGGAGGCAGAAACTGCAATCTCTGAAGACAAAAGCAGAGAGCAGAGAGCATGAGTGAGCGGCGGGAATTTCTCTCTGAAGCGGGACCAATAAGCCAAGGACTTTGTGCCTCAGAACATCTGCGCCATGACTTACAATTTAAGTTTTCAAATGCTGTCAATGGAACTGAATTATAATCTCTGAAGGACTTCTGTGAAGGAAAAAGATTTTTGTGTGTGCTTTCTTTTTAACATTATACAGTACAGCACTTTTAGCGGAAAAACAGATTACACTTTCACTAAATCTTTATATAATGCATGCCTATTTAGATAAACAGAACTATGAAAATTATTTACTCCAATATTCAGACTTTTCTTATTTTAAACCAAAATATTCCGTGACTCAATAGTCGCGAAAGGACATTACCAAAATTTTATAATCATTGTGTTTTTCTCAAATTGTTAATTAGCCATCGTTTTTATTAAATCAAGCACATTTTTACTAAAATTCATTTTGAAAAAATCTGCATATATGCCAACACACGTGCTCAATACTTACACGGCATTATGCTGTCATTACTTTCTGGTCGACTAGATACTGTGGCACATCTTACACTGTGTATATAAATATATATATATATATATATATAAAAATGTTTACATGATGCAGCATGCACAGCCTTGAAGTAATGTACAATCGTACGCACAAGAAGAGACTGTTTTTCTTAATGAATACTTTAAGCTTATACCCTTTAAATGTAGCTTTTATATGTAGCTTTATTATCCTTTAATTGACTGTTTTAATGAAACAGTAATGTTTTTATTAAACAGTCATTGCTGATTGTTGATCTTATAATACATACAGTACCATATATGTTGCATTGATTTCTCAGTAGTTTGTGGCCTGATGCTTGAGCATGTTTTGCCTTATATATGGTGCCATAAACTGTAGCTGCTGTTGCTTTCTGGATGACTACCTCTTATGATGCATCTTATGATATACGGTAAACATATAGACATATATAATAAAACTGCTTTCTGCAGCATGGGTCATATATTGGAATGAATTACAGTCCCATGTGCATAAGATACTGTTTCTTTTTTTTGTATGGAATGAACAATTTATGATGTGATTAAATGTATAGCACCTTAACCGACTGTTATAATTAAATATTAAAGAGTTCATTAAAAATTGACTGCCAGTCTTAAATAGGCAACATATGTCCCATTGATTTCTCACTGTGTTGATGTTTAGTAATTTGTGTCAGCAAACCTTTCTCAGAACCAAATCAATTTAAAGCCTGTCTCAGGGGAGCAATTTGTTTGGCAGAGCCAAAGCAACAAATTGTCTGAATTCATTCATACTTCTCACACTTGGAACACATGGAAACTCACAGGCGTTCCTCTTAAACATAATCATCTATAAAGAATACAAATCATAGGCATACACAATTTTTTTTATTTGTGGTTTTTAATGATAAATGGCATGGTCAATTACAAAAGCAAAAAAATATATTTTTTTTCTTACAATAAAACACTTTATTAAACCCCTGGAGCTGCATGGATTACTTTCATGATGGATGGATGGATGAATGCAATTTTTGGCCTTCAAAATCTAAGGTACAATTCACTCATTAAATATAATAATATAAATATAGTTTATGAATGAGTGTACATGTTTGTTAAATAATTAGATATATACATACAGAAAGAAATGCCTATGTAATCATATTGTATATTTTTTTTAAATATATTCTTTATACATATTAAATATACAACATTTAAAGTTATATAAGGAAAGTCCTGTCTAAAAGAAGTAGAAAAAATAACTTTGTCCCATCGATTACCTTTATTTAAAATCATATTTTGCAATCATTTAAGTTCAATTTTACATTGCAGTACTACTTTAATACATTCTTGTCTTTGTTTAATGAAACAGCTGTAACTGTTGAAACAGGCTTTGTATATGTTGTTCTGAAATCAGAATGATAGACCACAATCCTGAACTAGATGGTAAAGTTCGTAGACAAACTTTAAGTTGGCTTGAGAAAGCCTAGCTAGAAATTTTGAAAACGTTTTAAAATGTTCTTATCGCCAGCGCCACATTGACCATTGGCCGCTGTCACTTAATTGACTTCCAGTTACATGTGATTGGTTGCTACTACTTTGGACGATACTGATTGGCTGCCACAAAATGGCAGGTTCATCCTAATATGGCAGGGCTTCCGGCTGTCAACGACAGCTACTTCCTGCTGCCAGCTGCCGATTTTTTCGCTGAACCCCTACTGCAGTAGGCAGTCCTTGTAAGGAAAACCAGAAGCTCCAAATGAGCTAGGTGATTTTGGAGGGTGTGAAATGTTCATCATTTCTCATCTGTCAACAATGTATAATAGGCGATAAGTAGGAGACTAAAAAGCGAGAGGTGAAAAAAGAAGCAAGGTGACAGTGAAAACCGCTAACTTCTTTCATCGCTGGAGGGAGCTAGAAAACTCAAAGTGCTTGAAAACAGATGCGAGCTTTGCTTCTGCCTGAGAAGTTAAAGTACCATGCTACGCCAAAAAAAACTCGGGTTATAGAAAGATGAGGCTTGTGTAATACTGTGGCGAAAGTCTAGCGGAAGTTCTAGAACGGTATGCTTTTTCAGCTTTAGTTAATAGGCCTATGTAATATTGCAGTTTGAGCATAAAAAAAATCTGCAAGGTTACAAAGCTCAAAGTCCACCGGTAGATAATTGTATTTAACAGAATCCACATTCCAAGAACTACAACGAACAACTTATTTGGACTACAACTCATTTTTTCCAGATCTTGTGAAGTCACAAGGTGTTACTCATTTAAATAATTCCTGCCCACGGAATATGCAAAAAAGGGGACGAGGCCTGGTTGAGCTGCGAAGACAGTGTTGTCGCTCTGCCAAAGAGACGCTGTTATTGTCCACCCCGTTTCCAAAACTCATTTGTTTGACCTTCCTAAGGGTGACGCATTTAGGAGTGGTTAAAAACATTGTTCCTGAACATTATAACCCCGACCTTTGTCTGTGTGCTGCACATTTTATGGAGAACAGCTTCCAGAACCAGTACAATGCAGGCTACGCACAGAAGCTTCTGCTGAAATGGAGCAGTCCCCACTTTGTCGGGAAAATCTGTTGTTTGTGGGATCACAGTCTTATTATTTCTAGTTGTGTTTTCTATTAACTGTCCCAATTATTTTCTTGCAACATACACCTAGTGGGTGCATTCTTCAGTTACCTTGTGGGTAACTGTAGCCTTCAACCAGGAGCAGTTGTCATCAGGTGGTACACAACCTTCACTGGGTGTTTCGGCCCTCAACCACAACACCGTCCAGTTGGTGGGCCGGCAGTGATGGCCAGGTCACTGCCCATCTGCTCCTGGCTTCCAGCTTTCCTCCTCCCGCCTATTCTATATCCAGCAAGAGGCACATTCTGCCTCCTCCCCCATCCGACGAGCTGCTTGTTTTTTTGTCTTTTCGTCCAGCCCCAGAGCTGATAGTAACCGCCAGGTTGATTTGGCGGGGAAACCTCTACAGCCGACCTCCACTGGGAACAGCCATGCTTGCCATCCCTTGTCCTTGCAGTCCTGAAGAAGAGACTGGTACTTCAAGGCCTTCCTCTCATGAGCAACGTCCCATCCCTCCTCCCAATGCATCGTCAGCTCAACCAGAATTATTTTCTTGCACTCTGTTGACCACAAGACAATGTCTGGACGGAGGGCTGTGACCACCACCTCCGGGAATTGCAGCCCTTTCCCCACGTCCACCCTCATCTCCCAGGACCTAGCCTTTTAAAGGAGATTGGGCTTTGATGATTTGGTTGAAAACAGCCTTTCTCCCTCCTTGACAAAGGTGATAACCCTTTTCCGCCCCTACCTGCCTCACCATGTCGTCTTTGAAGTCTCTGAGGCTAAGTAGGACTCACACTCTCCACCTTAAACTCCTCTACGACGGAGGACAGGGGAAGTTGCAGTTGCCCAGACCGAATGTAGAGGCCCATTGAGGAAAAACTTGGGGGAATCCCCAACCACCTTTGCAGATGCTTGTTTGTCTTCCTCTCAATGCCCTCCACAGACGGAGGACAGGGGAAGTTGCACTTGCCCAGACCGAATGTAGAGGCCCACTGAGGAAAAACTTGGGGGAATCCCCAACCACCTTCGCAGATGCTTGTTTGTCTTCCTCTCAATGCCCTCCACAGCCGTCATGGGGAACTCATAGATTGTGAAGAGCCAAATGAGCCTGGGCAGGAGACCATACTGGTACAACCAGGTCTTGAATTCACCAGGGAGACTGGACTTGTCGATCTTCTTTAGCCATTCCTCGGTCTGCTCCACCGTATTATTGATGTTGGCCAGATCTGAGAGTGACGCGTCAAACCACTTCCCTAAACACTTTACTGTGGTCTTGCCCTTCCTGATCACCAAACTCCTGGACTTACTGGCCTTGAAAGACATCCTTGCCCACGTAGCTACGGTGCCAAGGGTTTCCAAGACCCATCTTGCTTGGACATGTGTACCAGTTGTTATTGTGATATCGTCCATGAATGCACGGAGCACTGGCTGGGAGATGCCTGACTCTAGCGTGGGGCCGCTGGTTACTCCCTCTGCTGCTGCGATCAGAAGGTTTATGACAAACAAGATGGGCGAGATGGTACACCCAGTAGGAATCCCCTTTTGAAGGTCTTGCCAGTTGGTTGTAAACTGCCCTGCAGTAAATCTAAGCTTAATTCCTCCCAGGTAGCTGGAGATCATGTCACGGATAGCCATCGGGATATAAAAGTGGTCCAGTCCTTCTTGAATGAGATCATGTGGGACTGATCTGTACGCATTTGCAAAGTCTAACCAGATGACTGTTAGATCACTTTTTTCTGCTTTGCCTCTCGGATCAATTGGCTAATCATTGAAGTGTGCTCCAGGCACCCTGAAAAACCTGGAACACCTCCTTTCTGTATGGAAGTGTTAATGTATTGATTCTGAATCATGTAGGATGTCAGTCTTTTTGCGAGCACAGAAACTAATATCTTGCATTACACACTCAGTAGAGAGATTGTCCTAAATTGGGCGATTGAGGAGGAACCCTCTTCCTTAGGAACAAAACAGCTCTCTGCTAACTTCCAGCTTGGTGAAACTGACCCTTTTGCCCAGATTTTCCCCAGGATCCTCCACAACCTTCTTAGAAGTTGTGGACATTGCTTGTATACCTTGTATGGTATGCCACTTGGACCTGGGGCTGCTGAAGCCTTGGCTTTCTGGATAATGTCCTGCACTTCCTACCAGGTTGGCTCTTTCGTATTCAACTCCACTGATGGTTCTTTAGGTTTTCGGAGGCTGTGATTTTGCCCGAGACCCCCGCCCCTGAAGGGGTCACTGGATAGTGTGCCAGATTTTTGTTGACCAAGAAGAGATCTGGTAAAGCTGTACGGGTCTTTGACAAACTGCTTTCACCTCTTCGCTTTCTTTTTCCTCTGTTGCCGTAGATATTCTGCCCTCCGGAGTTTGCACATCTGATCCCGCAACTTGCTTGTTATGTCCTTAATTCCTTCTCTTTCAGCTGGTGGCCTGTTTTTTAACTGCTTGTTAAGGATCTTTATTTTGCTTCTCAAGCGACGAATCTCTCTTTCCCTCCTGTTTGGTTGCCGTGGAGGCTGGGCCTGACTCCTCCACTCTATTAGGCCAAATCTCTCCTTTGCTAGATTGTACGTTATGGCTGTGAGTGATTCGATCTTACTGTGTACAGGACCGGCCAGAGTGGCTTCCAGGATACCACTGAGGTCGTCGTCAAACTACGTCCATGCCGGGCTGTCAGACGATGTGGGCCACTTGATCCTCTCTCTCCTTGACAAATAGATGGGGATAACCGAAGGGGAACTCGCTCGGTCTGTCCTCTGGCTCTGGGGCGGCTCAAGTGCGTAGAGATCTTCAGCACTATGGGGTGCTACCTGGCTGGAGTTCTCCTTCGTCTCATCAGACACTGCGTCCGCGCGCTGCACTTGGGTCACTGACCTTCCTCAAGCAGACCTGCTCTGATGTATCTTGAGCCCTCTGGTGCCCTTGCATACTTTCCCGCACTGGCACTTTGTCACGTATTCCTCTCCGGTCAGCGTTGTTTGCTTTAGCTTTCTCGTTGTCTTTGTTCCTGTCCTGGCCTCTTGCGAGTACTGCAAACAAGGTTGCTAGCCTTGTTTGCCCGTGTCACAGGTGAGGGGCGGGCGCCAGCGGGCCGCCCACCCCTTCGAAGCGAACCAACGCCCGAGGAGCGTGCCGTGGAACACATGAGGCGGACACAGCATTTAAAATAAATATGTCTTTATTGAACAATTAAAAGCAACTTTAAAAGTCTCTTCTTCGGGCTCAGGCAGAGAGAGAGTTATAAACATGGGTGAACGTAACAGCAGTTTCAGACAGAGAGAGGAATGAACATAATTCACAGCTTCCGCGTTCTCTTCGGGGCTCAGACAGGGAGAGATGAACAAACACATGGACGTACCTCCAGTTTCAGACAGAGACAGGATGAACATAATTCACAGCTTCCGCTTTCTCTTCTTAGACGTTCTCTTTGGGGCTCAGACAGAGAGAGTTATAAACATGGATGAACGTAACAGCAGTTTCAGGCAGAGAGAGATGTTGTAAACATGGATGAACGCAACGGCAGTTTCAGGCAGAGAGAGATGTTGTAAACATGCTGAGACTGCGAGTGAACAGCAGTAACACCATTCCCACACTCGTATATTCACCAATACACTGCAAGATTTCACTCGTGCTCGCAATAGAACTGCAATTTAACAGACTCACTGTGCAATAAAGGCTCACACTCGCAATCCAGCCGAAATCTCGTTCTCTCTCGTTCTCTCCGGCTCTCTCTCGTTCTCTCTGGCTCTCTCTCGTTCTCTCCGGCTCTCTCTCGTTCTCTCCGGCTCCCTCGCGCTCTCTCTCGCTCTCTCTCTTCCCGGCAGCCGCCGTCCGCTGCTTCGGCCACTCGGCCTCTCCCCTGCTGCATGCACGCTCCGTCCTCTCCTTTCTCTCTTAAAAAAGGCTTTCCTTTATCCATTTTGAAGCATGTGCCCCAATCACCACTCCCTACACACCTGCCGCTCGTTTGCTGATTAGTCACCCCGTGACACCCGCGCCAGTCTTTCCTGGAGGTCAGCTGTCTCTGCAGCGCCACCGACATTTCTCGTTTGTCATCCAGTCTTTCCTAGAAGCCACGTGTAAACCAGAGAGTTATAAGTTTATGTTGTTGCTACGATTTAAACAAAGGGCAAAGCTTTGCCTCAGCTCGCCTGCTAGCCTAACCAACATTAGAGTTGACCATGTTTACTGTAGCTTTTGTAAGCTCTTGCTTTTGTAAGACTGTTCACCGTTGAACTAAATAAATGCAATTTGAACTAAATAACATTAATTCGTTTAATGTACATTTGCTCACCTGTCTAATAAAGTACATGAAACACTCGTGTCTGTGTCAAGTCGAAGTTAGTCGCGGATGTGGAGCTCTCTGCATCTTGAAAGATGTTAATCTTTGTTTTAGTCCTCTTTTTGTCTCAAAGTCTGCTTGCCATGGTCCATAATGTTTGAACAAAACAACTAACAGCGTGAGCGTCCTGCTAGGCATAACAGGCATAACCCAGTTGTCAACTTCTATCGCCATGGTTACTATGGCAGTACGAGGTCAAACCTGGCAGAAACCGGGGTAACGCGGATATGACGCCATTGACCGCCGACTCCTCGTCCCTGCTCACACGCCCCATTTCCTTGGTTATAATAGCAATTTTCTCACGATTTACAAGTAGTTGGAAACATTTGGGATATTGTAAGTAGTCAACTAAACAAAATATATAACATTTGCCTCGTGGTTTTTGGTTATTTTACTGTCAAAATCCTACATATTGTACCTTTAAGTCTGAATCAGGCTTGGATTGGATTGAAATTGACACCATCAGTAGTATAACATCTGAGTAGAGCTTGCAGTTATGGTAAATTATGGTATCACACTGAGCCAGCTAACCAATCACAGCACATTTCGGAAGGAGGGGCTTCATCGAAAAGACCGACAAACTAGGAAGAGAGGTCCTGTAAATAATAATGTAATATATGGGGGAAATTATGTGTTTTCTGAACAATCAAGCATGAAAGCATATTCTAGTAGCCTACGCCCCAAAACAAAATCTAGACTTCGTAAAAGGACATAATAGGACTCCTTTAACATCGCACAGCACCCCTGTAGTGCAAGTGGAGCCGCTAATTTAGTCAAGTACCTGATTCTGCAGTCTAAACTGGAATTATCAACTCGTCCACAAGATGGCGCCAAAGCCATGTTAGATTAAATTACATTTAATCGTAGCAGACGCTTTCCAAAGCGATTTACAAATGAGAAGAGCAATAGAAGCAGTTAAACAACAGGACAACAATATGTTGGTGCTATGATCCTTCCCAGTTTAGTTTAACGCTTAGCCTAAGCCTACGTATTTGTTTATATAGGCTAGATATAGAGTAGCCTAGAACAGAAGAGAAAGGAAAGTGTTAGTAATGGATCAAGTGTTGCTGAAAAAGCAAATAAGATATTTTAGTGAGCAAAAACAACGCTGCCCTGTAAAATTGTTTTACATTAATCGTATGAGATATTGACTCACAACTATACATATTTAAATGAACCGTTTCTCTTTCCACGTAATTAAAATAGTTCTCAAGTAGCCTACAGTTTAATTGACCATACTCCACCCCTTAGCAGAACTTGTTGATGTGGTCATTATATCCTATAATGACGAGTCCAAGAGAGATTATATTTTAACTGGTGATTGGGGGTTGACTGCTGTTGTTATGGTAACAGATTAAGGTCAGAGATGTAGGTACTAAACCACTGTTGGAATTACGATAGGCTACTGCTGTCCAGATCAGATGCTGGGACGGAAAATGACATAAACACCCAGTAAAACTTTTTCACTTTATATCTTCCCCCATTTGATGAAGGAATCATGAAATCGCACTGAATGACAGTTCATTTTAGTTCTTATGTTTAGTTCTTAAAATCTTATGTTATTTGGATTCTATTTGCTGGTGGCCTTTACTTTATAACTTCACATGCACTGTATAAGTGCTAGACCTCCAGCAGTCACGCGCACTGCAGTTTCGGCGTGGACTGAGTGGCTCCGGAAGATGCTGCAGTCCTGATGGAATATTTAAACGGCAACATTCTGCGTTTATTTTCAATCTAATAACAGATATCAGTTTGTTGACGAGGAATGCGCTACACGGATTCTATGAGGTCCCTGCGTCGCAGCGGTGTGAATTGCAGATTTTGTTCAATGATGCAGCGACATTTCCTCATCTCAGCTGCCTATGGAGAGGGTTAAACCATCAGTGTGGATTTATATGGCTTTGTGTTTCTTCCGAGTGTTTTTGACTTGTAAATATCTCTGATTGTGTAATATTAATATGGAGGGTGACATTCCAAACACATTAGAGCAGTTCATGAGCAGCTCTCTTGTCACTTGGGTAAGTTGCCAGATCGTTACGTGCAGAACATAGCAAACAGTGTCATAGTATCTGAGTCATAACAATTATTTCTGTGGAAGATCAACTGTATCATTATGATAACTGACAAACGCTCATTTTAAATGTATATATCTAACGTTAAAAAGGCTATAGTAGGCTAGTCTATTCAATGGAAGGCTCATTGTGACAACTTACCTCAAACCTAACATTGTCCTCCTCTATGGGGGCACGTTGTCACAAAAAGTTAATAGTATGGTGAGCATTTTAAGTAACGTTAGCCAAGACTTTTAGGTTTGTGTCTCACTGAACTTTCCGTTATAGATCATAGCCTAAACATGCTCTGAGAAATATTCACTGGAGTGAACTGTGAACTAGCCCTGTTTTCACTGATTATATATATTTTTGTAGTTTGCTTAACTGGCCCGCAGTGTGACTATGTGCTTAAGAGTACAAATATGTAATTTATCAATTTGAGGTCTCAAAATGCCACAAATCTGCATGTATAATTAGATAATTGTCATAGAGAATGTCCCTCTTCAGGACACTGCTGTCACTTCATCACTTTAACACCCATTTATGTCTGTCTCAAAGGTGAAGACATTTGGTGAACTAGGTGGCAAGGAGGGGAACATGCTCTCTGAATACACTGAATTAGTGGACGGAATATTCTTGAACAAGATCATGAATCAAATGTAAGTATGTGTCATAAATCTGCCCACAGATATATTATCCGAGCACTTAACTCAGTATAGGAAGCATTTCATTTGAATGTAGATGAGGTTTCAATTCAACTCAACTCAACTTTTTGTTTAAAAAAAGAAATGGGACATACCGTTCAAAAGTTGGGATCATTAAATTATTTTTTGAGAGAGATTCATACTTTTATGAATTTTATTCACACAAGTGACATCAAAGTGATATTTTATTGTTACAAAACATTTCTATTTCAAATTAATGCTGTTTCCAGTTTCCACAAATATTTCGTTTTTCAACAAATGCGGTTTCCACACAAATATGTGGCAGCTCAACTGTTTTCAAAATTGTTAATAATAATTTAAAAAGCAAATCAGCATTTTCAGATCGGCATCCTGATTTCTGAAGGATCATGTGACACTGAAGACTGGAGTAATGATGCTAAAAATTCTGCTTTGTCAATAAATTACATTATAAAAAAATTTAAATAGAAAACATTTATTTTTATCAAATAGAAACCATTGTAAAAATGTTAATAATATATGACAGTGCAACAGGACTAAAGGCACACCTTAAGACATTGCTTTTCACTATACTCTCATAGTGTATATTGTAGAAAAAAATTTATGTTTTTATTGAACATTAAAAGGCAAAGTGGGCCTTTTAACCCAAACACATGGGGTAAAAGGCTCACCAGCTTTGGGCAAAAGACACACATTATTTATACAAACTTTGGCTAAAATAATATGTTTTTAATAGCTAAACTAATATGTTTTTAATAATGTCTAGATCAAATTTGTTCAAAACAATTTTAGCAAAGTTTGTACTATTTTTGGTTTATTTTGAAAAAACAAAACAAAAAAAATTGTAAATATACTCTCATTAAAATGTTCATTTTAAAAATACAGAAACAAAATTAATCAAAAAAGTAAAGATTCTGAAAGCATTGAATGAAATCCCATAATAAATTAATATAGTTTTACAGTAGTAACAAATAAATATGACATTTGATGTGTCATTATAAATTTGGTGATTATCTCTGGTGGACACCAACTTCATACACTATGGCAATTCAAAGTGCTTTACAAAGAAAGGAATAAAAATAATCACAAAATAAAAGCAAGGATAAAACAGTTATTCAAAATGCTTGTCATAGAAAGGAATTAAAATAATCACACTATGGCAATTCAAAGAGCTTTGCATAGAAAATAAACAAAATAAAAGCAAGGGAAATTAAAACAGTTATACAAGGAATTAAAAGAGAATTAGAGTAAAATGAATTAAAGTAGTAAAAACATACATAGAATTATTTTGCATGTAGTTTTACTCTGACACTGTAAAAATCAGCCAGCTGTATATTATCATGTTAATAATGGTGCCTTTCGCCCCGACAGCAGGGGCGGCTTTTACTTTTAATTCCATACTTTTACATATTCTTCCGTTATTGAAAAACTATTGCTTTGATTACTTTGAACGAAACTGAAAATCATTAACAAGACCTTTGTTTCAAAATATAGTCAATCATTTTATTGATTCTCCTTTGCTACATAAATTTACAACATTTTTAAAAACATTAAATATTAGATCAAATTAGCACAGAATCAGCTTTGCGTTGCCGCCCACGATCAGCCAAATTTCCACGTGCGTCATTAAAAGCAGTTGTTACGAAAAAGGCTGAGCTAAATTTTTCTGCCATCTAGTGGTTTACGAGAGATTAAAGTCAAATGCACCTTTTACCCCGGTGCGCCTTTAGCCCCATTTTACCCTGCTGTTTTTACTGTTTTTTTTTATGTTATTTTTGATCAAATAAATGCAGCCTTGGTGAGCATTAGAGATCTCTTTCAGAAACATAAAAAAATTCTTTCTGTCCCCCAAATGTTGACATCAAAGGAAACTTGGCACCTAGCTATTGAGTCTAATTTATTAATCAAAGCAATTAAACACTTAGTGAAGTGCTATGCTTAAGGCCAGACTGTTGAAAGGGTTCTCTCAGTGACTTTTCAGTTCACAGGTTGTTTGCACATGTGATCAAATACGTGCTCCCATTCCAGACGCGAAGTCTCCACCACCCTTTGGTGTTGTTTGCGTCTAATATCAGGCATTTATTGCAGACGGCTTTTAAATGACTCATTCCATGCAGGAGCCCTAAAACACTGTATGCTTTGTCATGGCAATGAAGGAACACTTTGTAGTCAGTCGTCCAGACTGTTCAGCTGGACAGAATTTGGATGGGTGCATGGGTGAGTTGTTTTTGCCCCAAATTCTATTTCCATCTCTGAGACAAAAATCCATAGCTGGTTTTAAATGTTTAAAACACACCCATGCCATTGCAGGGTAATGTGTGTATATTTTAATTGCCATTTAAAGGATAGTTAATGCTGAAACCTTGTATTCTCATGATGCTGAGGTAGTAAACAGTACAGCATGAAACTGAAAACTGTAATCCCACGGATCAGGGAGGATGATGGATTAGAGCTTGACTGACTTTTTTTTTTTTTTTTTGATGGTGGCACGGATCACATCCCATACAGACATGTATCATGCGACAGCAGTGTTTCAGGTCACTGTGTCAGTACTCAAACTTTGAGCTGCTGAACTAAGAGAGTTAAAGTCTCAGTCAAGACTTGACCTGAACTGAATTCTGTTGCTCTTTGGCTTCGTCTGTGTCTGCTTTAGTGCTGGCTAGTTGCTGAATGAAGTCATGTGGAAAAAAAAGTTAACCCAGAATGAATGAATGAACTGATTGTGTCGTTGCTATTATTGCTCCTACCCTTAGTGCAGGTTAATATACTAAGCAGGTCTTCAGAAACGAGATGTTTTGGATGCTTCTTGCTTGAGTTGATTTTATGTTACATTAATACATTTTTCTTTTGTTTTCTTTTTGTTGTTGTTACAGAAATCCCAAAGGAACTGTTCAAGTTTTCAACAAAGTGCACAATGATGTCGGCCAGAGAGCTCAAAACCTGTCTGTCCTCATTTACCACATCAAATCATACTACCAGGTAAGTCACAGAGAGAAATGCAGGTACCATCTTCGGAACACAAATTAAGATATGTTAAATTAAATCCTCCATAGGCTTCTAAGGGATTGAAATTTGCTAGCCCCGAAAAGTTATTAAAGAAATCGTTAAAATACTCCAAGTGACTGCAGTGGCTCAATCTTAAGTTTATCAATCGACGAGATTACTTTTTGAGCGCAAAAAACAAACAAAAATAATGACTTTATTCAAGTATTCATTTCCTTCTCTGTGGGCCTCGAGATAGTTCACGTAGTATAATTGTGTCACACGCATCACACACACATGACCAGCGTCAGCCAATAGTGAGCCTGTGACGTACAACACAGAAGCACTACGCAATTACACTACGTGATCTCGAGGCCCACAGAGAAGGAAATTAATACTTGAGTAAGTCGTTATTTTTGTTTGTTTTTTGCACACAAAAAGTATTCTCGTCACTTGATAAACTTAAGATTGAGCCACTGTAGTCACTTGGACTATTGTAACGATTTCTTTAATAACGTTTCTGGGCCGGCAAGTTTCAATCCCTTAGAAGCCTATGGAGGAGTTAATATAGGTTAATGTATAACATGAGTTATTATTTCACATATGTTTTTGCTGCATGCATAAGTTCATTTTCACTATACTGGATTCTGCTTATTCTCAAATGGAGGCCCATTGGGTGGAAGGGCAGGATTTAAAATCACACCCTAAATTTCCTGATTCCCCCTTCCGCTCACAGAGAGCCCACACATCCTGCACATCTATCCGTGTGGAAATAGTCTCGCCACCAGACCTACAAGCTCCTCTCAAAGAGACTGGCCTAGATATCAGCATGCCAAGCCAACATCTGTGTAATCAGTAGCTAGGAAACAGCAATGGCCTGGAGCAAAGCTGGAAAATGACCCATTTTACATCCCATGAGACCTTTCTCTCATGGTGCCGGCTAAAGCGGTCAAAGTAATGAAAATGACCTTGAATACAGACAAGGCAAATAACTGAATTATTTCCTGTTGCTTAATTGTCACTGTTTTTCAATTAGTCAGTGAAATTATGGCTTTGTAAAACCATAGTCTTAAGTTGACACATGTTCAGTGCTCAAGAAATGCAAATCTAATCTATATAAATGCGCATAGTGCATTTAAAATAGTGTGACGTAGCAGAGCTGTTCATACTCAGCAGCATTCATAAAAAGCATTCTGGAATCGTTAGGATTGACTTCATTGACTTCCCTTGAGTTTTGTTAACCTGAGGAAATTCAGAGCGTTTAATCATTGATCTAGCTTATTCAGCGAAACTTAAAACGATCTTGCCTCAGAAGAATCTGCATTAACCAATTCCCATATGGAAAAGGGACTAGCAAAATAAGCCCACCCATACCTTTGTTGATTTGTGTTGTCGATTTAACTTGCACATCGAAAAGCCCTGGTCGGTCTGGGAAATCTGCTGGCCACAAAGAGACATTATTAAAGGGATTCAACCAAAAATTCTGTCATTAATTACTCACCCTCACATGGTTCCAAACCCGAAAGACTTTTGTTCATCTTCAGAACACAAATAAAGATCTTTTTGATGAAATCTGAGAGATTTCTGTCCTTCCATTGACAGCTACGCAACTACCACTCTGACGCTTCAAAAAGTTCATAAAGAGATCGTAAAACTAATACATTTGAATTGAGTGGTTTATTCCAAATCTCCTGAAGAGACTCGATCATTTTATACAGATTTAAGGCCATTGCACACTAAAGGCCATTGCACACTGAGTCCGATTTTTTCGTATGCGTTTTTTCGTGTTGATCAGCCTAAAAATTCGTCACGCACAGAAACCTTGCACACTGAGTCCGATGCGTATTTATTAAACCTTTGCGGAAAAAAACGCAAAAAATACAAAATGGATTCGTCAAGCAGTGAGGATGATTGTGTTGCCCTAGAAGAGAAAAAGAAGAAAAAGAGGGTCCATCCAATCTTGTGCCGAGAGGAAAGAGAATTTCAGCTCATCAAGGAGTTACGCAATTATCCCGAGCGATTCCAAATTTACCTAAGAATGTCAATTGTCAATGGAACAGTTTGATGCTTTGCTAGCGATACTGGAGCCACATATTAAAAAGAAGACCACCAAAAAGACACACACACACACACACACACACACACACACACACACACACACACACACACACACGGCCGGCAGAAACGCTGGGCATACAGAACAGCTGTATGGTTTGTTTATCATACAGTAGCTACGAGACGAAGTGTATCAACTTGTCAGATGCCATTCTGGATTGTGTCGTTCGCTTGTACGGTGGGTCTGAATAGTCAAAAAAACTCTCAAAATGCTGGCTGTGGATGCGAAAAACGCAGAAAATCGAACCTGATCCGAATTTTTTTTGACGGACGAAAGTTTCGGAGGCAGTGTGCAAGCATGATTCATCCACAGCCAGCATTTTGAGAGTTTTTTTGACTATTCAGATCCACCGTGCAAGTGAACGACACAATCTTGGCATCTGACAAGTAGTTGATACACTTCGTCTCGTAGCACAAAGTCTACTGTATGATAAACAAACCATACAGCTGTTCTGTCTGCCCAGCGTTTCTCCCGGCCGTGTGTGTGCGTGTGTGTGTTTGTGTGTGTCTTTTTGGTGGTCTTCTTTTTAATGTGTGGCTCCAGTATCGCTAGCAAAGCATCAAACTGTTCCACTGACATTCTGAGGTAAATTTTGAATCGCTCGGGATAATTTCGCAACTCCTTGATAAGGAGCTGAAACTCTCCTTCCTCTCGGCACAAGATTCCAATATTTCCTCTTTTTCTCTTTTTAAGAAGAGAGAGGGCAACAAAATCATCCTCACTGCTTGACGAATCCATTTTGTATTTTTTGCATTTTTTTCCGCAAAGGTTTAATAAATACGCATCGGACTCAGTGTGCAAGGTTTCTGTGCGTAACGAATTTTTAAGCTGATGAACACGAAAAAACGCATACGAAAATTTCGGACTCAGTGTGCAATGGCCTTTAGATTTAATTTATTATTAATTAGTTTACTTTTATTCACATTTAAACGATCGGTGAACATAAACAGAAGCTCAACCGAACCTGCTTGACACACAAGAACAAACCTCATTGGCTCTTGCTGAACTCAAACGTGCTGCGTAACACACAAATGAACTTCATTGGTTCTTGCTGAAGTTCAAACTTTCTGCACCTCATTGGTTCTTGCACGTCAAGCGAATGCTTGCACTTCCGTTTATGAATGTTAACGTGAATAAAAGCCTAAATTCAACGTGTGTACACTGTAAAGCAATCGTGTCTCTTCAGAAAATCTTTAACTTAACCAATCGATTCATATGGATTAGTTTTACAATCTCTCGTAAAGATCTGAGAGAAGGAAGCTCTCAGATTTCATCAAAAAGATCTTCATTTGTGTTCTGAAGATGAACGAAAGTCTTACTTTGAACGAAATCAGGGTAATTAGGGACAGAATTTGTATTTTTTCCTGAACTATCCCTTTAAATAAAGGTGTTTAATAATTATTAATACACATTGTCATGCTGATTTAGGCTGAAGTGCTCTGTAATTAATGTTCCCCCGGTTATGTGGTTTTTTAAGAAGATCTAATACATCTTTTAGTGAGTACTGTGTAATCTAACTTCTTGAATTACCTCTGCATTGGTCCTTTAATGTGTTTTTTTTTAGACATGAATAATATTGCAGAGAAGGGTGACCACAACATTGAAGTTCATCTGAAGCACCACATCAAAGTTTAATAATTGTCTTGATTTAAACCATCCCCCATGTGTCTGCACACAAGTTTCCTGAACTCTTTGAGACGTCTCTGAACAATTACCCCGGTCCCCAGTCCTGCCTGTAATTTACTGCTTAAAACGCTTGAATGCAATGAAACTGATAGCAGCTGGGTCTGTTTTTGCTCTTTAATAAAACCGAAAGCTGCTGCTTTTTGAAAAAGATTCTGTGTATCTCACCTCTTCCATCTTCTGTTTCTATTTTTGTTATCCTATTTACTGTAGGAGACCCTGCATCAGCTGATTATGATGTCTCCTCCCAATGTGCTGCTTCTGGGCAGGAATCCGCACTGTGGTACGTCAGCTATTGAACAACAGATTCTGAGAAAGTGCTGAATAGTTCCAGAGGCTCGAATCTAATGACGCACACACCAACAATACATCAGGAACTTTTACAGAAATCATAAAGCTACTGTGTGTAATTTTAATTTTACTTTCTCTTCTCAGCACCGCCTTCATGTCCCCCTATTCACTCGTATAGTTTCAGAAGTTGTTAATATCTTGATCCATGATATCTTTGTTCAGAATAAAAGCAGTGGGAGGCATTCATTTTGATTGACAGTATTGTCCTCATCTACGTACACTACAATTCAAAAGTTTTGGCTCAGTAAGATTGTAAGGGGTCAGTAAGAAATGTATTGTTTTGTCCAGGAAGGATGCATTAAATTGATCAAAAGTGGAAGTAAAAACATGTATAATGCTACAAAAGATTTCTATTTCAAATAAATGCTGTTCTTTTGAACTTTCCGTTCATCGAAGACACCTGGAAAATATATATCAAATGTTAAGCAGTTTTCAACATTGATAATTATAATAAGAAATGTTTCTTGAGCAGCAAATCGGCATATTATTATGATTTCTGAAGGATCATGTGACACTGAAGTCTGGAGTAATTATGCAAAAAAAAAAACAGAAATAAATTATATATATATAAATATATAGGAGATTCTTTCAAGATTAAGGTTCATTTGCATTCTATTTTAAAGCATTTAATTGTTTTAAATGAAACCTTTTTTCCAGAGGAAGGTCTAGAAGAGATCAGGAAGTTGCTGTTGCTGTTGCTTGGCTGTGCTGTGCAGGTAATACTGTATATAACTGTGTGCACTAAATAGATTATATTAAACCAAACACTTGACCATTCAGTTAACCTTTCACTGTACAAACTGGCTATCAAATTGACTTGTCATTTGAATCCAAATGAAGTACTAGTTAAGCAGTATGGAGACCTAAAACTGTCTGTTGCTGTTTTGCAGTGCGAAAGAAAAGAGGAGTATATCGAGAATATACAATGCCTTGATTTTGACACAAAAGCAGCAATCGCAGCTCATATCCAAGAGGTACTGGTAGATACTACAAGACACACTATTGCATGGCAAATAAGGCACATATGGATGATTATCTGTATAGTCATGTAGTAATTATATTCGATTGGACTTCTCAGGGAACTAATTTAAATAATCTCTGCTTGAAAGAAGCCAAATTGTGTCTTAATATCTTAACAAAATAATATATCAGAACACCTTTTGTTTTCATGTTGTGAATGACATGCAACTTTTATGATCTATTATGCACCTTCTTGCCAGGATGTGTTTTGAATTTAGCAGTAGATATATGCTACAAAATGTTATGAGGCTCTACTCATTTTTTTTTTTGCACTCCAGGTGACTCATTGTCAGGAGAATGTGTTTGATCTGCATTGGTTGGAGATGGAGGATGTGTGTCCGGAGGAATGGGAAAATCTCTGCAGAAGTATGAACATTAATCTCAAAATGTTAGTGGACCAGCGAGACCGGCAATTTGAGGTATCTTCAAAAGTCATTTAGAAATGAAAATTCATTCACCCTGCCCACCTTTCTGGGAGATAATTATTCAATTTCAAGATTGTGCTTGGCTGCAGTACGAAGGAAAATAACTTGTAGCCGGTTGCTTAAAACAATAACCAGCCAATGCATGTGACTTTAAATGCCTGTTGGGTGAAGCCAGAGAAGTTTAGTTTGTTAACTAGTTCTCATTCTCTCTCATTCGTTCTCAACTAGTTAACATTCTCTCGTCTAACCCTTCTCATTTTTTCTGTGTCTGCTGGTAGGTCATCGTGGAGCTGATGCAGGGGAAAGAGATGATGAAGTCTGTAGTGTTTGGTGATGACTCCTCCCTCACAGAGTCCGCTAGCAGCCAGCTCCCTTTATCCCAGCAGCATCTGGCACTAGAGCTGACGGACGCTAAAACCAAGATCAAACGCCTCAGACAGGAGCTGTGAGCATATGCACATTGCACACACACACACACACACACACACACACACACACACACACACACACACACACACACATGCACAGACATGATGAATGATCAAACATGATGAGTGAAACAAACCCAGAGTAACTTGTATGTTTATGGGAGTATGTGATCATGGTTCATAGCCGTGACTTCCGGTTTCAATGGGAAGTAATTGAACACATAAAAGAACAACTTAGTGATAGACTATATAATTGGCAGACATGTCTGCGTTGGTCAACATGTTTTATTATTTTTATTAGTGCTGGGCAACGATTAATCGCAACCAAAATAAAAGTTTGGGTTTACATAATATATGTGTGTACTGTGTATAATTATTTTTTATATATAAATATACACATATGCATGTATATATTTAAGAAACATTTGCATATATATACTGTATATATATTTATACATAATTAATATTATATATAAGTATAATATTTTATATATAAATAACATATTTTCTTAAATATATACATGCATATGTGTGTATTTATATATATAAAAAATAATTCAACACAGTACGCACACATATATTATGGAAACAGAAACTTTTATTTTGGATGCGATTAATCGCGATTAATCGTTGCCCAGCAGTAATTTTTATTTATTTAATTATTATTATTATTTAGTTTTTTTTTAAATGTATTTTAACATTTTCAATTACTATTGAAAGCTTATTAGTTTTCTCTGTCCACAATACTATTACTGGTATTTATATAATTAATATGTAAATATTATGTTATTATACATCATTTGCACTATTCCAAAGTTCCAATAAAAGGTCATCTTGTATTTATTCACTTATGTGTGTAAGGTGAAGGTCCCCAGATTATTTTATAGTAACTGGTTCTGTGGTTATAGTAAGATGTCTGTAGGAAGCTTGCCTCAGATTAAAAATACCCTGGCACAGTGCATGGTCCGTCCTTATTCTGCTGACCCACTTTTATCCTCTTAGTGTAATGCTACAGACAGTCAACCCCCCTCATTTGCACCCATCCGTCCTTCTATCCATCAATTTTTTCCATCCATCCACAAACTCACTGTACAATACTGCTGAATTCTTAAGCTTCTATTTTGGAGTATATCCCGGAGCAGCACTTCATGTGTATATGTACAGCACAGCTTTCTCAGAGTTTCAAAGTGAATATGTGATGTTCTCTTACGAGAGTATCTCTCGTACTGCGTAATATCTTACGCTATGGGGAAAACTCTTTTCCACGAGATATTGAAGCCAAAAATTATCCTTAATTTTTTATTAATGTAAAATGCTTTGCAGCAGCAAGCAGACCTAGGCGAGACAGCTCGCGCGCCTATTGGCTGCTCTGCGGCAATAGCAGCAGCCTATCGAGAGAGGCTCTGCGTGACGTCACGACGAATGGGGGCCTTTCGCGCCCATATCGTCACGTCCCGCCAGAAAGGGCGTGGTCTCGCCCTATATCTAGGCTCGATAGCTGCTCTTACGTCGATTTTCATCTCTTCAGTGAAGCCTCCCGCATCGCTGGATCCAGAGTGAGAAGCCGCGCCGTCGACCTGTAGCCTTCAGCGGGACGTGCCATTGAGCCTGGAGTCGCTGGCCTCGCCGCCTTCAGCCGCCGTACCTGCTGCGCTTTCCGGCGTACATATCCTTTCCTCTGCCTAGAGTGTGTGTGTGATTGCATTTCTGCCTTTTTTTCCCACCCCTCTAAAAGAGCGGCGTCTTTTTAAAGATGCCTTCCTGTGGTTCTTGCCGAGCCCCACTCAGCGATGAGGACCGCCATGTCATCTGCGTGTCCTGCCTGGGTGAGGATCACGCGGCCATCGCGCTCGCTGACGGCGGATGCCATCATTGTGAACGTTTGCCTATGGTGACTCTGCGGACTCGCCTAGCTTCGTTCTCCGAGCCCCCATCCCAGCCTGCCGTGACGCCGCGCCGCAAGAAGCGCCGCGCCCAGCGCGCGCCCGAGCTATCTCCAGCCCGCCAAAGCTCGCCGGTTCGCCCGCCAGCTTCGCCGGCCTCGCTCGAGTCGCTCACGGACGGACAGCGGCCGCCGTCTGCCGCCGCGTCCGCCATCGAGTTGGACGACAACACCGAGGCATGTTCTCTCTTGGCTTCGGATAGCGAGGATTGGGCGAGCTCCGTGGACCTCCCCTCCGCTAACGTTTCCCGCCAACCCTCTGGGAAGAGAGCCGGCATTGAGACTGAGCTGATGCGTCTGCTCACCAAGGCCGTGGAAAGCATCGGCCTCGATTGGGAGGCACCCACGCTGCCGCCGCGCAACAGATTAGACGGGCGCTTTCTCGGGAAAGACGAGGCTCCGTCAAAATCTAGGCCCGCGCCCTTCCTCCCGGAACTTCACGAGGAGGTTGCAAAGTCGTGGAAGGCCCCCTTTTCCGCCAGGATGCGTACCTCTACCTCCGCGGCATTCTCCGCTGTCGACGGTGCGGGAAGTAGAGGATACCTCGCCATTCCTCCGGTGGAGACGGCTGTCGCGTCGCATCTCTGCCCGCCCTCCGCTGGACGGCGTGTTCAGACGACGCTCCCGTCCAAAGCCTGTCGAGTGACATCATCGCTGCACGGACGCGCTTACACCGCAGCCGGGCAGGCAGTCTCAGCGCTGCACACGATGTCTATTCTGCAGATCTACCAGGCAGACCTCCTCCTCAAACTGGACGAGGAGGGACCCGGCGCTATCTGCGTGGCGGACCTGAGGAGCGCTACGGACCTCGCTCTACGCGCTTCTAAAGCCGCTGCACAAGCCATGGGGCGGAACATGGCCTCTCTCGCCGTTGCCGAGAGACACTTATGGTTGACGCTGTCAGAGATGACGGAAGCCGAGCGCTCTGTGTTCCTCGACGCGCCCATTTCCCCGGAGGGCCTTTTCGGAACGGCCGTCAAAGACTTCGCGGACAGGTTTGTTGAGGTGCAGAAGACTTCTCAGGCTATGAAGCACTTCCTGCCGAAGCGCTCGAGCTCCGCTACAGGCCGCACCAAGCCGCCTGCTCGCAGCTCTCAGCCCCAGCCTGCACCGCCCGCCGCCGCCTCACAGCGCCGCCAGGCCCGGGATCAGAGACCGCGGTCTCGCTCCGCCGGACGCCGCCCCCCTAACCGCGGGCCCCGGACGAGGATTGAGATCAAGCCCGAGGCCTCAAAGTCTTCCTAGCCGCCCTAGGAAAACGACGGTGTTCAGATCCCGCTGCGGCCGGATTTCCACCAAAACTTCTCGCTCGTTCAGTCCCATGCGTTGTGACTGTCCCAGTGTATTTTGCAGTGAAGCAGCCGGTGTCTCAGCCCGCTTGCCTGCACACAAAAGCTGTTTTTACGGCTACCCAGATAAATCCAATAAAGAGTGTATTTTCTGGTGTTCCGGCCTCGGCCGATGGTGTTATGAGTGTTGTAAGAATGCCCACGTCCCAGTGCCCATTCCCACACCCAGACACAGCCCGCCACGGTGCAGGGCTCGCACAAATAAAATCGACTCCGGTCGATTGTGCAAACAATGTAGTGAACGCGCCCATATCCCTATGCCCGCTTACACTACACGCTGCGTGTCCCTCGGTTTCTGTAAAAACGAAACCAACACACATTCAGTCGGCCCTAAACGACAGTGTTTTCAGTGCAGCAAATGTGCCCGCGGTCCCGCGCCCACATTTCCTCACAGACACGCCGAATCCCACGGGATTCGCCCCGCTCGCTCTCTCGGCGCCACCCGCCTTAGAGGAGCTGAGCGCGGCCAGGCTGCCCGCTGTGATCAGCGCGCCCCCCGCCTCGAACGCTGTAAACACGGCGCTGTGTTCCCAGCACACACGGACTCTCGTGCCGCCGCTTTCCCGCGGCCAGAGCCCAGATTTCATTCTACCCCTAGCTATTCGAGCGGATGCGTGGTCAAGGCTTCCCGGGGTATCAGAGTGGGTGCTGAACACTATAAAGAGAGGCTATTCGCTACAATTCGCTCGACGCCCTCGCCGTTACACGGCGTGAGTCGAAACTACGGTGAAAAGCGAAGTATCTCATCTACTTCGAGCCGAGATAGCGAAACTACTGAGGAAAGGGGCTATAGAACCTTTATCTCAGGCTCAGAGCGAAGGGGGCTTATACAGCAGATATTTTCTGGTACCGAAGAAAGATGGTGGGCTCAGACCCATTCTAGATCTGAGGCTGCTGAACAGAGCGCTCGTGAAGCGCCAGTTCAGAATGCTTACGACCAGGAAAATCCTCGCGCAAGTGCGCCACGGAGACTGGTTCATGTCAATAGATCTGAAAGACGCATATTTTCAAATACAAATAGCGTCCCATCACAGGCGATTCTTGAGATTCGCCTTCGAGGGCCAGGCATATCAATACACAGTCCTGCCGTTCGGCCTGTCCCTAGCACCCCGTACGTTCACGAAGTGCATGGACGCGGCCCTCGCCCCCCTGAGACTTCGGGGCATGCGAGTTTTGAACTACTTGGACGATTGGCTGATTCTAGCTCGTTCACGAACGGAGCTCTTAGAACACAGGGCCGCATTACTCGAGCACCTCGAGGAGCTGGGCCTTACAGTCAATTGGGCGAAAAGCTCACTGCTCCCCAGTCGGAGGATTTCCTTTCTGGGAACAGTGTTAGACTCGCTATCCATGACGGCACGCCTGTCACCAGAGCGCGGATTGAATATTCAGCACGTCGCGAAATCCTTCCGCCACGGCTCTATAGTCCCTCTCATGGCCTCAGCAGCCTCCGTACTCCAGTTGGGCCTGCTCCGCATGCGCCCACTGCAGCTATGGCTAAAAGCACGAGTTCCCCCCAGGGCGTGGACCGCAGGTCTGTTTCGCCTCAGGGTCGACCTTCAGTGCATTTCGGCTCTGAAACCATGGAAAGCAACCGACTGGTATCAGTCAGGTGTGAGTCTGGGGATCCCCTCGAGTGTGAAGGTGGTGTCTACGGACGCCTCCACTTCGGGGTGGGGAGCGCTGCTCGAGGGCAGGCCGCTAGCTGGCCTATGGTCAGTGCGGGAGAAGCTCCTTCACATAAACTGCTTGGAATTAATAGCAGTCGACAAAGCGCTAAGGCGCTTCTGTCCCCAGATAATAGGCCACCACGTATTGGTCCGGTCGGACAACATGTCAGTGGTGGCGTACATAAATCGCCAGGGCGGCGTCAGGTCCCGAAACCTTTACAGGCTGACGGAACGCCTCCTGGTCTGGGCTCAGCACAACCTGCTCTCGCTGAGAGCGGCGCATGTGCATGGTCACCTAAATGTGGGGCCAGACAGGCTGTCCAGAAACAACGTCCCAGCAGGAGAATGGTCTCTGCACCCGCAGACGATCCAGCTGCTGTGGGAAACGTTTGGCAAAGCGCAGGTGGACCTGTTTGCGTCCCAAGAAAACGCTCACTGCCCGAGATTCTTCTCGAAAAGCCGGGACGCGCTGGCCCATGTTTGGCCCCACCGCCCCCTATATGCTTTTCCCCCTGTCTCACTCCTGCCTCAGGTGTTGGAGCGAATCAGGAGGGAGGGATGCCCAGTGCTACTCATAGCTCCGCTCTGGACAAACCAGTCGTGGTTCCCTGTCCTGATGCAGCTGACCAGCGCTGCCCCATGGCCTTTACCGTTGAGGAGAGACCTCCTCTCTCAGGCGGAAGGCTCGATTTGGCATCCTCGCCCGGATTTGTGGTCCCTGCACGCATGGGCCATCAACGGGTACCTGCTGACCTCCCAGAGGGAGTGTTAAACACGATCGCGCAGGCTAGAGCCCCGTCTACCAGACGGCTCTACTCCTCGAAGTGGTCTGTGTTCTCTGCTTGGTGTCAAGCGCAGGGCTTTTCACCTGTAGACTGCGGGGTTACGGAAGTGCTTTCCTTCCTTCAGGAGCTACTGGATAAGGGCAGGTCCCCTTCCACGCTCAAAGTATACGTGGCGGCCATAGCAACGTTTGCAAAACCGGTGTCTGGCCAGTCACTGGGAAAGAGCGACTTAGTCATGCGTTTCCTTAGAGGATCTCAGAGGCTAAACCCTCCCAGGCCCCCTTCAGTCCCGACATGGGACCTTTCCACGGTCTTGGAGGCCATGAAAGGTGCCCCATTCGAGCCAATCCAGTCGTCAGACATGAAACACTTGTCTTTCAAGACAGCGTTTCTTATGGCTCTCGCTTCAGTGAAGCGCGTAGGGGACTTGCAAGCGCTCTCAGTAAGCGCGTCATGCATGGAGTTTGGACCTAATGACTCAAAGGTCATACTCAAACCGAAGCACGGCTACGTGCCGAAATCCCTCAACACACCGTTCAGGGCCCAGGTGATTTCCCTGTCTGCCCTTCCGGTTCTCAATGAGGAGAAGGACGCGAGTCTCCTTTGCCCTGTCAGGGCACTAAGGGCTTATGTGTCCCGCTCGTCTGGTTTCAGACAGACTGAGCAGCTTTTCGTTTCGTTTGGCGGCCGTGCTAAGGGACTTGCCGCTTCGAAACAGAGCCTATCCAGATGGATAGTCGGTGCCATAGCGCTGGCTTACACTTCTAAGGGCCTACAGTGCCCTTTGGGTGTTAGAGCGCACTCCACAAGAGGCATGGCCTCCTCGTGGGCATGGTCTAGCGGGGTTACCCTGCAAGATATTTGTATGGCCGCGGGCTGGGCCTCGCCGTCTACATTTATAAAATACTATAACCTGGAGGTTCCCGCCTTGCAAGCTAAGCTTTTGGCGATATAAAGTTCAGTGCTATCTGCCCGCTGTGCGGCTCAGATGCTGAGTTTGACCTGCGTATCGCTCACTGACCGGTACAGCAGCTCGTTAAAATATCGACACACTTGTGGCCACCCAGTTCAGGCTGAATGTTCACCCTGACGGTATGGTCTATTTGTCGCATGATCAGCTCCTTCGGATGCTATTTAAAGGGAATGATGCTTCTAGCCTCTCTTCCCTCACTCTCTGTGAGTTTATGGTGATTATGCACTATATGCGCCCCGGGCTTCGGCCCCTGGGACTTTGGTGTTGGATCCCTACCAGCACGGCGTGTTGCATTGTGTTCCCCATAGCGTAAGATATTACGCAGTACGAGAGATACTCTCGTAAGAGAACGTACTCGGTTACTAACGTAACCTCGGTTCTCTCTAGAGAGGGAACGAGTACTGCGTATCTTGCCGTGCTTGGAGTACGCTCTGGTTCGCTTCGGCGATGAAAACCGACGTAAGAGCAGCTATCGAGCCTAGATATAGGGCGAGACCACGCCCTTTCTGGCGGGACGTGACGATATGGGCGCGAAAGGCCCCCATTCGTCGTGACGTCACGCAGAGCCTCTCTCGATAGGCTGCTGCTATTCACCACAAAAACTCAATGAACTCAAATGGTCAATTGCAGGTGTTGATTTTGTAGTTATGCACTGAAATTAAAATTTTGGACACACTGGGTTGTGGAATATTGATCGACTGTTTTAATTATATAATAATTTTTAGGTGATTATTATACTAAATTTTAGTGTGACATTACAAATATTAAATGATGTTTATTTTACAAAGTTGGGGTGGAATATGTTGAGATAATCTACCCATAAGCACGAGAGTATCTGTATATAGCTGACTCCCCACAGCCCAACGTCTCACACTCAACTATTCGTATCCCGGCAGGGAATGGACTGCAGTATTGACTTCTGATACAATTTTGACACACAATGAAAACAGAGCACAGTGATGTTAAAATAGGCTAACTGATTTTTGTTGGCAAATAAAAGCACATCAAACCTAAAAAGTGAGATGTAAGTAGTCTCTCACTGTCTCTAAAAAGTGCAGAAAAATGCATGAGAGAGTGAGAAATAATAGCATCACACAGTTGCTGCAGATTTGTCGGCTGCACATCCATGATGCGAATCTCCCATTCCAGCACATCCAAAAGCTGATCTGGTGGCCATTTGAGTATAGTGAACTCACTATCATGTTCAAGAAACCAGTTTGAGATGATTTGAGCTTTGTGTCGTAGCACGTTACGAATTACAGCCTCAGTTTGCTGTTCTCAGCTGACAGGAGTGTCACCGGTGTGTCTTCTGCTGCTGTAGCTCTTCTGCTTGAAGGTTCAACGTGTTGTGCTTTCAGAAATGCTCTTCTGCAGACCTCGGTTGTAACAGTTATTATTACTGTTGTCTTTCTATCAGCTTGGCCATTCTCCTCTGACCTCTGGCATCAACAAGACATTTTCGCCCACAGAACTGCCGCTCACTGGATATTTTCTCTTTTTTGGACCATTCTCTGTAAACCTTAGAGATGGTTGTGCCTGAAAATCCCAGTAGATCAGCAGTTTCTGAAATACTCAGACCAGCCCGTCTGATACCATAAGATTAGGTACAGCTGTTCAAGCACAGCATGGCTGTGCCTTTTTGTTGGCTGGTGTGTACTTGTAGTAGATGTGCATTTGTGTACACACTTGCATGTGGTTATATTTGCATGAGTACTTATGCTTATGTGCACACATATTTGTGTGTGTGTGGTTGTGGGCATCCTTGTTCTTCTCTGATTAAGTAATTGCATGTTAATCGCTCTTCTTACCCTGTATGAGTGTTGAATCTATAAATCTCTCAAACATATGTTTCCTGTGTCCAAACAGAGAGGAGAAAAGTGAACAGCTCTTAGACTCCAGGCAGGACCTGGACGGTGTGGAGGCGGAGATTAAAAGACTCCAGCAAGAGGTACTGAAAATAAAACTATCGCAAGACTCTTTTTTTAGGGTTCAATTCTCGCTATTAACTAGTTGCTTATTAGCATGCATATTACTAGGATATTGTCTGTTTATTAGTACTTACAAAGCACATATTAATGCCTTATTCTGCATGACCTTATTCTACATCCTTTAATCCTATCCATTACCTAAACTTATTACATGGCTTGGTTGAATTCTAATGTAGAATGCGGTCTGTTATTTCTTGATAACAGACCGCTGCCGTTGCCATGAAAAACAGAGCGTTTGCCATGGACACAGTTCTTTTCACTCTGGAGCAATACAATCGTTTTGTGTCAAATTATTGATTTATTTTTTACATAAATCAAATGTCAAAATATAAAAATATTTCCCTACGCTTCGCGTCGGGCTCCTGATCAGCCTGTCGGGGTTGTATTCGCTATAACAACCACCTCGCTCTACATTATCCCTTACTTAAATACTACCTTACTAACTATAAATAAGCAGTAAATTAGGAGTTTATTGAGGCAAAAGTTGTAATTAATAGTGAATGTGCTCCCCATACTAAAGTGTTACCGAACTTTCATAGCCCTTTTTATTTTGCTACATATTTATTTATTTATTATTTTTTCCTTATTACATATGATCATTGTTTTATGTCATAGACATGACAACTTCTGAATAACACCATCTCTTCCTAGTAGTAGATAGAAGTAATAGTAGTAGTAGTATTGGAATAAAATTACGTACTCAGGTCCCAGCAAAAGCGCAACATAGCAATAAATTACAGCATTAATAATAAATAATAATATGTTATCAGCAATATAAAACATATATAACACTACTAATCTATCAGAAACACAAGTAGTAGAATAAATAAATAATACCATCCACACTTACACACCATATATTAAAATGCGCCTAAAAATAAGACTGAAATTAATTCATCACTTTAACAGTGTACAAATGACAATCGTCATTAATACCGTGATCACACAATGGAGTACACATATTTTAAATGCAACTTTATGATGTAGAGTTCATCAGTTTTACCACTTCTGGAAAGAAGCTATTTCTTAGCCTGGTGGTTCTGGCCCTAATGCTGCTGCGCAACCTCTTTCCTGAAGGGAGAGTGGCAAACAGACCATTCTCTGGGTGGGAAAGGTCCCATAATGCAAGTTGCCCTCCTTCTGCAGATGTACATGTCACTTACAGTTGGCAAACTGTAATTGATAATTCTTTGGGCAGACTTAACTACCCGCTCTAGTACACCAAACTCTTTTATTTCAAAAGGTAAAGAAATGTCCAATTTATTTGTGCTGTACTCGTTTAAATATTGCTACGGTCTTTATTTTAATGTCAGTTTTTTCTTCCTTGCTACCTGTATCCTGTCTACTCTTGGCGCTGTGTGGCAGAACATGCAGCTGTTAACAGATGCGCGAGCAGCAAGGATGTACCGTGACGAGCTGGATGCGATGAAAGAGAGAGCCATCAGAGCAGACAAACTGGAGAGTGAAGTGGCTCGCTACAGAGATAAACTTCACAACATGAACTTTTACAAAACCAAACTGGAGGTGTGTATAGAAGAATATTTATGTGTGCGTACACTACCATTCAGATGTTTTTAAAGTAACACCAAGTAAATTTTCCTTTTCGGTCGCCCTACTGGTTGGAAACGAAATTGTCCATTGCCGCTGTCGTAAATAATCTAGCCTACCGTCGCACGCACGCTCGCTGTTTATCCAGCACCGGCTTTAGAATGAACGATGTCCACAGACAAGGTAGAGTATGTTACATGATTTCATGAAAGGATGATGTATTGTGACATCAGAAACGAAGAAAAACTAAATAATGACTATTGTAGCGCTTGATGTAAAGCAGTCGAATTTTGAAGTTCTTTTTGTGCCCGGGTTCCTACCCGAAACCCGAAGTTACATAGTGCCAGTAAAAGCGATACAGACCCCGTCAGGCTATGGCAGAAGTGTCATTTAACTTATTTTAAGTCGATGTACCATCAGAAGGGTCTTGGAAATATATTATGAAGGTTGAAAAACTACTTAGTCCTACTTTTTTTAAAGATGACACTTATGCTCACCAAGGCTGCATTTATTTGATTATTTGAACCTTAATTTGGGGCAATATTATTACAATTTAAAATAATTTAAAACATTTTATAATGTAATTTATTCCTGGCAAAGCTGAATTTTCAGCAGCCATTGCTCCAGTCCTCAGTGTCATTGATTCAGAAATCATTCTGACATGCTGATTTGGTGTTCAAAACACATACATTGAATGCATTTCTAGGATTCTTTGTTGCATTTATTTAAAATCTTACTGAAAAAAATGAGTAAACTCCAGATTTTTTTTTTTTTTTTTAATTTATTGAAGAGGAATAGCCCCTTGAGATGAACCATCTCGTTTTCGAGGGGGTCCTCGATTCTAGATACAGAAATTTCACCTTACAGCAGCAGTCAAGTAAACGTAACAATAACTTACCAAAACAAAAAGAAACAAATATTTTTGAGCAGTAGTGTTATATGCATGAGAAATCTCACCTTATCTGTCTTTTTGGCATTGGCAGGAGCTTAAGGAGGATAATCAGGTGTTGATGGAAAGTAAGGTCATGCTGGAGGAACAGCTACAGAGCATCAAAGCACGATCTGACAAACTGCACCATCTGGAGAAACACAACCTCCTACTAGAGGCAAAACTTCATGACATTGAAGAGGTGAGGAAAAGAAAATGATACCCATTAAAAGGAGCTGCTGCAACTCTTTTTTCCACTCCAGGTTGTTTTCGTATCTGCTTGACTTGGCTGTCTTATCTGTTTTAGGAAAGAACTGTGGACAGGAGACGAATAGAGGAGCTGCTGGAAAGGAACATCATATTGGAGCTCTCTCAGAAAAGAAGTATGGAGGAATCACAACGCTTGGGCTGGGAGCTAGAACTCGCCAAGGATCCTCAACAGAATTCAGGAACAGGTATATGTATATATTAGGACTGCAATTTAACACGAGGCACATTAAAAATGTGATGTTCGTCGGCCATTGTGCCATTGAATAAGTCACCATACGTTATTCAAAACTTTGCTTTGAAATGAACATCTTGATAGAAACATTGAAGCACATATGGTAGATTGCAAAAAAAAAATGATTCCACTACCATCTCATTGATCATTTGACAGGTAATACATGAACTTAATGACCTAAAGTGTGTTTATGATTTTAGAGCTGAAGTCTTTGGGCCAGGAGGTAACTGAAAATACATGTAGCAGATTGCTGAAACTGGAGAAAGAGAACCAGAGGTTGTTGAAGTCCCTGGAAGAACTTCAAGGAACCAGTCACCCATTGAATGAGTTTATTTCTAAATCTAAACATATTGAGGAAAATTGGAGGATCAGCAATCAGTCCCATGACACAGAAAATCTGCATGCATCCATGGAAAATAATAACAGCAATCTTCATTGTCTTGAAGTAGAGATCCATGAACTGGAGATGAAGAACCAGAGTCTTCAAGTCAATGTAAATCAAAACCAAGGTCAAGTAGAAATAGAAAACAAAGGTCTGGTGCATGAGAATGGACATTTGGAGCAAGACAGGAGTTGTCTGGAAAAGGAGAATCGGAGATTGCTGCAGCAAGTGAAGATCCAGGAGGCCTCGTTGGGTAGTAGCAGTTTGAAGTTGGCGGTTCTAGAGAAGGAGAACCGTACCCTGATTAAAAAGACTACCCATCTCAGTGAGGCCTGTGTCAAGAACAAAGAACTAGAGATGGAAAACCAGGAGCTGATTCAGCAGGCTGAAGCGGACAAGAGGATGCTGGTGACAATAAGAGAGGTTACCACTGCAATGAAGGCTTTGTAGATTATTATGCTTTCTCTGTTTTCTTATTTTTCTGAATTTCACTATGTTCTGCTCTAAAGGAGCTGTTGGACCAGAGGCTGAAAATGCAACAGAAAGAATCTGATCTTGAGAAATTGACTTATGAGCTAGAGAGGATAAAGTTAAACCAGGAGACACGAATGGGAGATCACGAGGCTGTAGACCAGGGGTATCCAGACATTCACTTATATATTCAGTCAAGCCCAAGGTAATACTTTTAAATGTCAGATTCCTTTTTAGACATGTCTAATGGCCAACTCTGTCTTTTTCTCCCTCACTCTCTCTTCCACGCTCAGTCAGTGTAAGCAGTTGGAGTCAGAGCTGGAGTCTTCTCTAATGAAATCCCTGAAGATTAAAAAAGAGAGAATGGCTGCCCTGGAGGCCCGTCTGCAGGAATCCGCCAAGATAAACCAGCAACTACGACAGGATCTCAAAACTGTGAGTCAATGCCAGGTCCAGAGTTTACTTGCTAGCCATTTTGCTAACATGCTTGATTGGGGAAACCAGCTAATAGGCAAGATTCTCTCAAAGTTATGAGCAAACGTTCTTCCATTTATGTTAATAAAACATTTGTTATTTGTTAACAATGTTTTCTGGTCTTTAATAATGTTCACAAATAATATGTTGCTAAAAGTGAAGCAAACACAGTTTGAACTTGGGGACAAACCAGACAAATTGCTTTCTCGTCAGTTGAGGGGGCTACAAGCCTCTAGAGCAATTCATAAAATCAAGAACAAAAATGGTGTCGTTCTAACAATTCCAGGTGAAATCAATGATACATTTAAAGAATTTTACGAAAAATTATACAAATCTAGCGGTTGCTCTGACCCCTCGGCTTTGGCTGATTTCCTTCATTCATTACATCTTCCAAAGTTGGGTTGCTCTGAGCAGGCAGCTTTGAATGCGGACATAACGGTAGAGGAAATACTAGCTGCGATAAAATCTTTCCCCAGTGGCAAGGCGCCTGGCCCAGATGGTTTTGGGATCGAATTTTACAAAAGATTTGGGCAGGTGCTCTCTCCTTTGCTGTTGAGGATGCTTAATCATTCTTTTGACATACATAAACTTCCCCAGTCCTTGTATGACGCAAATATTTCTCTAATTCTTAAAAAAGGTAAAGAAGAAACTGACCCAGCATCTTATCGACCCATATCTCTTTTGAACTCTGACCTTAAAATTTTCACTAAAATTCTGGCTAACAGGTTAAATAACTGCATTGGGGAAATTATCCACCCCGATCAATCCGGTTTTATTCCTGGCCGTTTTTCTTTTTTCAATGTCAGGCGTTTACTCAATATCTTATACACCAGATTTGATTCTAAAGCTAGCGTTGCAATTCTTGCCTTAGATGCAGAAAAGGCGTTTGACCAAATTGAGTGGGATTATATATTAGCTGTGATTAGAGAATTTGATATGGGTGATGCATTTGCCTCTTGGGTGAAGTTGCTATACCTCCATCCTTCGGCTTCAGTTCTCACCAATTCTAACAGATCATCGCAATTCCAATTACACAGAGGCACTCGACAGGGCTGTCCTCTCTCGCCTTTGCTTTTTGCAATAGCAATCGAACCTCTCGCCCTTGCAATTAAAAATAACCCATTAATTTCGCCCTTGAATATAGGCCAAATTAACCATCATATCTCCCTCTACGCAGATGACATTATTCTGTATCTAAGCAATCCTGAACAGTCTATCCCACCCTTACTAAATATGTTGGAAACATTCGGTAAACTCTCCGGTTATTCAGTAAATTGGCAAAAAAGTGAATTCTTGGCTGTGACTAGCAACATCGATCCAATTTTTATGCGTACTCTACCTTTTAAAATAGCCATAAACAGTTTGAAATATCTCGGAGTTAATATATCCAGAAACCCAAAAGATATATATAAGCTTAATTTTTTAACAATGCTTGAAAACCTAAAGGACAATATAAAATACTGGAGGACCTTACCAATATCAATGATGGGGCGTGTGAATGCTATTAAGATGGTGACGTTACCCAGATTCTTGTATCTTTTCCAGAATTTGCCGATTTATTTACCCCAAAAGTTCTTCAAAACTTTAGATTCTATTGTGCTGCCTTTTGTCTGGGGCTTCAAAGCACATAGAATATCTAAAATACACGTGTGTAAGCCTAGGTCGCTGGGGGGTTTGGGTTTGCCAAACTTTCAGCATTACTACTGGGCTGCCAATTGTAGAGCCTTAACTTACTGGCAGGACCCGCACCCCGACAGTCCCTCAACTGATATCCCTTCATGGCTTATGATTGAGCAAGGTGCCTCAAATTCGTCACTCTCCTCATTACTTTTTGCTGTCCCAGCGACTTTTAAAGCCACAGTAGGATCCCATTTTATGATTAATAACTCTCTTAGGATATGGCTTCAGATTGGTAAGGCATTTAAATTGCCAAATACCTCTTTTCTTGCCCCTGTCTGTCGTAACCATGCCTTTAAACCTTCACTCTTAGACCCAGTGTTCACAGGTTGGGCTAGAAAAGGAATCCTTACCTTGAGAGATTTATATATTGACAATAACTTTGCCACATTCACTCAACTAACAGAGAGATATGACCTTCCTGCTTCACATTTCTTTAGATACCTACAAATTAGAAATTATGTTCGTTCCACTGTGCCAAATTTTGAATATTATCAGCCGATAGTGAATTACATAAATTGCTTACTTGTGCTCCCAATACTCCAAAGTTAGTTACAAAATTTGTTGACTTCTTCACAAGTCAGTTAGATTTTTCCACTATTCATCTGAAAAACGATTGGGAAGAGGAACTAGATGTTCAGCTCTCTGAGGAGGACTGGGAAAAATGTCTTAAAAATATATATACCTGTTCTATTAATGCCAGGCATCAACTTATTCAGTATAAGGTGTTGCACAGATTACATTACTCAAGGGTTAAACTTAACTCTTTCTATCCTACTATCTCCTCTCTCTGTAATAAGTGTGAGTCTGCTGAGGGCTCTCTTGGTCATCTTTTCTGGGCATGCCCAAAATTGGGTGAATTCTGGTCAGAAGTTTTTCAGTTTCTTTCTGAAGCCTATGCTTGTGAGCTTCCCTTAGATCCTGCAACTGCCATTCTTGGCTGGTCGGCCTCTTTGCTGCGCTTTAATAATGCTATCCGACTGCCTATACAGTATGGTTTGATGATTGCCAAAAAATCTATACTTTGCATGTGGAAGAAAAATTCGAAGCCACTATTCAAGTTTTGGTTGTCAGAACTTTCCTCCACTCTGCACGTGGAAAGACTCAGATATAGTATTTCTGGAAATATAGAGAAATTTGAAGCGTCTTGGAGGCCTCTTTTCAATCACTTGTTAAAAATCAATAATGATGAAGCTGTTTAATGTTTTTCTATTCATTTTTCTTAATTGTTTTTTACTAGGATTTTATTGTTATTTCTGTTGACCTCTGTCTTCAATGTAAAGATACCTATGTATATCTCATATGGTCAAGTTGTACAATATGACCTGATTTATAATGTCTCACTAGGCAAACATCTGTTTTGACCTTCCTTTGCCTGTGCCTGGTGAGGTGGTTTTCTGCACTTTTGAAGGAGTTTTTTTTTTCTTTTTCTTTTTTTCTTTCTTTTTTGGTTTTGTCCTGTGATTGTATTGTCTATTTGTCTGAAAACTTGAAAATCTACAATAAATATAATATAAAAAAAAAAAAAAAAAAAAAATAATGTTCACAAAACTTTAGCACAAAAACATTATCTATACATGGTTCATGAAACATTTTAAATTTTACTTCTTCAGGGAATATTTGACAGTAACATGAAACATCGCCATTATGTTTGCAAGATGGAATGTTCCCTTATTGTTCACAACCAAGAAAATACATGTTTTAAAACATTTCAAACTGGATATTTTAGAGAACGTTTAGAGAACATTCAGAAATAATGTTTTTATAACTTAATGGGAACATTAGCAAAGCGTTCTTTGAACATATTTGTTTGTTTGTTGTTAGCTGGGAAAGTCCAAAACCGCTTACTAAATTTATGTTTCACTTAAAACTAATAAAAAGAAATATTTTAAAACCAGTTCGAATCTGACCAAAATTGTCTCTCAAATCAGGATAAAAACTGTATTTTTTAAAAGTTGGTCCAGATAATGTACATGACTAGGACACAATATTGCATTGGCTCTTTTCATTTTTTTTACAAAGCATCACATTGCATTCAAAGAATATATTAGCATAGCAGTTAGCGATCATGCTCTGGCATGCTGCAAAGTTATGATTTCAAACTAAAAACTGCCATGTTAAGCTCATTCATTTTTATATGATTGGTCTGTCTCTAAAGTTGTGGTCACATTTACCATTGGTCAGCAAATTTTTTGTGGGAGAAATACAGTAATTTCAATTGGAATCCATGCGATCAGTTACTCCATGTCAGGGCGAAAAAATTCCAGATACACATTAAATATTTCACATCTGGTTCAAGTTGGTCACACAGATTGTCTGCGTTGACCAACAGAAAGCTGCTTGATTTGAAAGTGGCTTCTGTGTGTTCTTTTCATCCAACATCACTATACTATTGACAATAGGCGATGGAACTTTTATGCTCTCGAAATTTTGCCAATTTCCCTAATGTGACCGCACCTTAACAAGATGTTCTGTCTCCTTAAGAACAGTATGATTTGTGATTGATGAACTGTTGCAGGTCAAACAGAACTATGAGGCATTGCTTCAGAGAGAGGAAGAGGAAAAGGCAGGACAATGCTCTCCACCAGAGAGGCCATGGCACAGAGAGAGTCAGGAGGCCACGTGGGCATTGCTCAAGGTCAAAGATCGACTCATTGAGGTGGAGAGAAATGTGAGTCTCATGATGGAGACAGTGTCCAGACCCACAGTCAACCTGTTTAAATATTTGAAATGATGTGTAATGCCTGCTAAGCATCGGTATAACTTTACAGCGCATTCAAGATATACACTTTTTCTGTCAGTACATGTATTCTTTTAGGATCAAACACACAACCTTGCTGTTGTAAGCATCACTCTATACTGGGTGAGCTACAGGAACTTGACATATCTTCCCTTGGTTTGTGTTGTACAGAATGCAACATTACAGGCTGAGAAACAGGCATTGCAAACACAACTGCAGACCTTGCAGGCGCAGTCAGATGGGTTGCAGGCACAAATAATTGCATTGCAACAGCAGACGGCTTCCTTGCAGGAGAACAACACAGCACTGCAGACACACAATGCACAGCTGCAGGTAAGTCACAGTAAATTAGGAATGCTGTCTTATATGCAATATAGGTATTATAAAATGTTCTATTCATCAAAGAATGCTGAAAAAATTGATCACTGTTTAAGCAGCACAATTGTTTTCAGCATAAATAAGAAATGTAATTAAAATAATGATAAGAAATATTTCTTAAGCACCAAATCAGCTTATCAGAATTATTTCTAAAGGATCATGTGACACTGAAGACTGGAGTACTTATGCTGAAAATACAAATGGCATCACAGGAATAAATTACATTATAAAATATAACAAAATAAAAAACAGTAATTTTAAATTGTAATATTATTTCAATATATTACTGTTTTTATTGAATTTTTATCAAATAAATGCAGCATTAGTAAGTATAAGAGACTTCTTTAAAAAAAAAAAAAATCTTACCAACCCCAACCTCTAATATGCTATGATAAAATATTAAAGGTTTAAGTGGAGACCATTTAAGACCTAATCTTTGTCCTCCTCAATCTCTCCTAGGTAGAGAAGTCAACTTTATCTTCCCAGAATTCCTCTCTGATGGCTCATAATGAACGGCTTCAGCGGGAACGGCAGAGTTCTGAGGCTGAGAGGGAAGGTGTGGTACGAGAGAGAGAAGATCTGCGCACCGTTAATGAACTTCTTCTCCGGGACCATGAGAGATTGAGCGTCCTGCACGAGAGACAGGCAGCAGAGTTGGAGGTGCTGTCCCACAGGTACTCAACAATGGAGAACAGTCACCGAACCCTGGAGATAGAGCACAGATCACTGGAGGACAGGTTAGTACACATACCATAAGATGTCTTAACAGTCCCAGGTTAGGATACTCATTCGAAGTTCTGTATAACGATAACTTGATTGTGCAAGGCTTCTAGTGTGAACTGCTTCCACGTACAAAAACAGTCCATTATTCTGCTTGATATTTTCGCTAGCATGTCACCCTGTAGCCCAAGACTTGGTTGCCCACTGAAGCAATAGTTTTACCGTTTACTGCACTTTATTCTTCTAGTTATGTACCCAGCTAACAGGAAACGTTCTCAGAACTTTGGCTAACGTTCTGGCAGGAAGTTATGAACAAACAGTATTTTAGTAACGTTAATAGAACGTTCATTTAAAGTTATCTGGTCTTTAATAACATTCTCAAAAAGTTAGCACTAAAACATTATTTATACATTGTTCATGGAATATTTGTTTCTTTTCTGAAATGGTTTAGTAGATGGACTTTCATCATTTTTTTAAATGACACTATTTGTTTAAGAATGTTTAGAGAACATTTGAAAGTAACGTTCCCATAACGTTTGTAAAATAATGAAATTAAATATTCCCTTAACGTTTGCAATAACTAAGAAAAATTTTATTTAAAACCTTTTGAACGTTCAAAGAAGATTCAGGTATAACTTTTCCATAACTTAATGGGAACTTTAGCAAAACATTTTATGAACATTTTTGTTAACTGGGTACCTAGAGCTGCTAATGAATCGGAAATCTCTCCTACTTCTGTGTTGCAAAATTAGGTGGATAATGACACACAAAAGCATCAAATACATTTATTATAGCTTCTGTGACGCATTAAACATTTTTACATGATGAACCCTTTTTGTGCTATATATATTGTGGTATATCTATCTATATATATATTGTGGTATATCTATATTATATATATGTATGTATCTATGTACATGTTTAAATGGGCAAGTGCCAGTCTATGACACGTTTACATCTACAGGTATAACACACTACTTCAACAGCGAGCTCAGCTGGAGGGGTTAGAGAGAGCTCTCAGAGAAGAACAGCAGAAGATGCAGAATGAAATATCCACGAACAGGAACACAACAGCAGAGTGCCAAAGACTTCGAGACGAGAAAGACTGGTAAGTGATGTGTGTTTGTTTCCTTGGTGTACACCAAGTTCTGAAAACAGCTGTCACATTAAATGTAAAGGGGCTCACTTGTGTCTTAATGGCAAACATTATCACTGCATCCGAAATCGAATACTTCCCTACTATATAATATTCAAAAAAGAGTATGCCAACATAATGTATGTAGTAGTATGTCAGAAAACATAGTATTCGAAATACAGTAGGTAAAAAGTCCCAGGATGACCTACTACTTCCGGTGAGATTCTAAAGTGTGCATTCGATGGAAAATTCCTCCAGTCCTGGTCATGTAGAGTTAAATAAAGATGTCTTCTATTATTATTTGCACCAAACATTGTGTTTTGCCCTCTGCCCAGGATGAATCAGACCTACCAGAAGCTGTTGGCAGAGAATGAGGGACTTCAGGCCGAGCACAAGAGCATGAAGAGCCAGTTGAACTCCAGCAAACTGGAGCAGACACAGCTGGAGTCAGAGCTGTCCAAACTCAAAGAGCAGAACCAGCAGCTGGAGATCACCACTATAAAACTGACCAACCAGTGTGAGGTGTATATCAGCCATTGGTCATCGCCATTCAAACAGAGCAGCATGTTTTAGACCATTTTACTTCCATCTTTTACGTGCCTGCAGAACATATTGTCCAGGCTGGTTTATTCTGGTTAGTGCTGGTAGCAACTAGACAAAGTCTTGCCATCATCCTAACTTTGTTGCTTCTTAAACAAAGCTACTGATTAAATAATTGAAGTCGTTGATGAATCACCTCCTTTTGCGCATCTGTTCAGTTGCTGACCCAACTGAAGGGGAACTTGGAGGAAGAGAACCGCCACTTGCTGGACCAGATCCAGAGCCTGATGCTGCAGAACCGGACCCTGCTAGATCAGACTATGGAGAACAAGGACCTGTTTCATGTGGAACAGAGACAATATATGTGAGAAACATTTATTTGGTAGAAGTGTTGAAGGCATTTTATTAATATTCTGGCTAATCTGCAAAGCAGTGATTATCAAATGACCAAGGTTATTTATGCTTATGATAACACCCTAAAAAACGGTTTAATGGGAAGACAAAACAATTCCCAAATATTTTGTTGTTGACATTAAAGTATATGCGTAAGGTCTGTGGCAGTTTAGCGCAAATCCATGTGTCACTTGGTTGAAGCCAATCAAATTATACAGATGCCGATATGGGGAGGTTGTTCGGCATTAACTCATCCTAGAAAACCATAAACAAAACTATGCAAGGTCAAAAAATACAACCCAGATGACAATAACTTTGGGTTGACTTGCAGATAAACATGGTTTGTGCTGACCAATTTTATGATTTTTGCAGTGAATTAACAAGAGCATGAACCCATCGAAATTCAAGAGACATTTAACAACCAGTATTGTAAATATTCCTATTCAGTATATGCCATGTGGATGGTTTATGGTATGATATTAATACATTACAGTGTTTTAAGGACATTTTTTTTATTATTCTACAATAACAACATAATTAAATGTAAAATATGAGAATTTAAGAAAAACACAACCCTCACTTTAGAGCAGTGATTCTCAACCAGGGGACAATATGACTTAGAATAAGACAAAACAAGCATTAAAATAAGCTAAAACAACTAACATTCAAGATATTTCTTATTTTAATTGATCCCTCAACAGCTGTTTTTTATATTTAAAACTATAAAAATAACGTTTGTTACTTAAAATAAACTTCAATTTAACTGAAATAAAACTATTGCCGAGGCAACATTTCTACTTTTCATTTAGTTAATTTAGTTGATGTACTAAAATGACTAAAACTGAAATAAAAAATGTATGGAAACTCTACATATTCTTTATAAAAAATAAATGACAAAAAACTAATACTAAATTATGAAGGAAACACTATAGTAGCATCTATAAAACTACAATAGTAATACTAAAATAACACAGATTCACACTGGAAAACGTGGATATATGAGGATGCCTAATTTTAAAAGTGTGATTTTCAGACCTTGGATAGTCATGCAAATTAATAAAAATCTTAAACCACCTTGTGCATTTTTTTCTAGTTATTTCAAGCTCTTAAAAAACTTTTTGGGTAGAATAAAATAATGATAGATTGTATTACGTAGAATAAAAAAGTATTTGTAGAAATCCTTATCCACTAAATCACAAACAACTTAAAAATTCACAGGGCCATTGAATATTGTTGTGAATGTGTGCAATTGGGTGTCAAAAGTGAACAAGAACATTAGAGCACTTTATGGCATGTAAGCGTTATAATAACTGCACTGTTGTTTTGACAGAGACAAACTGAATGAACTCAGAAGGCAGAAGGAAAAGCTGGAGGAGAAAATCATGGATCAGTACAAGTTCTATGACCCATCGCCTCCTCGCAGGTACCGTCTCATTATGTGATTTGTTTGTGTGTGTGTGTGTGTGTGTGTGTGTATATATATAAAATATCAAAATGATGTTTTTATTTATCATGTTTTCTGTCTTTCCTCAAACGGTTACTCGATAAAGACGGGGCAACTGGATAACGCTGAAGATGAGGAAGTTGATGAAGACGAGGGCTCGTGATCAGGATCACGTTTGTTCTCCGACTCCCCAGCTCCGCTCCGAGTCATGCGAGGGTCTGGATGACCTGCGCTGCCATGACAACGGCTCCTTCGTGGGTTCCCAAGGCTCTGAGGAATCTGCTCCCAACTCCCCTAATGGTGATACCCTGTCCCCCAAGAGGAGCAGCAGTGAGTATCACCTCAGTTACACGAAACTGTCCAATCATTCCAGCCAGGAACATCCCGAAACAAGCCATTTAATCAAGAGCAAACCCTTCGTCCCAACATCCCAAGGTCAGGAGAGAAAGAACAGGATAGCATGCCAAGCAAAGGGTAGTAACTCACCCCACAAATCACTTCCGCTGTTTAGAAAACTCCTCAACTTCTAAACCCAAAAGCCTTGGCGCCACAGAACACTTCGAGAGGAGTTACTCTAATTAAACATGTATGCAGTTATTTGATGTATGGTTCCTGATTCATTTCACGTCTTTGGTCCTCCATTCTTTTCCACACTGTTCAACACAAATATTTAGTTAACACTTTACAATAAGGTCTAATTTATTAACATTTAACATTAGCTAATGCATAAGCTAATATAAACTAACAGTGATCTTTATATATATATATATATATATATATAGAGAGAGAGAGAGAGAGAGAGAGAGAGAGAGAGAGCGAGAGCGAGAGCGAGAGCGAGAGCGAGAGCGAGAGCGAGAGATAGTTTATAGGGGTGTAAAAATATATCGCAATGCAAAAATGCAACAAGTAACGTGGATAGTGACAATTTCACCCAAAATGAAAATTTCTGTGTTGAATTTTTTTTTATAGTTTTAGAGTTTTAGTGTCAGTACTACATTAAACTACTATATATAATGTTGAATATAATGTATAATAATGCAATGGGGGAATATTTGTGGGTCATGATAATGCCAAATGTCTTATGTTATGTTAGCAGTAAAAAGTGACCAACATCATTTTAAATATATTTTAGCAGTGACAGAGTGCAAGCATATTCGTCTGAAATAATTCTGTATTTTCAACTTCAGAATCATGAATATTTTTATTCTGCTGTCACCATTGTCCTGTGCATTGGGTTACCAGCACCAAGTCGAAGCCTATTTACACCCACAATGTAATCCCACATTTAACATTTTTATCAACAGTTCATTTTTGTTAACCTTTTATCATATGACGGAGTATCGCAATAATATCGTATCATGAGTTCAGTATCGTGATATGTATCGAATCGTGACATGAGGGTATTGTTACACCCCTAATTATATAACACACACACACACACACACACACACACACACACACACACACACACACACACACACACACACACACACACACACACACACACACACACACACACACACACACACACACACACTTAAGATTTAACAAAATGTCTCAACATTCCAAGTAAGTAGTACAAATTTTTTGGTGATTTTTCATTTTCTTTCTTACAAAAGAATTTCCTTCTTTCTTATGAAAACAGTCACAAACATTTTGTATTGTCATGTTTTTCCTCCCTCATTTTCTGTCTTCATGTTTTCCATTGTGATGACCAAGTCTGCGCCCTGAAAAACTTTCATGTTAAGCGTAACAAACCAAAGGATAAAGACAAAGTCAAGTCTCTCTTCCGCCGAGCTCTGTGTAAGACCTCACATCCTGTCTTTCCTGTAATGGCTGTGCCTTCCCTGTCATTACTTTTTATTTTTATACATGCTGATTAATTGATCTTTGCATCATCCATAATAGCTTACCTATGAGCAAAGCCTTTTACAAGTAAATCAAAGCCTTTTATTCTTCGGAGAAAGAGAAAAGTATAATATAAATGGAGATAAATGGTTTAAGACAAATGTTGCCTCGATGTCATCTCATGCCATCTTCATTTTCATCTCTTCTCATATTTCATCTCAGCAATGAATGACCTGCTGCAAACAGAGGGATGTTTGGATGGGGACTCCGGGCGGCAGGAAGATCAGCAAATAATGCAGCACACCATTGCCTTTTCAAAAAACACTTCTCCTCATCATCATCATTTCAACCCGACTCTTCCATAGACATTCATACAACAATCCATAATCAAGGTTGTAAGACAAAACTGTACATATCACATTGAGCATTAATGGTGTTTGTGACAGGCCTCACTATTACTATTGCTCATACTTATTAGTGATCTACACAAACTCAACTCTAGGTGCATAAATAATGCCACAAGTGATCAGACTTGCGTGTGAGAGCCAAGATACAAAAAGATCATAAGACATACGACAACATAGCAACATGCTAAAAGCACTCAGAACACTTTAGCATATGAACACATTGGCAACCCAGAACACCATAGCAACTACAGCAACATGCTAAAACACCACTGTATAGCAATACCCTGGCAATCACCAAAACAACCAAGGAACATTAAAAACCACTTACCACCACATAGCAACATTTTGCCAACCAATAACATCTTAGCACCATTTCACTGCTTGGTGCTTCAATGCTTTACAAAATAAAAGTCATTATTCAGCCTGGATAGGTGTGTCTTAAGAGTAACTGGAATACAGTGCATGATTCTAGAGTTTCTGAGGCACTGTTTCCATCTGGTATTAAGATGCGTTTTGGCCAATCGGATCACAAGTAGATGAGGGAGACATTCCTGTTTACATCTGGTGTTTTAATCCGTTTCTTTTGTCCACCTTCAAACACTTCTGTCCTCATTTCTTCGAGGGAAGGGTCTGTGGGTGGGTAAATGTATGTTTGGGTTTTTTTTAGATCTTTTTATCTAATGGATTAAACAAGCTAGCGCAATTTACATATGAACCGAAAGGAGACGACAGAAAAACACGCGTAAAGCAGCAGCTTTACCAGAACATTGTACTTGGTGTATTCATCTTCAAACCAATCTTGGGTCTCCAGCCAAAGTTTAAATCCCGCCTGTCTAGCGCGCTTCCCATAATGTTTACGCATTAGGTCAGGAGATGGAGAGTAGACGGTCTTTTATGGCTGTTAGAACACATTCATCCACATGAGCGTTTACATTACGAAAGCAATCCGGTCAAATGCGTTTTCGACTACCTCTGAAAGTGGTCGAAAGTGGACAAGCTCAAAACGTTTTAGACCCCGTTTACACCTGTACTGAACGTCTCCGCTTGTAATCCAACCGACCAAAACGCATCTTAATACCCGGTGTAAACAGAGCCTAACTGTGTGTTTACACATTTGTCCCTTCAGGTAAAGATTTTCAAGGAGACACGATTCCACCAAGTCTTGCAAATGGCACAGAAAGCCAAGATCATGGTAAGAATTTATTGGTAGACCAAAAGTAACTCTCTGAGAGTTTTATGATCCTGTTGATCCATAACTTCCTCTAACTGACATGTTCAGCAGGCCTGAATGGCAAATCGAGTCGTGCCCCGAGTGCGAGCAGTGGTGAGTTTAGCGTGAGCCTGGAGAACGAGGCCTGGTCCAGTGATAGCAGCACCCTTCCAGATCCATTCCCCTCCACCCGGCAACGATTCAGCGACTCGCCTTCACCAGCTCGACCCAACCACGAGGAGCTCAGGCTGGGTTTCTGCTCCTCTGGGAGTGCGGTACGGAGGTCCAGCAGTGGGAGATCCGCTGGAGATCGCTCAGCACAAAAGCTGGACAAAGCAAACATTGGACTGTATAAAACTCAGAGCGTGCAAAGTACAGAGTCCGATCCTAAAACTGCTCTCGAGACGCAAGGGAAGTCCTCCTCCGTATCAGGGTGTTTGAACTGCTTTGCCACTCCGATGCGAAGCCCCAAATCAGGCCAGGCTCTGTCCACTTTACCCCGCGCCAGCTGTGTCATCTCCACATCAGAGGGCAACAGTCGCCGTGCCAGTGTCCTTAGCACTATGTCAGTGGGATCGGTGACAAGTAAGAACGCTGCTGATCCTCACATGATTCAACCTGACCACAGTGAGGAGGTTTTAAAAGGAAGCCTTGTCTTGGAAGAGGAAGACCTCAAACCGGAGCACTTTTTTGATTCAGAATTCACCATAGATTCAGTCTTTACTAACACAATTTTCAGTGAGTCAAGTACCAGCCCAGCTAACAAAAATATGGTCTAAGAACGTTTTTGAAAAAAAAAAAAACGTTTCGTTAACGTTAAGGAAACATTCCATTTTATCAATTTGAAAACATTATGAGCAGAGACGGCCTTTGCAAATTTGGAGGCCTGTTTCAAAGAAACAGTCGTGGCCCCCACCCCCAGAATATTGTTAAAACATTGTTTGCAATTTGACCTCGATTACTGTATATCTGTTATATTTACAATGTTAACTCATATTTCTCTCCTAATAGTCTGTTTATAAAGGCATTCTGTCTCTTTAACCAAAACTATTGTTACAATCATGACCGAAAACTTCAATCTTCAATCTTCTTCCCTCAGTCCCTCAGCTAAAATCAAATGATTCTAAAACCGCCAGTAGTTGGCGGCAAACCATCGTCTTAACTAGTTAGACATTGAATCATTCAGTCAAACGGTTCGTTCAAAACAGCTGATTCATTCAGTAGCAAAACATTACTCTTGCTTGTGTGATATTGCTTATAAATATTAAAACCAAGAACTTTTTTGCACCATATCTTGGTTTATGTGCATTTATAACACTATACTTTGTATTACAGTCGTGCTCAGAATTAATGGTACCCCTGGTAAATATGATCAAAAATGGCTGTAAAAAATAAATCTGCATCGTTTATCCTTTTGATCTTTCATTCAAAAAATTGGCAAAATCCTAACCTTTCATTGAAGTAAAAGATTTGAAAGTGGGGGGGAAATCACATTATAAAATAAATGTTTTTCTCCAAAACACGTTGGCCACAATTATTCATACCCTTTTATTAAATACCTTTTTGCAATCTCCTTTTGCCAAGATACCAGCTCTGAGTCTTCTCCTATAATGCCTGATGAGTTTGGAGAACAACTGACAAGAGATCAGAGACTATTCCTCCATACAGAATCTCTCCAGATCCTTCAGATTCCCAGATCCATGTTTGTGCTTCTTCTCTTCAGTTCAGCCACTCATTTTCTATATGGTTCAGGTCAGGGAACTGGGACGGTCATGGCAGAAGCTTCATTTTGTGCTCCCTAACACATTTTTGTGTTGATTTTGATGTTTGTTTTGGATCGTTGTCCTGATGGAAGATCCAAACACGGCCCATTATAAGATTTCTAGCAGAAGGACTCAGGTTTTGATTTTTTATCTGTTGATATTTGCTAGAATCCACAATGCCATGTATCTGAATAAGAAGTCCAGGACCTCCAGCAGAAAAATAGGCCCACAACATTAAAGATCCAACGGTATATTAAATTGTACACATGGGGTACTTTTTATCCTTGTGTGCACCAAACCCATCTAGTGTGTTTGCTGGCAAAAAGCTCTTTTTTTAGTTTAATCTGACCACAGAACCCTGTGCCGTTTGAAGATCCAGTTGTGTCTGACCACTGAATATGCTGGAGTTTGTATTTGGAGGAGCGAGGAGCATTTTTCTTAAAACCCTCCCAAACAACATGTGGTGATGTAGGGGTTGTTTGATTTTTTTTAATAGGCTTTCTGACCCCCAAAACTCAACTAATCTCTGCAATTCTCCATCTGTGATCGTTGGAGAGTCTTTGGCCACTCAAACTTTCCTCCTCACCGTCCATTAAGAAAATATAGACACACGTCCTCTTCCTGGCAGAATCGTAACAACTTTAGATGATTGGAACTTCTTAATTATTGCCCTGATGATCAAAATGGGATTTTTCAATTCTTTAGCTATTTTCTTACATCCACTTTCTATTTTGTGATGCTCAACAATCTTTTGCTGCACATCAGAACCATGTTCTGTGGTTTTATTCATTGTGATGAATGATTAAGGGAATTTGGCCTTTGTGCTTCCTCATATTTAAACCCCTGTGAAACAAGAAGTCATGGCTGGACAATTTCATGTTCCTAGTCACCCTGGTGTGCTAAAAAAGGTAAATATTAATGGGAATATACTTCATAGATATTTTATTCATAAGAAATTCTAGGGGTGTGAATAATTGTGGCCAACATGTTTTGGAGAAAAAATATTTTTATAATGTGATTTTTCCTCCCCATTTTCAATTCTTTTACTTCAATGAAAGGTTAGACTTTTGCCAATTTTTTTAATGAAAGATCAAAAGGATAAACGATGCAGATTTATTTTTTACAGCCATTTTTGATCATATTTACCAGGGGTACCATTAATTCTGAGCACGACTGTATATTACCTTTGTACGGAAGCGTATTGCATTCACTTAAAGAAAAAAAATCGACTCTGTTTTTCTGAATTAACGAGTTAATTATCTCATAATTACGAGATACTTTTTCACAGAATTTTTTTTGCTCTGTTTTTCTGAATTAACGAGTTAATTATCTCAGAATTACGAGAGAATATTTCATGGCAAAAAGTTTTCGCTCTGTTTTTCTGAATTAATAACTTAATTATCTCAAAATTATGAGTAACTCATTAATTCAGAAAAACAGAGTGAAAAAAAAATTCAAGAAAAATTTATCATAATTCTGAGATAATTAACTCTTAATTCAGAAAAACAGCAAAAACTTTTTTTTCATGAAAAATTATCTCGTAATTCTGAGAATTAACTCGTTAATTCAGAAAAACAGAGTAATTTTTTTTTCCTCAAGTGAATGCAATACGCCTTTGCATCAAATTATGAGAAACTTGTTAACGCTGCTGTGAGGGTGTTTCTAATACAGCGGCTTTGGGAGTGATGGTCAAAATGACATCCTCTCTTCTAATCGCTGTCATCAATCTCCCTCTATTTTTTTCCTTTTTTTGAAAGTTGTGAAAACTATTTGTGCAAATGGGAACACAAAAAATAGATATAGAAGTATAGAAGTTTACCCAACGACTTCTGAGCGCTTCTGAGAAACCCGGAAATGTGACAATCCAAACAATCCTTTTCTTTGAACAATCCTTGACTATACGACTCTTAGTTTGTGTTGGTTTGGTTGACACTTAGGCCTATTTATTTTTTTCTTCCTTATATTGTCTCTTTCTTTCTTTCTTTCTTTTTAAAATGTATTTTGTATTGTTTGCATTTCGTGTTAAATTATTCTATGTTCACTTTTTTCAAATTACAAATTGCATGAAAGTAAAATAATAATAAAAAAGTGTCCCTCTGTGCATGTAGCATCAAAACTGCTGTGGCTCATTTGTTCTGACTACTGTATATTACAGTCATATTTCCTATCCTGCAGAATATTGTGTCTGTATTTTGTTGTTTGTTTTTAGCATAAATGCACCTAGTATTTGTTAAAACCAGTAAATATCTCAAGAGTACCTGTGTATCTTTTTATCTAATTTAATCATGTTTTCCTTCTAAATTATGAAAACTGCAGTTTTGTTTGCTCATATTGTGGTGCTTTGTGTGATTTGAAACATAAATAAAAAGATTGTATGATTTTTGATTAAATAAAAAACAACTTTACTGTAAGACAAAATGTTTTATAGGGGCGTTTGGTGGTTCAGAAATCCTTATTTAAATGTCAGTATATTGGACACATTTTGAGTAGAAACAAACGAACTAACAGCACAATAGACAAGATATGAACATATAAAAAATGTGCATGTATAAAAAGATATGTTAAAAATGTAATATGATGGTTATTGCACATGTTTTATTACAAATGTTTCTGAGCATTTTATGCATGTTTACAGTTAATTTTCTCGCAAGACTGTGATTGGTTCGTCCGGGGCAGCGCTGAGAAAAGTAACAAGTAGCTACTTGGTTATTTGAGAAGTAGCATTTTTGACATGGTTTAAAGTTTTGCATTGCCAAAGCATTGGTAACATAAAATTAGATACACATTTACACACATTTTCAAATAATTAAAAAAAGTTAAATAAAATAAGAAGGAAAAAAAACTTATTTTGGTTTCAGAATCAGAATGAGATTGATAGCTATATGCTAATGCACAGGATAATTGTCTTAGTGAAGCGTCCAGTACACAGAAAAGCTTTTATAAATAAATATAAAACGCATATGAATAGCCTAGGCTACAAGACATATAAGGTAGCCTTCTTTAGTGTGCACAATACATGGAACATGGAAAATATAACAAAATATGTGTAAGGGTCAAGGGATAATGTATAGCGAGGCGGTTGTTATAACGAATACCACGACAGGCTGAGCGTCGGGCTCCTAGTCAGCATGTCGGGGTGGTATTCGTTATAACAACCGCCTCGCTATACATTATCCCGCTTATTACATGTCTACCTACCAATTAAATCAATAATTTGACTCAAAATATTGATTTAAAAATGAGTTTATTGATTTAAAAACGATTGTATTGCTTCCGCTAAAGAAAATAGTCCGTTCCGTGAACTTCCGTCTCTGAACTGCGTCCATGGCAAAAAATAACAGACCGCATTCTACATTGGAATTCAACCAAGCCATGGTATAAATGTATAAAAAGTATACTGTGTTTGGTATTACACATGTTTTATTACAAATGTTTCTGAGCATTTTATGCATGTTTGCAGTTAATTTTACGCTTACTCCATTTCTATATGACTGTGTTTTTGGAGCTCCATGGACTCTGTAGGTTTTGTCGCCACCGCGTGTTTGTGTGTGTGAACTGCAGTCTGCGCAGTACATTGTGGGATACACTGTCATGGCGGCGCCCATACAGCAGAAATGACATCTGACTTGAGATATTATTTGCTTAAAATGATTTTATCTTCTCGTCTCTGCTTCAATTCTGTATACTGAATGAATTCAGCGGTGAGTGTATTTTCTCTTGTTTAGTAAGTTTTTTTTAAGTAAGTTTCTCACATGCAGTAAAATAAGCTGGTAATCTGCCTTGAGCTACTGTATTAATGTCAGTATTATAGATATATGGAAAGATACAAGTACCTTGGTATTACCTTGTTTTTATGGTGAAGATGGTTATGATGATAACGATGATGACATTTTTCATGGTAATATCATTTTATTTGAACATATTTGTCATGTACTATAGTAATACAATATGGTATTCCTTAATATGGCTCGAGTACCATGTAAATACAATGACAAATAACTATAGTAATCATTAAGTATATTGCATTTATCAAACTTTCATGGTATTATAGCATCTATGAACCATGGTATCAAAGTACAAAGTGAGTAATCAACTTTAGTATTAGATTCATTTGTTTTATCATAACAAGTTATTTAACTAATATATTCATGCTATGCAGGCTATCCATAATACCTCTCATCATTTTAAGTGTTTTGTCTATAGTGCAATTGTTAATTGTAGTCATTGTACTGACCTTGTCCTGGATCAATGCTATATTTTCATATTCATTGTTCGAATATGAACTGCAAAGCTTTTTTTTAATTATTATTATTAGAAAATCTGCAATGAAGCGGATAGCAGGCTTGATTGGCAGGACTGCGTTGTCCTGTTGGCATCATGGGAGTCCACGTCTTCCCCCTGCCCGGGTCCCTGGACCCCCGTCGTCCACCTGTCTTCAGGTCCGACACCTGGCTGCAAAACAGGTCCGCCTCTCGATGTTGAATCTTATCAGAAGGGTCACAGCAGTCCCATGCAGATCATAAGATTCATTCAAGATTCCAGCACAAAGCAGATTGTTTGGATGCCTTGTGTGCATGTGGTGAGCAAAACATGTTGCGTTTGTTTTTCTGTAGAATAAGGGCCAATTCAAAGGTGAGAAGTTCAAATCGAAACCAGTGAAGCCAGAGAAGCAACAGAAGCAGGAGGTGGAGATCAAACAAAGGATGACTGTGGCTGAACTCGCCAAGGCCATGAATAAAGACATCGGTGAGTGTTGATGGAAATCAGATGAGCTTATGAGTTTAGAGTTTCTGTCTCTTCAAGCTATACATCATGACAACTTGTTTTTAAAAAAGAAGTCTCTTATGCTCACTAAGCCTGTGTTTGTTTGATTAAAATACACAAAAAACAGTGATCTTGTGAAATATTATAAAAAAAATTAAAGGGATACTCCACTTTTTTTGGAAATAGGCTAATTTTACAACTCCCCCAGAGTTAAACAGTTGAGTTTTACCGTTTTCGAATCCATTCAGTCGATTTTCTGATATTTAGAAGAATATCAGTAAGCAGACAGTTTCTGGTCTCTGGTATATATTTTTTCCTACTATGGAAGTCAATGGGACCAGAAACTGTCTGGTTACTGATATTCTTCTAAATATCAGAAAATTGACTGAATGGATTCGAAAACGGTAAAACCCAACTGTTTAACTCTGGGGGAGTTGTAAAATTAGCCTATTTCCAAAAAAAGTGGAGTATCCCTTTAAGAACTGCTTTCTTTTTTAATACTCTGGAGGTCAAAAGTTTGGAATAATCATCAAGGCTGCAGTAATAAAAATACAGTGATATTGTGAAATATTATTACCATTTAAAATAACTCTTTTCTATTTGAATATATTTTAAAATGTAATTTATTCCTGTGATGGCTAAGCTGAATTCTCAGCATCATTAGCCTTCAGTCAGTGTCACATGATTCTTCAGAAATATAATTTCTAATATGCTGATTTCCTGCTCAAGAAACATTTTTTATTATCAATGTTGAAAACAGTTGTGCTGCTTAATACTTTTGTAGAAAGAGTGAAGCATTTTTTAAGATGAATAGAAAGTTCAAAAGAACAGCATTTGAAATAAAATCTTTTGTAACATTGTAAAAGTCTTTACTGAGAATTTCTTTTTCTGAATGTCCACAAATGGTGATCACGGAGGTTATATTTGTATTGTTCCCCCTCTTTAGATCACGTGTATGAAGCCCTGCTCAACACAGAAGTCGATCTGGACGAGTTGGAGCCCGACACACTGCTGGAGGAGAAATGGATAAAAGAGGCAGTAAAGAGATCGGGAATGAAACACAAATGGGCCAAACTGGTTGAAACCAAAGTCAGAGAAAACAAAGATATCCAGAAAACGTAAGGACTATTTTAATAACATCAGCTGTCTGACTTTTGTGTAATGTTGAGAAATTTCTAAAAACCTGTTTGAATTGTCAGGCCTCCCGCAGACCCCGCTCAGTTAGTCCCTCGAGCTCCAGTGGTGACCATCATGGGTCATGTAGACCATGGAAGACCACTCTCCTGGACAGCCTGAGGAAGAGTCAGATCGCTGCTCAGGAGGCGGGAGGAATCACACAACACATCGGAGCCTTCCGGGGTACTGAACTCATCAACATATCTCTGCCATTCAGGATTTTCTGATTATTCTCAGACACCCAGTGTTGCACAATTGCAATGTTTGTATAAAGCAATTACATAATACCTGGTTTATGGGTGAAAAATAAGTTGACACTCTGAATTTTGTCACAACAGTGGGTGGTGGGGAAAGAATTGAACATTAACTGCCACAGCTGGCTAAAGTCACACAAAAACATATGATCGATTTACAAAGTATTTAGAGATGGGAAAAGGCTTAAAGGGAATAGTTCACTTTGAAATTAATTTTTGGTATGTTTTAGCTTACCTCAAGGGCATCCAAGATGTAGGTGTCTTTGTTTCCTCAGTATTTTCAATTTTGATATTTTTAGGTCAAACCGTTCTTGTCTGTCAGTCATATAATGCAGGTCTATGGTCACTTCCTCAAAGAGCATGCACAGAGAAGTCCAAATTAAACATGATTTAATGACTCGTAAATGTAAGTACACATTGATGGCCTAAGACACGAAACGAGCGGTTTGTGTGAGAAAACGAACATTATTATATCGTTTTTACCTCTTGTAAACACAGCCACAGCCAAGTGTTCTAAGGGCGCGGGCGCTTCGGTCTTTTCCGGAAAGCACCGTGCGTGATCATAATTACTCCTCAATGGATTGAGTCCAGACCGAACATCCCGACCAAAAAATGTTGTGGGCGGGGTTCGGGCTGGCATCCAGGTTAGCTTAAAGGGATAGTTCAGCCAAAAATCCTGTCATTAATTACTCACCCTCAGCCTCATGTCGTTCCAAACCTGTAAGACTGATTGACAGCTACGCATCTACCACTTTGACGCTTTAAAAAATTCATAAAGAGATCGTAAAACTAATCCATATGAATTTTGGTTTTGTCCAAATTTTCTGAAGAGACTTGATCGCTTTATATGATAAACAGATTGAATTTAGGCTAAAAAATAAGAATGGTAAATTTTGGATTCATGGTGACTAAGGATGTAAAAAATAATAAATCATGAATATTAATGCTTGGGTCTCTGTGGGTTAAACTTAAAGACGAAATGCAGATTTCCTTTGAAAACAAGCGATTCTTTCCCAAGATTACAGCATGTACTTTCTTTCAGGCAAATGCCATGTTTGGCATCCTCTGTACCACCAAGTAAAGGACTTGTGATAAAATGAGTCTGTGTCCTATTCAGTTCAGCTGCCCTCGGGTGAAAAGATCACTTTCCTGGACACACCTGGTCATGCAGCGTTCTCTGCCATGCGGGCGCGTGGAGCCATGGTCACTGATATCGTCATCCTGGTGGTGGCAGCCGATGATGGTGTGATGAAACAGACAATCGAGTCCATACAGCATGCAAAAAAAGCCAAAGGTAGTCGCAATTTAAAAAACTATTTTTTATATTCATTTATTTATATTCATTCATTTATTAACGTTGGACTAGCTATACATTTTAAGATCCAGCTGGAGTTGTTTTGTTTATTGTGTGTATGAAGATTCAATGTGTGTTTTTATCTGCAGTGCCGATCGTTGTCGCTGTGAATAAATGTGATAAACCTCAGGCTGACCCCCACCGTGTGAAAGAGGAGCTTGTAGGACATGATGTAGTCTGTGAGGAGTTCGGTGGGGAAATACAGGCCATCCATGTGTCTGCATTAAAGGTACAGTGGTCCTGCCTTATATTTGAACTTCTCTTATGCCACCCTTAAAGTCCCCATGAAATCAAAATGAAGTTTTTTTGGCTTTTAGTATGAACATGTTACCCTACAGTTATCTATAAGCTAGTGGGCTCCAAAACAATGACAGAATATGCGTTTATATAGATATAAGCATTCAAAACTTAGTCTCTCACTTCCGCCAATATGGATCAATGATTTTGATGACATCACTCTGCACTTCAGCTTTTCATCGGATTTTCTGTCCAATCAAATGCTCTCTAGAATCTGAAGCTCCACCCCCTACATTATAAATAGATGCTAAAGCTGCGGCGGTCTTTTGTTCACACCTGTAATATGCTCTACATAACACATAGTGCACTAAATAGGGGATAGGGAACGATTCTGGTGTAAATATGCTTTCCACAGGGGAGAATGAAGTCTGGTTTTACGTTAGTGTCACGTGATCCGCCACAGCGCACACACAGTCTGCTCCGGTCCAGAGACACGACAGCACACAGCGGATCATATGGGTGAGTCGACGCAGACCAGAAAACATATCGAGCCATTCTCCACAGAATGCTGTATTTTAAAGCGATATGGAAGAGATTAGAGGAGAAACGGTTAGAGATTAGGAGGAAACTGCAGCTTTACCGAGCTCAACGGCTCTGAACGAGCTGTAATATAAACTAAACGCCCCTTTTTTTAAAAGGGGAGGGGCTATTTAATATGTCCCGCCCTCTCTTCCTGTTTCAGAAATTATGTCAACACATTGAATAATGCTGGCGTGTTTCAAGGCACTTCAGTGGGCCTTTAAAATATTTAACGTTATTATAAAATGTCACATAATAGCAAAATATCAAACCTAGCAGCATCTTAAGCAAATGCTGTACAAGCTTTTCTCAGAAATCATTTCACCTTTTTGAGCCATTTTTGCTATGACGGTTAACCAACTGTCAAGGTGATTGTAAATGTATGAAGTTAGTTTTAGCAGAGTAACCACAGGTGTAGATGTTCTACTGTATATAAGGTGTTCTTATAACATGTGACAACCAAACATTTGTCTTCATTTTGAACAGTATACATTTTTTATCATGTAAAACCCAGGAAACTTCTTTGTTGTTAAACATCTTGCATGAAAATTGAGCTGTATTATATATATTTTTTTAAATAAATGCCACTTTTGATATATTTTAGCGTCTAATGCAATAACATTTATTCCTTTTTTTGCCGTGGCTTAGGTGTCTAAATATTTTTGGGGTGCCCGGGGGTTTGTCAGGATTTATTTTGCTCACTCTCCAATCCATATGTAGTTGTGTGACGGTAGTACCTCATCACATGATATTGGAATTATTATATGTGAACATGGCAGCATTTAGAGTGTAATTTCTCTGCAGGGGGACAATTTATTAGAGCTGGCCGAAGCCACGGTGGCACTGGCAGAGGTCCTGGAGCTGAAGGGTGACCCCACAGGCCTGGTGGAAGGGACGGTCATCGAGAGCCGTACAGACAGAGGCAAAGGGTGAGAGTAAACAAGACCTGTCCTTACAGTGTCAGAGATTAATAAGAACTACACTTTGTATTATATCATATCATCAAGGCATCAGTCACATCAGTTGTGTTTCACAGGCCTGTAACCACGGCCATCATCCAGCGTGGCACTCTGAGGAAGGGCTGTACGCTGGTGGCAGGAAAGTGCTGGGCTAAAGTGCGCTTCATGTTTGATGAGCACGATCAGGATGTGTGTGAGGCCGGACCCAGCATCGCTGTGGAGATCGTGGGCTGGAAAGATCTTCCCTCTGCTGGTGAGGAGATCCTGGAGGTGGAATCAGAGGTATCCTCAAGCTTGTGTTTTTAAAGAGCCATATTCTACACTTTTGTAGCATTTTTTTATCTTAAAGGTGGGGTATGTGATTTGGAAAACGACCGTCAGATTTTGAAAATACACAATTCAAATGGTCCTGCCTTTTTCCTCCAACGCTGGCCCTGACTCCACCCATTCGAAGAACATGGACGCGCAATCATGCATGAGCAAAAACTCAGATACGCAAGAGATTGTAATGACGATTTACTACTAATCATGGAACCGGCTTTACTGACGAGATGCGCATGCGTCACGAGCTTTGAGTATGCGCATGAAGAGGGTCACGCGCGCTGGGGGGAGGGGGGTATGGGATGACCATTTGATTGACGAACTTACTGTCCAATGATTCTAGGTGGTCTTGGAAATGATTGGCTGAAGTTTTTCGAGTCCTGCCTGTTCCAGAGATGATTAAATTGCTTAATTTTCATTTCAGTGCTTCTAAATCAGTGGCTGTAAGTGGGTTAGGAATAGGATTTTAAGTTATTTTGAAGAAATGGACAAAAAAGAGAATCACATACCCCACCTTTAAATGTTATACACTACCGGTCAAAAGTTTGGAAAGGTTAAGATTTTTTAATCATGTATCGGAAAAAAGTCTCTTATGCTAACCAGGTTTACATTTGTTTGATTTAAAATACTGTAAAAACAGTATTATTGTAAAATATTATTACAGTTTAAAAGACCTATTTTGATATGTTTTCATCATTACTTCAGTCAGTGTCACATGATCCTTTAAAAATCAATCTAATATGCTGATTTGCTGCTCAAGAAAAAAATCCAATTATCAGTTGAAAACAGTTTATTTTGAGGATTATTTGATGAATAGAAAGTTCAAAAGAACAGCATTTATTTGAAATATAAATATTTTGTATCATTATAAATGCCTTTACTGCAGGGGCGTAGGAGCCATGGAGACATGTCCCCCCCACATTTCAAAATCTAAGTTTTGTCCCCCCCACTATTTCCCAAAGTAAGATTTTGTTTTGCATTGCCTGCCTATCTCTGCCAATTTCGGAGTCTCCAAATTAATCCATTCTGCAACTTTTAAATACATAATTCATTTTTTTAAAACGGCCGAATTCTTCAGCTGTTTATGTCGTCAGTTAACCATGATCGCGCACCGCTCGCGCATGCGCATCTAGGCGACACGGATAAATGCACGCAGCAATATATGAATGTTCCTGGGAGATCCGTAGTTGCACGGGATGTGGAAGCGCGCAAAAGTTCCAGAAATGTACAAAAAGTAAGGAAAATAAGACTAAATCAAAATTAAATAACCAAGATTAGGTTAGTATTTTTCTCAGGAGATGTTTTGAGCATTTTACTACACCGGATTATCAGCAAACTGTCAAGAGAACTGCTAGCTGGCTACTCAAAATAAACTAGCAATCTATTCAGTCAGCATATTTGTGTTTGGGTCATTCCACGAAAACGAATACCCATTGAATGAAGACATCTTAACATGACAAGAAATTGTGTTGGGCCATCTCAAGCTATGCCATTTATTATTTTATGACTGTTTATTTATTTCATGTTTTGATATTTTCCTCAGTCCTGTTACTGACTAAATTGTTACTATATATAATACTTCCAATTACAAATATGCAACAGTTTGCACATATATAAGTAGTATTTTGGTCCCTCTTTTCATTCAGATTGTCATATTTAAAACAATTCTCTTTTATATCATAATTGCCATTCATATTACTGAAAACGTTCTATTTCAGGGACGAAATCACATTACAATTAAGAAATATGTATACTTTGACAAGATATTATGTAAAAAAGGGTCTTGTCCAAAATGCAATATAATGCAGGTTACTATGGTGAGATCTGTTTGACTGTAAAATGTCATTTTTCTTTTAAAATATCAAATTAATGACAGTAACAGGACTGAGCTCTCAATTGCCAAGAGTGTGTCGCGCTATTGTTTGTCATTGCAGTTAATTGCTTGCATTATAGAGTAGCCTTTTTTGCTGCACTTTGCCTGGTCTGCTCTCCATCTCCTTTGCTTCAATACCTTTTCTACCTCATTGCATTCTTCTATGCTTTTTTTCTTTCCTTGTTCTCGGTCTCTCTTATATTTCTTTTTTTCCCATAGAAGATACCGTTCTCTCCTTTCTGGGTCCTGTTTCTATGACTGCGATAGCGCCGTTGCTTCTCGGCTGCAGATATTAGCATGTTACTAACAACTGTAAAAGTGTATAGCAAATGTTAATTCTATGCAAATAAGACATAAAAAAGTAAGGAGATAAGTATACAAATAAAAAACACATTCATAAACAAACAATGGTAACTAAGCATGTTGATGCTCATATACTGTTAACTCAAATGTCACTGCTTTTAGCTCAATAAAACACAAAACTTTATAAATGTCTATGTCCCTTAGTTGTTGTCCTAATCCTTAAATAGCATTTTAATGTTTTCCCCTGCAAATAACAAATACACCATCTATGACTGAGTTATGAAGCTGGGCTAGAATCTATGCTCCCTATTGCTCTGGGATAGTAACAGGACTGATGGTAACAGGACTGATGATTTGATGCTAATATGCTAATTTCTAGCTAACAGGTCCATGTCAGAAAGGCACATGGTATGTAATCTGAAAGGTTATTACTTTGAGATATTGATAATATTAGGATTAATAAATAATTGTTTATATGTACACTTTAAAAAACGGTAACAGGACTGATGTTGTATGCCGACCCCTCTCTAACAACCCTGATAAAACATGAAATATAGGACAATTAAGAAGAGAGAAACTTCCCCTTGCTTACACTGTGGAATCCACTTCATCTAAATGATGTCACTTCCTTGAAATGATGTCACTTCTGGTTTGTACCATTATTTTATAGGGGTTTTTTGGCGATAGTAACAGGACTGATATGAAATTAGGGGACAATGATAAAATGACTTATATTTCTAAGAAAATATATCCATTTATGTCAAAACCATTGCTTAACAATGAGATTACACTTAAGACAACATAAAACTCTGAAAATTTTATAATTTTACCAACATTGTACAAATTAGAAGTCCTTTTGAAAAAGAACAACCATAGCGAGGGACAGGCTAAAATCCTTAACTATAGCATATAATATGGGATTTTAATTATTTTAAATTATTTTTATTGGTTTTTACTTGGTCTTATATTGATGCATATGATCTATAGTAACATTAAGATTTTTAAATTACACTTTTATTTGTTGTTTACAACTTTAGAACTGATTATTTGTTAGGGACGCAAAAGGCACCGATTTCGTGGAATGACCCGTTTGATCTGTGTGAATTACTTGAAATATAAGACTTGCTAGACCTACTTTTAGCTACCAAGCAACCTTTCCACAAGGGATAGATTGATTTTATTTTTCAATCTATCCTTGGGGGGTAAGCTCAGTGGTTAATGGAAATCAAATCAACCATTTATTTGAGTTAATCAGTACACGACTGATTAACAGTAATGTAAATGCTAAATGTCCTAATACATGTTGATACTACAACAATGCAAAGTATATGCTCTTAACCTTGCAGTTTTTCACATATCATGTAAGACTCAATTTCTCAATTTCTTTGCACAAAACTCTCCAGAAAGTGGCATTTAATTGTTTATTTTTCAAAAAAAAATTCTCCCAGGGGGGGCATGCCCCCGGACCCCCCAAGCATTTACTGTCCCACCCAGGTTCAAAATTGCTCCTACGCCCCTGCTTTACTGTCACTTTTAATCATTTTAATGCATTATTTCTGAATAAAAGTATTTCTTTCATTTTTTATTTTACTTACCCTAAACCTTTGAATGGTAGTGTATCATAGTTTATACAAAAAAAGCAGCACGACTGTTTTCAACATTGATAATATTGCTTCTTGAGCAGCAAATCATCATATTAGAATGACTTCTGAAGGATCATGTGACACTAAAGACTGGAGTAATGATGCTAAAAAATAAAGCTTTGCCATCACAGGAATAAATTACATTTTACAATATATTCAAAAAAGAAAACAGTTCATTTAAATTGTAATAATATTTCACAATATTACAGTTTTACTGTATTTTTAATCAAATAAATGCAGCCATGGTGACCCTCCAGGAGAAGAGTCTCCTTTCAAAAACATTTCACACATCTTAATGATTGCAAACTTTTGACTGGTATTGTAAATCAGGGTTCCAGACTGCGACCATTTTTTGAGAATGTGCGAGTTAAAAATGTATGTGGTCGCATTCGTGCGAGTGACGCTCGCGCAACAGCGCCGTTGTATCAGCAGCTGCTGCAGTCCGTAATGTAACTTATGTTCAATCATCATGATTGATACAATACATTACAATACAATACATCATGAATCCATTTTCCAAACCGTGTTTTTGACTTATCCTGAATCACTACGGTACGCCTATAATAAGTGTTTATATTCGGACTATTTTATCCCGGGCTCGGCTCGGTTGCGGAGTTGCCCAGTGTCTGCGTGAGAGAAGTAGCTCCGGCTACAATGTTCTTCCGCAGGACACGTGCAGTTATTGACGAACGTAGACGTCACACGCATTGCAAACTGATGGTGAAACGCGCCAATTACGAATTCACGAATTAAAGGCATATAAAAATGAAAAGGTCTCACGAAACACCGTGCCCCTTCATACGTCTTTCAGCGGTTAGATGAGAGTAATCGCTCGACAGAGGAAAAGGAAAAGATTATAAAATCCAGAAGGTAAGAAGTGTGAGATTTCTGATTCAACTATAAACTTTGATAACGAAAAATCTGTATCAGCGTATTATAATACTCTAATCTTTTAAAATCCAATGCATACATTTGAATGTTTAATGATTTTTAAAAGATAGAAAGATGATGCTGATAGAAAGATGATAATAGACAGACAGACAGATAGAATATGATTCAAATGTAAATAAATAGATTGTATATAATTCACATGTAGAATGCTTAAAATTACAGAATAAAATTACTGTCCAAAATCCATGAAAATCGTGAAATTTGGAAATTTGTGCTTTTATTAGGGGTGTAACAATATATCGCGCCACAATATATCGCAATACAAAAATGCAACATTACGTATCGTGAATAGTTCCCCCGCCCCCAAAAAATTGTGTGAGAAAAAAAATTCAAGTTTTCATAGTTTTAGTGTCAGTAATACATTACAATAATGCAATGGGGGAATATTTGTCCTGATAATACCAAATGTCTTATGTTACCTGACCAGTAAAAAGTGTCCAACATTATTTTAAATATATCTAGTCAGTGAAAAAGTGCCAGAATATTCGTCTAAAATAATTCTGTATTTTCAGCTTCAGATTCATGAATATTTTTATTCGGGTGTCTCTATTGTCCTTGGGTTAAAAGCACAGAGTCCAAGCCTATTCATTTAAACCCACAATGTAATATCAAAATGTAACATTTTAATCAACAGTACATTTTTTGATAACCTTTTATCAAATGTCTTGGAGTATCGCAATAATATCGTATCGTGAGTTCAGTATCGTGATATGTATCCAATCGTGACATGAGGGTATCGGTACACCCCTAGTTTTTATATAATATATTACAGGTATTTATTCTGCAACCCAGAAAGCCTTTGCTAGCCTTGGTTCATTAAGACCACTATTCATAAGCATGCATTGATTAATCCCATGGCATGTAGCAAAAAAAAAAAAAAAAGGTGAGACCAAATCGTATGCTGGTGCGACCAACTGAGAAAGTTGGTAGCACCAGTGCGACCAGTGGAAAAGTTAGTCTGGAGCCCTGTAAATGATACATGTTATGTCTGGCTAACCTCCACACTGGCATAGTTCACATAGTTGGTTCTCTTAGCAAAGGGCCCGTGAGGTGGTGGAGTGGCGCAGCTACATGGAAGAGCAGGACAAGCTGAAAGAAGAGCAGCAGGTCATCGAAGCCAAGCAGAAGCAGCATGACGACAGCTACAAGAGAGAGCGGGAGAGCATGGCCCATCTCTCCTGGAGACAGAGGAGGGCGGCCATGTACCGGGCCAACAAACACAAACTCATCCACCGGGCCAGTGAGAAAACTGACATGGAGGAACTCACGCTGCCCGTGATCATCAAAGGTGAGATGAATGATGATCCTTCTTTTCACCAGGGCTGTGGACAATAAGAGCAAGTGATATATATATATATATATTATATTATATATATATTATATATATATATATTTTTTTCTAAAAATACCTTTATTTATCTTACGATACCGTTATCGTACACAGTTCATATATTGCCTAAATTATTTTCATGAAAAATGTAATGCATCATGCAAATGTCTCTGAAATGCATATTTGTCAAGTTATTCTACTAATCCTAACCTAACAGTCTACTAATACTCAAATGAGAGCTTACATGTAGTTGCAAAGTTACTTATAGTTAGTAGCATGTGTAATGTGGACCATTGAAATAAAGTGTTACCTTCTATTTCACTGTGACTTACCAGTAATATTATATCATGATGGACAAAATGAAGTTCCTCCCTGTATTATTTTATTCAGAATGCTAAGAATATTATTGTGACCGGCTGCACCCGTCTGGTTATTTAGGTGATGTTGACGGCTCAGTGGAGGCTATTTTGAACATCCTGGAAAGTTATGATGCTGATGACCAGTGTCAGTTGGATGTGGTACATTTTGGTGTGGGCGACATCTCAGAAAAAGACATCACCTTAGCAGAGACGTTCTCAGGTAGGCAAGTTGGCGGTAAAATTAACTCGTAAATTTTGACAGCCCAATTTATTTTTTATTTATTTATATATATACTGTATATTGCCACTCAAAATGTCTATAAATATAGCAATATGAAAATGAGCAGCTTTTACCAGAAATCCAGTGGGATCTTCAAATATACTGTTGGGTCTTGAAGTTTAAAAGGTTGAGAATCGCTAATTTAGAGGCCTTGAATTGACTGCTACTGTTGTTATGTGTTTATCTTGTTAAAGTGTCATTTTCTTGTATTCTCTCTTTATCTCCATCATTGGTCAGGCATCATATATGGGTTCAATGTTGAAGCAAATAAATCGATTCAGCAGATGGCTGCTAAGAAGGACATTCCCTTACGATTTCACAGAGTCATCTACAAACTCATAGACGAACTCAAAGACGACTTGAGCAGCAAACTGTCCCCAACCACAGAAGAAAATATCATTGGTGAGTTTAACTTTAATATCACACATGTTGATTTTATCATTGAACTTTATTCTATTAAAATCATGTGCTGAAAATCATTTACATCGTTTAATGTACCAGGTCAAAAATTACCGGCCTTTTAAATTGCTTGTCAATCTCTCATTATGACCAAATAATGGATTTAATATTTTTTGTCAACTTTCAATTGAGACATGCTGTGTATTTCCTTTGGAACTGATTGAGCATATGCCTCAATCTCTCATTATGACCAAATACTGGATTTAATATTTTTTGTCAACTTTCAATTGAGACATGCTGTGTATTTCCTTTGGAACTGATTGAGCATATGCCTCATTGCTCTGAGCTTTTGCTGAGTAAAAAAAAACTAAAGTTTATTCACATCAAAAACAAAAACGGAGACACATAAGCTCACATGGAGGCCTACGATCAATCGGTTCCAAAAAGAAATACAAAACATGTCTTTGTTAAACCATTATAAGCCATGAATCAAGCCAACCAGCCACAAGGTGAATCATGACATTACAAACTTTGATTTGAAGCAAACAAGTATTTGAAAAAGGGAAAGAATTACAACCCCATGAAGCATTACGAAGAGCATAATCAAATAAAAAAATGATGCAGAAATATATACAAATATTTAAGTGTTTCGAGAGCGTAGGGAAACCGACTCATTGCGTCAGTGCAGTGCTTCATTGGAGTGGGCGGAGCTAAAGGGCTCTTTTGTCACTTTTTGGCTTGTCTCAACTCCTTGATTGGTGGACATTTCTGTACAGCATTATGGTTAACATAGTTTTTCACCAAGAATTAGTAACTGAATGCATGATCAATTAGTCAAAACACTTCTGTGATGTGAATGTCAAAGTTCTGCTGAAAAGTCATTGAGTAAAACAAACTAGTGCTTTGTATATGAAAAAAAGAGGTTATTTGTCTTTCTTGTCCTTGAATGTTTCTTTTCCCCAGGCGAGGCCTCAGTTCTGGCCACGTTTGATGTGACGGTCGGGAAAAAGAAGATCCCAGTGGCTGGCTGTAGAGTTCAGAAGGGCTTTCTGGACAAAAAGATGAAATTTAGACTTGTTCGAGGGAGAGAGATTCTCTGGGAAGGTAAACCAATGCATCAGTACTGATAAATGCCATGATTATGACATGTTGTTTGAATTGATTCCTCCATGCATTTGTTTCCTCCTTCAGGATCCCTGACAACAATGAAACATCTGAAGGATGATGTTCAGACAGTGAAGACGGGCATGGAATGTGGCCTTTCTTTAGATAATGAGGAACTACAATACAAACCCGGGGATGAAATAGTTTGTTACAGCGAATCTGAGGTGAAACAGAAAATATCTTGGGATCCAGGATTTTAAGGGACTGCAATTGGCGGATCAGTATACAAAAACTGTAACGAAATTTGCTATAGCAATCCTACACCTTCACCAACAGATAATAAAAAAACAGTAACATTTGATTGACTTCATTTTGACTCCATATAAGGACTGAACTAAGTGTACATGTGTTTTAAAATGTAAATAAAAAATGAGGAAGAGTCATGTTTTCAAAATTTGTTCTTTAAGAAGTATGATTTTTATGGTGGCTTTTCTTTACAAAGTAAATATTTCAACCTTTATCCCACAATAGAGCTTCCATAATACATTCAACACTTAAAAGGATCAAATCAAAATGGAAATATATATGTATATAAAGATATATACGTGCATACAATACTGGTCAAAAGTATTTAAAGATTTTTTATATATTTTTGTGATGCAAAACTGAATTTTCAGTATCCTTACTCCACTTCCACACAAGATTTCACCAAAAAGAAAAAATATTTAAAACATTTGACCAGTAGTGTACACAAGTCACATTTATTGTAGAAATAATATTAGGTCACACTTCCTATTAGGTGAATAGGTGTCTCTAACTATGTACTTTCATCAAAAAATAAGTACAATATTTATTGTGCTCATATTCTATTGCAAAACACCTTTACTGCTATTAAAGTGGGCGGCAGGTTTGGTGGCATGGGTAAATTTAAGGGACGGGTGAAGTGTAATTATAAATGTGATTACAGGAATTAGTAACAGCTGTAATTACATAAAGGTATTTTTTAAATATGTAAGTACAAAGTAAAATCAAGTACACAATACGTGCATAGTATCAAATTTAAGTGTTAGACTCCTAATATAAAGTGGGACTGAATATTACAAATGAATATTACCTCTAAATTATAGTTACTAATGTAGTCTGCATGTCATGTTACCAAGAATCAAAGTTCTATTTATTCATGTCAGTGTAATAGGTAAAAAAAAACACAAGTAGTGATATCAATCAAGAGACGAGAGATTCATTTTTAAATGTGGCAGGCCACAACTTTATTTACAAAGTACAAACTCCAGAACAGAATCTCCTGTGTAACACAGGGCATAGTGTCAGGACCGTACTTCACTTGTCCTCTGGTTTGTTGAAGCAGTAAGTCAGGCAGCACTTCCCGCAGTAATGACGGTCAAAGTGGCTGGCCATGAACACCCCGGCTCCACACTCGTCCGCGGGACACTCGCGGCGCAGACGGTGGATCTTGCCGTTCTCATCAACCTGAGAGTCAAGATAGACAACTTAGAGTTCATACTGACAACTCCCGAAGCAGAACACAAGACATGCCTGACAGGTGACCTACCTTGTAATATTTCAGCACAGCGAGCTTGACCTTCTTTCTCTTGTGCTTGTTCTTCTTGGGAGTGGTGTAGGACTTCTTCTTCCTCTTCTTAGCACCACCACGCAGTCTCAGCACGAGATGCAGAGTGGACTCCTAGATGAACGAGCGCAATGTTCACTTGGATGCTTTACAGTCCATTACATTATTTGAAAACATGTGCTGTGCAGTATGATGAAGATTAAGAACCTAAATCTGAATGATCGTTCAGCTTGGATCTTTATTCACTGACCTTCTGAATGTTGTAGTCAGACAGGGTGCGTCCATCCTCCAGCTGTTTACCAGCAAAGATCAACCTCTGCTGATCAGGAGGGATTCCTGCATTCAAGACATTTAGCAGTCAGTCTTTTGTCTTCACTTTTAGCTTGTAGTTCACAGCATTGCACACACAACTTACCTTCTTTGTCTTGAATCTTTGCCTTGACATTTTCAATAGTATCAGAGGGCTCAACCTATAAAACATTGAGGCCAATAGAGATTATATAACCGTAAACTGCACTGATGCCTGGTGCGATTTCAGCTCTCCTATATATTACAAATCAGACCTAATAAACTTGGGTACAAAATGCATGTAGACTGTACGATGACACATTGAATCGTAGGCTACGGCACAAGTTTGTATAAAAGAAAAGGTCATAAGCATGTGCTAGTGGGAAACAAATAGAGCATGAATCGCACTTAGGGAGATGTGGTTTGTATGTGGAGCTCGAAGTGAGTAGTTTTAGCACAACGTTGATCAATACACCGTTGCATGTTTATTGGCTAGTAGTAGCAAACACACTGATGATCATGCTAAATTTATGACACGGTCTGAAAATGAGCGCAAGATATCTTTGGTCGCAAAACCATGAGTAGGGCCATATTTGAACATCTCTCACATGACCACAGAAATCGCCAGGATTGGTCATCTTTCGTCTGGGACAACCCAAAATCACACAATGTGCACTGGGCATTAAAGCAATAGTTATTTAATCAATTCAAATTACCTTTTTTCAAATCACAAACTGATTTTTCTGCCATTTTCTGTTTTTTCCCCCCTTTTGTTGAAAGTTAACATCTTTAAATTTAAACCGATACCTATTTTACCTGCAGTAAAAAATAAAAGACTAATGCATACACTGCATCTGGCACCTATCATACATTGGTAATGCATTTACAATGTCTCATTTGTTAATATTAGTTAAATCACTAACAAACATTAACAGTGGACAATATATTCTAAGGAAATGATAATGTCAGTTTAAATTGTTCATGTTCGTTCAAAGTGCATTAATGTTAACAGATACAACTTTGAACCTTAATGTATTAGTAAATGGTCACAAATAAATAAATACTGTCTAAGTGTCTTTCAACCTTCCTATAAAGCGTAACACATAACGTTACATTAATGTTAGCTTTAAATTAATGGTCTTCGGGGGGCAATTGTAGCTAAATGCATAACTGAATTGAAATATTCATAATATTTCCTAAAAACATCAAGTTGTAGACACATTTTCCATTTGTTTCTTGTCTCCTCTAACGTGCCACATGATATAGCATTAGCATTATTTAGGGCTTCGGTAAAACAATAAAAAAAATGTATTTGCTTACGTTATTACATTACATATCTTATACCATTGTATTTAAAGATTGCTAAAATGCTAAATAATTTGGCCTCGCGTAGTCAAACGCTGAAATTAAATCAAAGAATAAAGTGTCGAGCGTCTCGTGCGGCTATCTGCGCCTCACCTCGAGGGTGATGGTTTTCCCCGTGAGGGTTTTCACGAAAATCTGCATCTTGATGTGCAATCCACCTGTGTAGAAAACATATGAATGTTTCTGGATAAAGTTAAAGCACATATATAAACGAATATCATATTTATTTCGTTATTATTCGTTCGTGACAGTAACTCACCACCAGCTCTTAGATGGCGGAAACCGAAAAGGGTCCTTCAAACGGTAAAATGTGCTCTTCAGCGCTGTAAGGCTGCCCGAGCTGCCTGAAGGGAAATTTTGGTTTTAAAAATTTATAATGTGACAGAGACATTATAGATAGTTAACACTTCTGACGATTATTTTTCCTAGTGTAAGATATAAATATGCCCAATAACATATTGAGTTTTCATTTTCACATTATAAGAAGTCTGTTTACTCATAAAAGTTTTGTCTCATAGATAATTTTTTTTTAAAGCTCACGATTTTTTTAATGAATTGTGTTGTTATTATTATTATTATAAACGAAAACTTTACTATTAACTGCTTATCTTTTATTTTAGAATTCATATTTTGTGAATGTGTGAGTGTATGTGGGAGAAAAGTATGTACACCACCAGGGGCGCTATAACAAGTGTTGGCACTGCATGTGTTGCTCACATAGACTGTAAAAAAAGATTGAAGAAATGAAATGAAATTAAACCAGAAATGAAAATGGATTCAGTTCAGTTCAGTCATGTGATAACTTGATGCATTCGGTGGGCTCAGAGGACTTTCACATGCATGAAATGTCCAACAAAGTCCCCCTTATGTCAGGTCTGAGAAGTGTGCCAATTTTTCTACCTCTTTGTTATATTACATAATACCTCTTTCCAGCCCTTGTTAGAGCAAATGGTCGTTGACCAATTTACCCATTTAACTTGCTCAATGCTCAGTCAGTTCTTATGTGAATATTGTGTAATCTTGGTTTTGTAACCACAGGCAACAGCCTTTGCATAACATGGCTCTTGCTTCATCTCTCATTGCCAAAAATCTAATATTTTTCTCTGCAGAAGCAGAATAAGGAAATTAAGCTCTTTGTTTTAGTGCATCCAGATCTGGACGAGTGTGACATGCAGCATGTAGACATCAGCACACCTTTTAAAAGAATGTACCACATAAATACTCATTTAACACTAATATGCAATGGTCTTTAGATTTGAGACTGACCCAGGAGGCATGAGTGATTACTGACACCAGGTGCTGCATGATATTATAGAGTTGCACCATGAAGAAAGCATTCTGTAAACTATGTTTGCCACAACACGAAGTGTTCCCAAAACAGGTCTGTCTCCATATGTGATAACTGCTTAGGGGAGGAAGCAAGTACAGAACACAGTTGCAGAGCCAGATCTAAACTGGCATGAGAGAGCTGAGGCCATGCACTCATGAGATCAGGAATCTCTGCTTGTGGGAATACTAGTCAAAAGATAATGCTATGAGCTGGCATGCATTGATACTTTCAGTGTAGATAAAATGTACATAGGCTACATGCACTCAAATGGCATTGAAGCTATGGGGTGACAAAATAACTTTGCAAAATAATTTAATTAAACACTAATACATTTATTCAACCTCATGTTGTTTCGAAACCCACATGCTGTCATTTTTCACATACAACGCAGATTTTTTGGGAAAAAACCTTCAGGGCAGTCACGACAAACCTTCAACGACTAATAATAGAAAACGTTTTATGCATTTTGGACGTTTATTTTACATGTTTTGTTGGCCTGAAAACTCAAACTTTTGAAAACTGCTATCCAAGTGCAAGTTTTTGAAAATGATTTCGTTATTGTATGTCTAAACTACAAAAACACGAATTTGTGAAAACATTTACGTCATGAGCATGCGTATCACGTGTTCAGGCGTGTAGTGTTTCTTTACAAACGCCATCTACTGACCTGACATACAAAATACTAAATTTTAGTCGTTTTTGTGGATCAGTGTGAATCAACAAAGTGTGAACAGGGATTGTTTTGACAATGTTGACGCCTGTACGTGAAACTTTTCAAAAATGGAAAGGAAATTCCGGTTTTAGTATCATTGCCATGTAGCTCTTGAGAAAGGTTTGCTACAGCTCTTAAATCTAATTATCTTTATTCTTCTCTCTGTATTGTGCAGAAGACTTACAATATAGCACATATAGTCTGCTTTTATGGCACTTCATCACTGGCCATGAATCATCGTTATAGGCTATAAAAAGAGCAGCATGAACAATTACATTTATGTTCCCCAGAATAATTAGACTATAGGTTTGGAATGACATTAGGGCAGTGTTATATAGTACAGACCAATGTATTTATTTATTATTTAATCAAGTATTTATTAAGAATTTGAATTATTTTGAATGCATTTTCATTTTATTTTTAGTGGATCAGTGTGAATGGGAAGGAGGACATTGATTTCAGCTTTATTTCAGTTACCAAAATGATTGCAATGGTTTTAGTAAACAAAAACAACACTGAATGAGAAGAATTAATAACAGAATATTCATTCTGTCTGAACATTCATTTTATTTAATCACATTTTTACTTAATCACTTTTTTCCCCTTTTAAAACTCTGTTTACTTTTCAGTGGGGAAGTTTTATTCTCTTTATTTCTATGATGATGGATGAAGTGCTGTCTGCAGAAACATCTCAGCAATTATAATGAGTTTAATTTCTGCCAACAAACAGTTACTAGAAACCCCCTAAGCCATGACAAATGTTATGATTGGATTGTTCGTACTTCACTTTTAATTAGGTTGAAATAGCTGAAGAAGATCAGATCATCAGAGTGATAAGAGATAGTTTGCATTGCTAAGTGAAGCCACACCCCTGAGAGTGAAATGCTGTGAAGATCACAGTTCATTGACCTGCAAAACTCAGTAATAAATACCAGCCAGGTTCTTCTTCCATATTTGGATTGGCAAACCCACAAAACACCCTGAACACAAGAAGACAAATTTTACTCCCATAGAAACCTGAAATATCTAGAGAGAGAGAGAGAGAGAGAGACATCTCCTCCTCCCATACTATCTCTGAAATAATTTACGTTTCAGTAAGCATGACATTTATTAGAGTTTCATAATAAAATAATGCTTTATGTATAGGCTGCAAAGCATGCTTTTAAATTGAAACAGTATAGCATGACCTTTAGTGCCTAAGCGACCTTGATTGCTTGATTAGAACATAGAACACAAATTACAAACCTTAGATGATCAAAGATCACGTTGATGATTCAGAATGTTAAACAAAAGAAGTTCTGGGAGTCTCCCCTTTCCACGCTATAGTATGACTGAGATGATAGAGCTTTGGGTTCGGGGAAATAACAAGTACACTGACTAATGGATTTCAAGATAACTGTTATGAATCAGCAACATGAGTGAGATGATTTAAGCTAATATTTTATTTTACAGACGTTAATATGGATTATGGCTTGTCTTTTTGCACAATCCAAAGAACTCACCCATAATGATGTATATGAAACATCCCTACGATTAATCGATCAATCGAGGAGAAGCCAGTTACAGTCAGCCCAGCATGACTCAGTGCAGCACAAAGACCCCTCAGAACTGGTTTGGCACTTTGCTTCCCCAATGACAATGGAGACTGCAGTATCTGGAGACAAACTATCCCTCAAATCTGCCTTTGTCTCCTTTCACACCGAGGACAGACAATGACATCTGCCCAGCAGACATGCACTGACTCACCACAATCTGCAGGAAGACTTAAAAGATCAATTTATTGTGCTAAAACAGCTGATGATCACATTTTCTCATAAATTGTGCTACTTTTGGCCATAGTAGTAGTAGTAGTACTTTATTGATCCTAGTTGGGAAATCCCTTTTGTTTAGTGTTAGTGGTTTTTAGTGCACACATTTTTTCAAGTAATCAGACGTACGGTATCCACGAAAGGAGGGACCCGAGACTTATGGGATATCAGACACGAAGGAATACATTTAGCAAGTAATTCTTGTAATTTTACAAGCTGTCTCAGGCTACACTCTGGATCCACCTGGATTACTTTGTTGATCGATCTTTTGACTGAGACAAAGTTAACATTTACATTGTGGAGTCATGCTAGTCAAGTACACAATGTTCAGACTTCTCAGAGTTTGTTGAAGCTTGAGAGAGAGAGAGAGAGAGAGAGAGAGAGGAGAGAGAGAGAGAGAGAGAGAGAGAGAGAGAGAGAGAGAGAGAGAGAGAGAGAGAGAGAGAGAGAGAGAGAGAGAGAGAGAGAGAGAGGGATAGGATAGGATAGGATCAAGGGGGTAATCCATCGACCGGAAGTTGAAGCTGGCCGGGAGCCGCCATCTTGTAGCGGAACTTCACTTGCGTTTGCATTTCCATTGACTCCCATTAATTTTGGCGTCACTTTGACAGCGAATAACTTTACATCTGAGGTGTTTAAAGACTCCATTTGTCCATTATTTATTTCTAAAGAAACACGACAATGTATAAAGGGCTCCATTACCTTCTATGTTATATTATGGCCCCGTAGAAACAGTTTTTGTAAAAATAGGCTAACGATTGCGCCATAACCACTCGACTCTCTGTTGCGCTGTACAGAAATTAACCTACAGACAGGAGGAGAAGCTCGCAGGCAATCGGGGGACGTCCCGTCAAGGGAGAAGCCCATAGATAATGAGTCCATAAAAGCAACGGGAGAAAATATTTCAACAACGTTTTTGGGGAATTGGAAATAATTCGGTATGAGAACTCTTTGCTCAAGTTCCCCGTCTCTGCAAGATTAACGTTGGCAATTTTCACGCACAGCTACTAGAAGATTTACGTCTGTCAGACGGGTTGCTCACGTCATCAAGCTTAGTTTGAGTCGATTTGAGTCTGCATAAGCAGCAGAAAGAACTTGCACTTAGAGAGAACAAGGAAGTGAAGTTGAAAAGGGAGGATGGGGTGTCAACGCTAGATATGGATTTTACAATGTCGGAACTCAACATAGCTTTGATAGGCACTGGATATACAGCTCCTGGGCAAGATCAATTATGTTATGTCATGTTCCGACAGATACCAGTTGAATCATCCAAATTAGTATTAACACTTTTTAATAAGATATGGAGGGAAGGAATACTGCCACATAGTTGGAAAAGTGCAGTAATTTTACCATTTAATAAGCCTGGTAAGGATCCAGCTAACCCTGATAACTATAGGCCTATAGCTTTGACATCACATTTATGTAAATGGATGGAGAGGATAATAGTTCACAGATTATCACATATATTAGAACAGAGAGGATTGCTGGCTAATATACAAAGTGGATTTCGGAAAGGACGATCTACAATAGATGCATTAGTTAGAGTAAGTAATGATGTGGAAAAGGCATTGAAAATGAAAGAACTAATGACAATAGTGTATTTTGACATAGAAAAGGCATATGATACTATGTGGAGGGAAGGACTGCTTATTAAATTAAATAGAATGGGTATTGGAGGAAGGTTATATAATTGGATTATGGTCTTTTTAACAGGTAGGAAAATTAAAGTTATGGTTGGATCAGAGATGTCAATGGAATTGGATGTAGACAATGGTATTCCCCAGGGGAGTGCAATTAGTCCAAATTTAACATAATGATAAATGATATTTTTTCAAACTTGGATGGATGTATCAAATCTGCACTATATGCGGATGATGGTGCCATTTGGATAAGAGGAAGGAATGTGCCATATGTATTAGAAAGTATAAGAAAAGCAATTAATAAAGTAGAGATGTGGTCATATAAGTGGGGGTTTAAGATGTCGACGAGCAAATCTTGTTATATGATGATAACAAAGATGCGCAAGCAATATATGAACAACAAATGGTGAAAGTAAATGAATTTAAATATTTGGGTCTATGGTTTGACAACAGGTGTACATGGAAAATACACATTGAGCATTTAGAAACAAAATGCAAAAAAGTTATAAATCTTCTGAGAGCTGTGGCTGGATGTGACTGGGGTGCAGATAGACAGTCTTTAATTAACATCTATAGGGCATGCATGAGGTCAGCAATTGATTATGGTTGTGTAGTTTATGGAGCAGCGGCAAAAACAACATTGGAAAAAATTAAAAGATTACAGTACAGAGCATTACGTGTATGTATCGGTGCTGTTAAGACAACCCCCATTAATGCTATACTAATAGAAGCAGGAGAGATACCATTGGAGTTAAGAAGAGAGAAACTTGCGATGACGTATTGGATCAGACTAAAAGGAAGTGGGAAAGACAACACAACCAAAGATACAATTCAGGAATGTTGGGAGTATGCAAAATATCAGGGGTTTGGGTTTGGATGGACAAGGGAAGAAAGAGTGAGGGAATATGAAATGGAAGCCTTAGATTTCACCACGGCCAATCCCGTAAGTAATATACCACCATGGCTTTTCCCGGAAGTAAAGACTGATATTAATATCATGGAAAAGAAAAGAGAATGGAGAATGGAGGAAGTGGGAATTAATACAAGCAATTACATGAGAAACAGTTATTATGATTATTTAAAGATTTATACAGATGGAGCCAAGAATAAAAAGGAATGTGTGGGAGTTGGTATTCATATTCCAGATTTTAAAATAAATTTATCCAAAAGACTGACCGGTTATCTTTATATACAGCAGAAATAGCAGCAGTCATTATTGCATTGCAATGGGTTGAAGAGGTCAGACCAGACAGGGTGGTAACATGTACAGACTCTTTAGCTATCATAAAAAGTATTCAGTCAATGATATCAGTCAGAGAAGATCTACTAATAGAACTCTATCACAGTTTATTAAGATTGCATCGGGGTGGTATAGATGTTCAATTTTGTTGGGTACCAGCACATGAGGGGATAAAAGGGAATGAGACTGCAGATAAACTGGCAAAAGAGGCATTACTAAAGGAAATAACAGTTACAATTCCACTATAGGAAAAGGTGAAGGAAAAGCGGTGGTTAAGAGGAAAGGACTTGAAATATGGCAGAAATGGTGGGAAGAAGATAGGAAAGGAAGGAAATATTATAAATTACAGAAATCTGTCAGTATTAAAAACTACATGGAAAAAACCAGGAGAGAGGAAATTATAATGACAAGGCTAAGGGTGGATCACACAGGACTAAATGGCACACTATTTTTAATGGGCAAAAGGAATAGTGAGAAATGTGAGAAATGTGGTGTTAAAGAAGATGCTGAACATATAATATTGTACTGTACATTGAATGAGGTGGAAAGACGGGTATTTAAAGATAAGGTTCAGCAGACAGGGCGGGAGTGGAATCTGGTAGGGATACTGGGATCAGAAGGAGAAAGAGAGGATATAAGAATTACCAGGGAGGCACTATTTAAATTTTTAAAAGTCACAAGGTTGTGGAATAGAATTTAATTAATTATTAAATGACATAATGATACACACTCCAGTACAGTAGGTGGCGGTATGCACCTAAAAGTTGTTTGCAATCCGCCATTAAAGAAAGAAGAAGAAGAAGAAGAAGAAGAAGAAGAAGATTTGAGTCTGCGCGTCAGGAACGGAAGTGCTCAAAAATCGCTATAAATGGACTTTAACTGTCTCAAATGAGTTCCAATGAGACGGCTCTGTCCACTTACTGTCTATGGATAGGATAGGATAGCATAGGATAGGATAGAATAGGATAAACTTTATTTGTCCCCGAAGGGAAATTTGTCTTGGGCAAAGTGCTACAGTATTACCCAACACACAACACAATACACAACACAACACAACACAACACAACACAACACAACACAACACAACACAACACAACAACACAACACTGTACACAGCACAACAACGTATAAAAATAAAATACAAGAAGTGCTTAACACAGTAAAGTGCTACTGTTAATGTGCTATAGGTGCATTGTTCTGGGTCATATTCAACAATTGTATCGAGGCTGGAACAAATGAAATCTTCAGTCTATTATTTTTACAAATTGGCATTCTCAGTCTCTTTCCCGATGGCAGCGGCTGGTATTCGCTAAAAAGAGGATGTTCAGAGTCAGATTTCTTAAAAAGTAAAGCCTCTGTTGTGGTCGTGTGCACAGACTGTCAATGTGTGTGTCTTCCAACAAAGAACATTGTCCATATAAAAACCCAGGTATCTATAAGACGTAACGTGCTGTATCATGTGTCTTTAAGGATCACTTGTGTTCAGATACACTTCTTGGGTCAAGGACCATTTCTTGTGTTTTTTTTTTTAGTTTTTTTTTTTTTTACATTTAACACAAGACAGTTCTTGTCACACCACTGAATGAAAGTATCTATTTCACTATGGTATGATTTGTGTAGGAGACTAAGAATAACAGTATCATCAGCATATTTTATAATACTATTGTTATTGTGCTCCTGCAATCATTTGTATATAAAGCAAAAAGCACAGGCGATGACACACACACCCTTGTGGCACTCCCGTGTTACATCTCACTTCAGAAAGTATTTCATTGACTCTGACCTGCTGAGTTCTATTACTTACAGTAAAAAAGAATAAAACCATTTAATTAAAAAAACACTGACACCCATACAGCTTCTCCAAAAGCAGATGTGTCTGCACAGTATTAAATGCTGAACTAAAATCAACGGATAAAATACGAGGCTTTAGTATTTTCAAGATACTTAGACACACAAGATGAACAATGCTAAGAACTTATAAACAAACTGACAGGTGTCTAATTGTGACTCTACTTCTTTTTCCAGGAATGAAGTTATGATTTTTTCAAAACACTTCATGACATTTGAAGAGAGAGAGAGAGAGGGGAGAGAGAGAGAGAGAGAGGAGAGAGAGAGAGAGGAGAGAGAGAGAGAGAGAGAGAGAGAGGAGAGAGAGAGAGAGAGAGAGAGAGAGAGAGAGAGAGAGAGAGAGAGAGAGAGAGAGAGAGGAGAGAGAGAGAGAGAGAGAGAGAGAGAGAGAGAGAGAAAATATACAGGTGAAATTCGAAAATATATATATTGTGATGCAATGCCGAATTTTCATCAGCCATTACTCCAATCTTCAGTGTCACATGATCCTTCAGAAATCATTCTAATATGCTGATTTGTTATCAATATTATCACAGTTGTGTTGCTTAATATTTTTTTTTATAACCCGTAATACCATTTTTCAGGATTTTTTGATGAATACAAAAGTTTTAAAAATATAAATATTTTGTAACAATATACTATCACAATCAAATCAGCATAATGATTTCTAAAGGATCATGTGACACTGAAGACTGGAGTAATGGCTGATGAAAATTCAGCTTTGCATCTCACACATATATATATATATATATATATATATATATATATATATATATATATATATATATATATATATATATATATATATATATATATATATATATATATTAAAGTAGGCTATATTAAAATAGAAAACCATTTTTTAAACTGTAATTCTATTTCACAATATATTCCGTTTTTCTGTAGGCCAACTTTTGATCCAATAAATGGAGGCTTGATGAGCATAAGAGACTTCTTTCAAGAACATTAAAAATAGCAATGTTTCAAAACGTTTGACCTGTAGCTACTGTATCAACCTATCGTTTACATAGAAATCAAATACAACCGAACCAACCAGTGCATTTGTGAATTGCAAGCTGTTTGAAATGCATCACTCGGCCATTTTCCACATACTTTTCTGTTCAGGAAGAGAAAGAATGGGCGCGGCTATATCCCGCCCACTTTCACTGCTCATCCAATCAAATACCAGAAAACTGAATAGACTTCCCCTAATTAAGAGCGTAGAGTAGCACGTATGGAGGTGTTTGGGCGTCACCGAACCGCCCCTTTTCACCGTTCAGCCAATAAAAGAGTTAACCGAGTTTACATACACTTCCTCTAACTAAGCGTCTCTCTAGTCAAACAGTTGCGCCGTTTCTGCGGTTTAGGCCTGCGTTGAACCTGACGTACTCTCGCTGGTGTGCTGAAGAAGTTTTGAAAAGACATTTTCTTTAATCAAAAGGACTCGTTTTGAATAAGTTACTTTTATATAGCGGTGTAAAGTTACTGTTAACAATGGATGATCAAATAAGCTCCACGACACCTTCATACGGCTTGCAGCATGAAGAACACCGAGTAGACAAACACGGGAACTCTCTGCTGGATGAAGGGACTGATTTCTCGCTTAGAGAGGCAGCGGCGGATGTGTCTGAGGTGGAGGATATTTTAGATCTGGCTGGAGGAGCGAAAGATGCGCTAGAGAGACACAGGTCCACTCTGCCACGCAACGTTAACGAAGAGCCACTACTGGACTTTTCAGACCCAGAACCAGATCCATCATCCACCTCTAAACCAGGACCAGAAGCTGCCAAGCCAGCACTGATCGGTGCCTTTGGAGAATCAACAACAAAACCGACAAAATCAGAAGAAAAAGAAGAGAAAACAACAGTCACAACATCTAAATCTTCGTGTTCATGTAAGTACATTATGCTTTTAAAACTTGTCATTCAGGTTTGATTTTCAATCAGGCATCTAAGTGTTATCACCACGGAATATAAAATGTTATAATATAAAACTTTTAAGCCAAGTTATCCACCCAACATGTAACGCCAGTATTGACATGACGTCAGATCCGTTTAAATAATTCACGTTAACTTGCCTGTATTAAGACTAAGTGACCTTTTACCTATTTTGTCTATTACACTAACACAGTTTGGTGTTTTGATCAATTTTAAGTCTCCTATTTATATTGTTTGTAGCATTTGAAAGGGGGCTTGGTGGTACGAACGTATCTGTTATAATGCAATAGTACCATAAAATAAAACCTTATCTAATGTGATTCTTATTAAAATAGCGTTTTACCCACTTTACTGCGTGCGTGTATTGTACAAACTGCATTATAATTCGATGATCATTGAAAAATCGTCAAATATTTAACGTCATCTTGATTGCGTCCTTATACTGCCATCGTGTGGAATATTTGTGCAAGCAATTTCGTGTCTGTCTTTTTTTATATTAAAATAAAATGTATTCAAATTAATGTCTATGTAAAAATCCGAATAATATATGATCAAATAATTAATGTTCACTTAGCCTATACCTATTGTAAACAACAGACTGAGCACAAGTCATTTAGTTCTGTGACCGAGTTTACTCAGAAAACGCAATGACCCGTGGCTTCATAAATCAGCCATTATGCATCACTGCACGTCATAAACCTTAGTCTAAAGGGCAGACTGTGTCCGAATAACAATGTTACCCAAATTTTTTTAGCCAATTTTGATGGTACAAATTAATGTCATGACTAAACCAAGACTCTTGATTTTCATTTAGGCCCAAACCAGATTATTGCACACACCAGCTTCATAATTGTATTGCATGTAGGTCATTATTTATGAAAAGCTTTTTTTCCCCCCTTTCAACCATTTAACCAGATAAATATTGTGTTCAAGTGCTAATAAATAGCTTTGTGCCATCTCAATTTTTAAATGTTGAGACAAATGTCTTCCAGGTCATGAAACTAAAAGGTTTATTAATATTTGGAATTAGCTTTTATTTTTTTTATTTTCTATCTTCGTCTTAATTTGTGTAATATTTAGTCATTTGCCTTTATTTATTATTTTTAGGATTTTGTTTTAGTTATTTAACCATACAGAGCATTTTGCTAAATATATGCACCATATTAAATATTCATTAGATTTTGTCTTAACCTGTTCATGAGTCATGACAACCACCATTAAACATTTACTTTTATTTTTTTAAATGTGTATTAAAACACAATTGTCATTAAATTTATAATGCTATTATTGTAATAAATGTGCAATTTTAAATGTTTTTATACAAATCAGTTGTCAATTTCTCAAAGAAAAAAATAATTGCTCAATTTAAAGTGTACTGTACCTGATATGTACAAATTAATCTATCGCATCATTAAATGCTTCTACTAAAAACACTTTGATTTCATCATAATAACCGAGGTACTGGGGACAGGTCAAAAATACATCCGAAACGCTAAATGCATCATCATAAAAAATGCGGATGTAATTTTTGTACCACATCATCATTAGTACATGTGTGAACCCAACTGACGGCCATTTCGTCTGATGCTGTGCTGAAACCTCATGTTACTAGTACACCGCGTTCAACACCTTTGAATGTGGTCAGCTGACCTCAGCAGTGCTGGCCTTTGCAGAACGTGATCTGCTAGGAGAGCCGTAGTCTCTCTCTACCCTTCAGTCCTGTCCTGCCCCAGCCAGAGACTCGTACCTCCGTCCTCACCCCCGACCACCTCTTCTGCAGACTCTTGACTGGAATGTATGACTGATGCACGCCAATTCAGATAACACGACTTCTATGACAACCTCTGGGATGGAGATAAAGAACTGGAAAGAACAGGGTATATGCTTGTTTTGCCCTAATCGGCCTGAAAATGAACTAAAACGATCATTTTTCTGCTTGCCTTTTCCATAAATGTTATTAGATGAAGCTGTGAGGGAGTTTTGCTTGGTTTTGTGGTCTTGCTTGCAAAGGTTCTTGTGGGAGAGAATGTTCTAGTTGCCCTGAGTAAATGGTCTGGGATGTCTTGATTACAAAGCATATTGCAACGGCAAGCATTTATCCCTCTGCCAGAGAATGCTATTGGCAAACTGCCTGTTTGCTGCACAAAATGTTGAACTGACTGTATATATACTGAATTCAGTGCTTTTTAAAAGAAGTTGAAAAATATACAATGCAGCATTTCCCACACGAGTCTGTCACTGCTGCTTTAAGCAACAATTACTTTAGTTTTATTTATAATTTTTGTGTGTTTGGCATCATTTGTCATTGCCTTCTAGCTGTTCTCAGATGTTTGGGAGGGCCTGCATTGCTATTTAAATTGTTTATGCAAGTTGGCACTGATTGTGACAATGAAATCAAGCTGGGAACATGTAGTGAAGACTGACGTCTGATGTAAACTTCTGTGAACCGTTGTGAATGTTGGCTTACGGTTTTGTTTCCTGGATGGATATATTGTGTCTGACTTCAGGGCCTGTGAAATATGGTGACTGGATAAGATTTGGCCATTTTGAGTCCATACTTGTCATTCTGTCTTGTCATAGTACATTCAGTTTCAGAAACACTTTATAGTTCGTTTTTGAGAAACTAATAACTGGTTATACTTATCACTGGTTCTCGACCATTTAGTCTTTGATATTTTATGACATTTAATGCTGAGCATGCAATGCACTACTGTTCAAAAGTTTTGGGTCAGTAAGATAAACAAACCTTTTATTTAGGAGAACACATTAAATTGATCAAAGGTGACCGTATAGACATTTATAATGTTACAAAAGACTTCTATTTCAAATAAATCCTCTTCTAAACTGCATAATCAAAGAAAAAAGTAACCAATTTCTACAAAATTGTTTCACAACACAACTGTTTTCAGCAAATGAGCATATTAGAATGATCTTGAGTGTCTTATTTCTGATTTCTTCAGAAGTCTCTTTCCGTATCAGAGTAATGATGCTGAAAGTTCACCACAGGAATAAATTGCAGTTTAAAATGTATTCAAATAGAAAAGTGTTAATTTTAAATCGTTTAAAAATTAGTTGTACTGTATTTTTGATTAAATAAATGCAGCCAACATTTTAAACCTTTTTTTTTTACCGACCCCAGACTTTTCAAATTTAGTGTTAACTATCAATACGTGTTGCTCTCTACCCATCCACATTAGTGTTGGACAATTCAAATAAATATTAGTAAAGTAAATAAGAGATTTTTCAGTTTTTATATACACACACACACACACACACACACACACACACACACACACACACACACACACACACACACACACACACACACACACACACACACACACACACACACACACACACACACACACACACAAATGTTTTGGGTATTTTTTTTTTTTTTTTTTTTGTGTGTGGGGGCTACCACTGCGTATGTTTTGGATTAAGCGGACTTTTATGTACTGGACTACTGGGGGACTTTTGTTTTAAAAATCATCCCATTCTACCGGAACCTCCATTTGTCATTGAAGTCGCGTGCTTCTCGTGTGTTCTTGGCCCAGGCTGTCTGATCGCAGATGAGCGACATGGATTCCAAACAAGGTTAGTTAGTGAGTTAGACCTTTAAACGGCCTGTAATTCCGTCCCTCCTCCACGTGCCACTGTTGATTTATGTGCATTTATATCGCAAAGTTTGTTTAGAAGCACTGTCGATATTCAGAATGAAATCTTGAGGATAAAATGCAGGGGTTTAGATAAGGCCGCTCGACTTGAAGTATTTTGACGGTTGCATTATAAAAGCACACTAATATTTATGAGCAGATATGCATGTATTGTTGAGCTTCGAAAATTTGACATATTAATACTTTGTGTACTGTTCAGTGTAGATAAGCTTATGCAACGGTCTGTTGGCAAGAGTACAAGAGGAAGGGCAGCATGTTTTTCTGAACGAACCAAAGAACTTCTCAGTTATTGATTAAATACACTGGCTTTTTGTGTGATGTTTGTTTTTTAGGAAACCAGCGAGAAGATGGCGCATGCATGCTGACTTGTCATGAACTCTGATCAGATATGTTGGCACATAGTAGATTAGGTTTAATTATTGAAGGGTCATTGACTGACTGTGAGGTTTCTGTCCTATTTTTAACCTCTCTAGCACGGAGAGTCTGGGTTTGCTGTAAAGTCCGAATTGAACATGATCACACCATGAAACATGCCATGGTGTCCTTGATGAATGTGTGCCTTATTTTTGATGTTCAGTGTGGTCACAGGTCATTTGTATATTAAAATTTGTTCCACATGCTCATCTGTGCCATAACCACCCATAGCAGTTTTCCCATTTTTAATGATCATCTTTCCTGTTCTTCAACTTCTTAAACACTGGCCATTTTTATATGTACATTTTCTGATTAAGATTTGTATTCTGGTTAAGGCTTTATTCCAAAATAAAGGTATAATGTTAACTAATATTTGGTCATTTTGATATCAACGTGTTGACTAAATGTCTGATTTGACAACTAACTGAAGTAATTTGGCCTAACATCACTAATGAAGATCTACAGCTTGTCAATAGGTAGTGGATATTTCTGCTATCTTTTTTTTAACATGTTAAAGTATTTAAAATAAGCATTTTTGCGTATCGTTGTTATAGAGAAATGTTTTATTATAAACAACCCTTATCAGATTTGTATTTGTTGGTTTGTTCACGTTCGTTATCTACATTAGTTAACATGAACCATCGATAACCATTTCTAAAGCATTTTTAAAGTTTTGTTAATTTCAATGTTTACCCTTTTATTTAAATCAAAAGTTGTATGTTAAAAGTATTGTTAACACTTTATGCTAAGGTTTCATTAGATAAATGCATTAGCTAACCTGGACTAATATGAACAATACTTCTACAGCATTTTTTTCATTAATCTTAATGTATTAATAATGTTGAAAATAACATTAAAATCAAAAGTTGTATTTATACACATTAATGCACGGTCAACAAACATGAATAGTTGTATCTATATTAACTAATGTTGAGATTAATTAATACTATAACGCACATATTGCTCATTGTCAGTTAATGTTAGTTACACATTAACCAATGGTAACAAATGAGACCTTATTGTAAAGTGAAACCATATTTAATGAACCTGAGCTAAGCTAACATGAACTAACAATGAACAGTTGAATTTTTATTTATTAACATTATAGGTCAGAAAATGTTATTTGTCTCATTGTTTTTTAATGCTTTCACTAATGTATATTGAAAAGATTTTATGTAAACCCATTTGTTTTTTGTTCTATAATAACTTCTTAATTCTCATTCACGTGCTTTCGCAATAATCAAAAATTAAGGTTGAGATGAGAATGTCTTGCTTATGAAAATTGGGTAAACATGCTTATGGAACCAAATATGAAAATGTCACCTACTCACCCTCATGTCGTTCCAAACCTGGAAGACTTGCTTGCATTTATCTTCAGAACACAACGGTCTTTTTTAGGAAATCTGAGAGCTTTCTGTCCCTCCATTGACACGATGAACAGATTGAATTTAGTTTCACACATGAAGTGTCAATGGTAGTTGCGTAGCTGTCAATGGAGGGACCGAAAGCTCTCGGATTTCATAAAAAGTCTTCATTTTGTGTTCCGAAGACAAAAGTCTTACGGGTTTGAAACGTCATGATGTGAGTAAATTAATGACATGATTACTTTTTTTGGTGATCTATCCCTTTAATCTCACAAGTGGTTGACGTAACTGTTCTTTGTGCCGGCAGTGGTGGAGCTGCTGTACTGGCGAGATCTGCAGAGGACGGGGGTGGTGTTTGGAGCCAGTCTGTTCCTGCTGCTGTCCCTCAGCGTCTGCAGTATTATCAGTGTTCTCTCCTACGTGGCCCTCGCCCTGCTGTCTGTCACCATCTCCTTCAGGATATACAAAGGCATTTTACAGGCTGTTCAGAAGTCCGAGGATGGACACCCCTTCAAGTGAGGAACGCACACAGGCATATCGTGACGGCATCAGGCTCACATTTTTCCACTCATGTTTTGTTCACTTTGCGTCGCCTGAGTGTAAAACGTTTAGGATAATCCTGCTTTGATCAGTTTATGTAAGGAGGTAGATCTGTGGAGCTCAGCTTCTGGGCTTACAGGAGGTGTTACATGTTGTTGGCTTTGACTCCCTGCCAAAATTTTTAAGCCCTCTGCTGTGAAATAGACGTGGAACGACAAAAATCTGAGCACTTAAAGATTCTTGAAGTTGTTTTGGAAGTAAAGTGGATGCAACATTGTTTTCATATACTTAATTTTGATCAAACTGCTAGGCTCTGCTCCAAAACCTAGTGCGCTGCTGAAAGTAGCCGACTATTTAGTAAACAAACGGCAAAGGCAACATTATAATTGAAATGGAACATCATAACTGGTAGTTTGATATGCTCTATTGGGCAGCAACTCCGTGTACCACACAAAAGAATTACGTTATACATTAGACTAACCCTGTTGTTGTATTACGCATTATTTTCAACAAACCATATTATAGATGCGTCGTCATATTTAAAACTGAGAATGTTTTTTTTAAAGGGTTTGGAACGAATAGTCTCTCCGCAACAGATTGAAGCCACTCTCGAGCCACAATTTGGAAAACGACCGGCAGATTTTGAAATACACAATTCAAATGGTCCTACCTTCTTTCCTCCAACACTGGCCCTGACTGGGTCACGCACGCTGGGGAGGAGGGGTGTGTGGTACAACCGTTTGATTGATGAACTTACTGTCCAATGATTCTAGGTCGTCTTGGAAATGATTGGCTGAAGTTTTTCAAGTCCTGCCCGTTCCACAGATTAAATTGCTTAACTTTCATTTCAGTGCTTCTAACTCAGTGGATGTAAGTGGGTTGGGAATAGGATTTCAAGTTATTTTGGAAAAATGGACAAAAAAGAGAATCACATACCCCACCTTTAAAATCTGTTTTAATGGGTTTAATGACTGACTCATAAAGACTTGTTTCATTACACCTTCTGGATAAATCAGCGTTTTTGAACGACTCTTGAATAAATGATTCAATGACATACATTTGTCACTTGTCGCCACCTACTGGTGTAATGATGCAACTGATGTAATTTTTACTTTAAGTGTCAAGTTTCAAAAGGGTTATTTACTCTATTTTGATCACTGTAGAAATCACACATTGTATATATAAATAAATGTATTTAAAATATGATACGATACGGTTGAAGACTATTTGAGGAGCTCTTTCATACCAATGCATGACAACTGCTCTGGGTCAGCGGCGGCGTGAACGCAGATTTGAATGTTCCTCCGTGATCCATATATTTCAAAGGCTTTATAGACCGCTGAATTGTTGACATTTAAAAAAAATAAGATTGCGTGGGTGTTTAGATCAAGATCACAATTCTTCTAACGATTAATCGTGCAGCTCTACCTGTTAGAAAAGGAAGGATTGTAAAACTAGTTAAATGTCATGATCTTCCTAACTGGATGGCTAACTAAAGACATTAATCAAATGTCATGTTAATGTGTTTTTTATCATGAAATTTCAATGTCTTGCTTGCTCACTAGGTTCATAAAACAGAGCTTTAGTCTCTTTCGTCTGTCTTTACAGGATGTATCTGGATAAGGATATCGCGATCCCTACGGACACGGTCCATAAGTACAGTGACACAGTTCTGGTGCACATCAACACTGTTGTTAAAGAGCTGCGACGACTCTTCCTGGTGGAGGATCTGGTGGACTCGCTCAAGGTTTGTTCTAGAAGACCGGAGGAAATGAAATCCTGATCGTTCTCTCTCTATGCTCTTTTATTTGATTTGGCGCTCCATAACTGCTCTCAGGGTGAAGACTGGGAAATAAATCTTGTTGTCTTGATGTTTTTCATGAGGTGGGTGAACAATAATGCCCTTGTAAACTGTACAGTTTACACTTAATTTGATAAAGATTTAAGCTAGAAATTGGCCTTTAGTGTCAAGGAAAAGTTTCTGCTTGTATCTTTAATTGAATCCTCATGTTCAAATCCATTTATACTTCTATTCCGCTAGGAGTCTAGGACATAAGTGACGTAAAGACATTTGTTAGAAAGCATAAAAAAATAGAATCTTTATGTATTAAAGAATAAAAAATAAAAAAGTTTTCAACATTGATAATAATGAAAAATGTTTCTTGAGCATCAAATCAATCATATTAGAATGATTTCTGAAGGATCATGTGACACTGAAGGAAGCTGAAGTTGACATTTTTAAAATGGTAATATTTCACAATATTTCTGTTTTAACTGCATTCTTGATTCCCCTTATAGATTGAATAAGAGACATGGCCTCCCATTTGTTTTTGGTAGAGGGTTGGTGGTCAGGACAGGTCTGGGGTGTTTGCTCATGTTTCGCAGGAGAGGGTCATGAACGGCTCCACAAAGCAGCCTTTGTTGATCAGGCTGAGGGGATTTGGACTGAGCTCTGATGGGATAGAAAGGGTGCCAAAAAGATCTCTCTCGCTCTCTCTGGGGTGGGGTGGGGGTTATAGAATCAGCTGTGATGTAGCATTGAGGAATGCTAGTCTTTAGTCATGTGATGCTCTTTTAGAAGGCTGTCACATGACAAGGTTAGCTGCAGGGCTGAATGATCTTGAATGAGTAGCTGAACTACACTTTCCAGCTCACTATGCGTTGTTGCTCTAATGCCCGCGTTGCCATGTTGAGGGCATTCTAGTTCTAATGTGTGGGCCATTCAAAAAAAAACTGTGCGCTACGAATGCATTTTGTGTTAGTTCAGCTATTGTGGCATATGAAGTCTAGTGATGCACCAAAATGTCTTAAACCACCAATTGATTATTATAATCGCGTTAAACTAGTCCTGTCCGAATAGGGCTATAGTATAATACTATAGCCCTATTTGGACAGGACTAGTTTAAAGTGATTATAATACTATAGCCCTATTCGGACCGGACTAGTTTAGCGTGGAGAGGTGGGGTAAAGTAGTAATTATCAGCTTCTCAGTGATTTTATTCCCGTCCGAATGTGCCAACTCCGTAATCATTACGGACAATGTCAGTAAAGATTACGGCGACTTTTACCTGCTGTAAAAAAGTCCAGAAAAATTACCTCAGGTAATACTAATCCCTTGTAAACCCACTGTAAAAATGAACGTAAATATTCCACTTCTTTAAAAGTAGTTTTCCGTGGTTTGTCAAGTATGGAGGCATCTGAAAAAGCATTCAGTTATGTTTTAGGCGGTGGGACGTCTAGTCTGTGGCAAAACTCAAGTGTTTGAAATGAAAATTCTGGGCCGTGACCAGAAATTGATGCACTTTGCCAAAAACCTAAAGATTTTTAAATTATTTTAATATTAGATTTTTACATTCATTTCATGATTTAACTAAACTAGTTTGATTTTCTGAAAATTGAAATTTCAAAGTTTTTCATAATCAACACAGAAATAATTTGTTGCCCACAAGGCAGTTTTTATATGAACCTTTTAATAGAATTGTTTCTACTCCAATAATAGCCATAATTTGTTAATTTTTTTTTAAATGTTTGAATAAATTTGTCTTCAATTTCTCGGTGAAATATAAAGACATTACTAACAGGTTAAGAAAAAATGTATTAATACAGAGCTAGAGAGCAGTCTTTTGCTAAATATATGCAAACTAGAAAAATATGGACATTGGACCTCTTTCTGTGGTTGAAAACTGATTGAGAGATTAGTTGTAATTACATTGCGCTGTTTATGTACACGAGTAATATTGGTTTTGCTATGTTTCACAGAACCAAGATATGCAAATTTTGTAATAGTAACAGGACAGTTCTGGGCGTCATTATTGGTGGCTTGTATACTTTTGAACAAAAAATTAACATATACTGTACATCACTTTATTTTTCGTGAAGCATTTTGCTTTGCCTCAGTTAAAATTCAAGAGACATCCACTCTTGCATTCCGTGTTCGTGCATTTTGGGGGCGGAGCAATGAAGGGAGGGGTGTTTGTTTGGGTTGATTTCAAATATCAACAGCGTTTCTTCTCAGAAATCACTTCACCTTTAAACGTCACTGTTTCGGTCAACGATTTTGGCGTGAAACTGACATTGAAACCATTAATGTTACTTCTGTCATCGACCATTTATAGTGTATGACCTTAGTTCTGAAAATTCACTTTGTCTATAAGAGCACAACTTGGACTCTGGTATACTAAGTCCTGGGATAAGCACTGCTTAATCTTGTGTCAAAATGTCTGACATTAATGTTAGTGGTGCTTTTCCATTACGCCATAAACTTTGCTTAGAACAGGGCGACTCCTTAATGTTAAATCAGCACCTCATGGCTTTTCTTGGCGCTGCATTGGCCCACGTCTCAAACGCAGGAGAGCCCAGTGGATGGAAGCGTCCGTGTATGGAGATTTACTGCCCTGAGAAGGGGGTGCTGGTTATGGGCTATGGGTCGAGTTACAGCCAGACCCCGCTGCCCTTTCAGAGCTCTGGAGGTCTTCTACAGCATTCAGGCTTTCTGTGGTCAGACGGCTATATTGAGTGACGTGTCCAGTTACGAGCAACCCTTTATGTGCCGGTGGGTTTTGAACAGGTTCTGCCATTTGGGTCAGCTTTCAAAAAAAATAAAACTTTTTATTCTATTTTAGTTCAAGTGAAATGCTTTTGATGTTTATGGTGTCTATTTATGAAAATGGTTAGTTAAGTATTTTTATTGATCATTTTTATCCTCTTTTTGTCTCGTAAATATTCGGGTGAACAACTTTTCACTTTAAAAGTGCTCGCCAATGCTGTGTTTGTGATTTTTAAAAATACAGTAAAAATGGTGATATTAAAATTTTAAAAACCTTTTATATTTCACTATTTAAATATTAAATTCAATTTATTCCTGAAATGCAAAAATGAATGTTCAGCATCATTACTCCAGTCTTCAATGTCACATGATTCATCACATGATTTGCTGAAACATTTCCTTTCAATTTGGGGAAAAGGTGTTTTTTTTTATTTTATTTGGTGAACAGAAGGCATCAAAGAACCGTTTCTTTTATATATATTTTTATTTTTGAAACTGGAAAAACACTTGATCCATGCACCCAGTTTGAATAAGTATTACTAATATTTAAATGTTGAGTCAGTATTCACAGAAAAAAAAAACTTGCTTTCTAAATGCTCTCCTTAACATGTAAAATGAGTAATCTCATTGTGTTAGTGTCTTTTTGGGATCAGGCATCGCAATAGTTTGAACTAGTTGCTAGTTTTTATATTTTTGGCTCTGGGAAGAGATTTGAGTTGATAAAATGTACTTTGTAGACAATCTGAAACTTTATTTTAAAAGCTGAAAGAAGCTTACTTTTTTTCTAATTTGAGCATAAGTGTCAAATGCGTTTGTCACATGTGAGTAAAGCGTTTCCTTTGGCCTGTTGTACTCTGGTTGTATGTTGACACGTGGTTTTCTCTTCTCAGTTTGCAGTTCTCATGTGGATCCTGACCTATGTTGGTGCCTTGTTCAATGGTCTCACCATCCTTATTTTGGGTATGTCTATTTTGGGAATGAAGTCCTATTTTTATGCATTGCAATTTTTTGCTGTCAATTGTCACCTGTCAGAATATGGCATTGTTTTCAAAATGTGTTCTTTCTTTAGGTCTCATAGGGGCTTTCAGTTGGCCAGTGGTCTATGAAAAGCATCAGGTACGTCTATGTGGCTTGTGAATGCAATGATAACTTCCGGCTGAGGCAGCTGTCGTGGTATATGAAGTGCTTATTGGAGTCTTCAGTGTCAATAAACGCATAATAAATCGATAATGTTCTCCTGAATGCGGTAGTAATTCTTCTTTATTCCTAATACAGGCACAAATTGACCATTACTACGGACTGGTGAACAATCAAATCAAAGATGTTGTGGGAAAGTAAGTCTGTTTACATGGTGAAATATGCAACTGGTGATTTCCTCCATGAACCAGACAAACTAGTGTTTTATGATAATTGGTTTTGATGAATACAATTGTAGACTAAATGTTATAGTAGTATCATTATTTCTTTTTTGTCTTTTATATTTTTTTTAAATGTAGTCTTTAATATAAAAACGCTTCCATGGAAACGAGCTGAAATGAATGTATAGCTACTCTATAATAACCTTGACCATAATAATCTGTAAATGTTTAGAAGGGAGCAAATGCTACTGCATTGCTGTCATTTAATTTTTATTTCATTGTAAAATCTGACACCTGTGGCTTTATGGAATCTATGTATTGGTGTACTACTAAAAGTAACCCCCTCAAATTCAGCAGATACACACATTGTAATTTTGTTTGTCCATTTAAGGCCATTCAAAAGTAATATTTTTTTTAATCATATTGTAGAGACAATATATATCTATCATGGGCTGTAGTCATATTCTTTTGTTCTTGTGCCATTAACAGGGTCCAGGCCAAGATTCCCGGAGCGAAGCCAAAGACAGAGTAAAGAAAGTTTGATTGTGTTAATTCTGCACGAGAAGTGATGTTGGAACAAGAGAAGACGGACAGAATCGTGTTTGGTTTGGAAAAAGGCCTTAGACGATGCAATGTAAACTTTATCCCCCCTCCCCCAGTGTTTGAAATGTTAGCGTAACTGAGAATGAATCCTTTTTAAACCTCCTATGAGTTTCTCTCACAAGCAGAGTCGTCACCGTCTTTCAGAATAGAGCTAGTGGTCCATGTTTAAACGCAGCTACGTAACACCATTACAGAATGTAGTCCGAGGAACTCCATGTCAGCGAAGGCAGGAATCGATGAGTTTTTTTTCATTTACTCTTCGGTCAGTGAAGCGTTGACCTTGTTCGAAGGCCATTTTGATTCATGTCTGTATGAATTGTTTTGGTTCTGAAGTTCCTTCAAGTCTTTTGATTTTAGCTATTTTCTTTTTTTTTTTTCCTTTTTTGTTTGTACTTGGCGTGATAGAACACAGTGGTGTTGTGGTGTAACTGTGTTAAAGTTGATGCAATTAAATCGTGTTAGAGGTGAAGAGGCTTCTAGTCTTCTGTAGCAGAGTTTAAGAGCAGTTTTATTTCACACTTGTCTACAAAGGGATCTGTTACGGCATATTGCACCCAACCATTCATTGTTTTTAGCCGTTAAGTGAAAAAAAAAAAAGGTGAACTATAACGTATGCTGTCGGCCTATCACCTTCCTGTCATGTCAAAAATCAACATGCTAGCTGAATCTGCCGTCTCCATCGTGGATCGAATACCTGACACGGCTCACGCTCTTAAACTTGCAAACATCAAGCGCTGTTTCTTCATGCAGGTCATTTGTAAAAGATTTCAGTTTTGATGAAAATATGCTGAAGACTGTCTGTGGAATGCATTGTGAAAAATAAACCAATAAAGTATCAAAGCTTGTAGACAAACTATTTGCTTTTGTGCTCAATTTAAAGGTTTGTTTGAGATTTACACTACAGTTTGTCACGTGGACTTTGACACCATCCAGTGGTGCTGTAAGGAAGTGTGGGCCCTCATTTTTCTTACATTAAACATTTTAGTCGTTATATTAATATTTTATCTATCAACATTGTTAGAGGAAACATAAGTAGATTGTGTAGATGTGCATGAAAAATATCCTGAGAACAAAATCATTTTTATACCCTTATAATAAAGTGCAACAGTCTGTTTATGCAAGTAAAAATCTCATATTGATCTTTTATTATTAAATGTAACGTGTTGGTTTATTTTCTGTTTAAATGCATATTTAATTAGTTTTAATACTCACTTTTTTTATCATAAAACCCCACAAATTTAACACCACTAAAAATAAAAGGATTGCATGGTTGTTAAATTAAGATATTACTCTGTAGTCATGTTTTTATGCTGTCATTCATAAATTTGGGGGCTTTTTTATGTTTTTGAAATGAGTTGTTTACAAGGACTACATTAATTAAAAAAAAAGTAAAATTTTAAATGTAATTTAGCTAAATTTCCTGTCTTCAGTGTCACATGATACTTCAGATATCATCTACTATGCTGATTTGCTGCTCAAGAAATATTTGATTATCAGTTAAATTTGGCTGATTCCTATTTTTTGGAAAACTACCTTTTTAATATGACTATATAAACAAAGTAAAACATGGGATTTAGTTTAATACCTTACAGATTTCAAGCTATTTGTGTAAACTGTAAGATATCCTGAGACAACCAGTTTAAGCACTGATAAACCGCAAAGCCTTTTTGTTGTCGTTGGTGTAAATAATCCCTGTTTTCTAACTCTAAAAACTAGTCATTCATGCTCACTTAAACTGCTTCTAACTGATCAGTTTTCCTCTGGCTCTCACGCCTCCATCACCGCGAGTGCATTGGAGAGAAAGAGAGTGATAAAGTACTGTCGGTGTTGTGCAGCGATTCATTTGAATGAAGATTAGGTCATTCTGTTGTGCTGGAAAGATCATTAGGGACAGGTGCGCGTGCGGCCAAACAGATTACCAGACTGCCATTCTGAAATGAACTTTCTATTGATTGCTGGGTTTTTTTAGGGAGGAGAGGTAAGCCTTGTTTTTCTCTCGTCTCAGCTGAGCACAGATGCTTCCGTGCTGGCAAGATAATTTGCTGCATGGAGGGCCGCTTTCCTCTCATTGGCACACGCTCTTCATTCCATTCGCATCACGATTGCTATTTACTCAGGGATAAATTAGAAAGTTACATCAAATGAAAAATACCAGGGGTGCTAAAGGAGAACATTCATATGGCACTAATAAAAATGGGACATAATCTTGTATTCTGGCTTTTCTGGTGTGTTTTTTTTTTATGACCTGAGGCAAGAATTAATGGAAATAAAGCAAAAGAAAAACAGGAAATGTGCTGTCAAAGTTGATTTTGACATGAGAATTGTCAAAATGATGGTGAATAATTCGTCCATAGTGCTTTTCTGACCTTACCGACCCCTTGTATGTGGCCCTGTCAGAGCCGGTTAGTGTCTCTCCAAATATGATCAAACGAATACAGACAGCAGCCAACTCACCCCGCATTCCCCCCAAAAACATGCAAACACACTCTCTGTGCATTGTAAAACCATGCCATTTTTACAGAGTCCCTGAATATTTCACAGTATAGTCACGGCACTAACCGATAATTCTTCTAATAACCGTGTTTGCATAAATGTGTCCAACACTATTAATGTGCTGCCGTAAATTAAATGAATTTGTGTCTCGGCCTTCAGAAATCCAGGACTCCCAGATTTTCTTTTTTGGTCTTGGCTCACACTTGTAAAAAAGGTTCCTTCGTGTAATACGCCCAGAACAGAAACATCACATTACTGCTCTCTGGATGTGTGTGCTTCAGACAAGCGCGGAGAGAGGAGTAGATTAAGGCCGTGCATTTGGAGCGGAAATTGGGTTCTTTTAATTTCCCCGCGACAATGCTGACAGATAATTGAAAATGACGCCAAGGTAATAGACTCACACACAATTCGTCATGTTGAACCTCACCTCTCAGGAAAAAGGCATGTCACCACTTGACAGTTTAAAAAAATATATATATATATATATATATATATATTTAGAAATAGCATACTAGCATACTAACTATTTCTTCAATAGGCCTAGCCCTAGGCTATATGTACTGTGCACAAGTATGACATTTTTCTGTATGGATGTGTCGGAAGCGAAGACCAGAAGACTTGGTTGTATCTTCAGCAGGATTCTTTATTGAGAACATGAGCTGTGGGTAGCTGCAGTCATCAAGTCTAACTAAGGCAGTGTACATTGTAGTTTATAGATTTTAGTGGGCAGACTCCATATCTCCACTTAGATATGGAGACAAATCACCTTGACCACCTTAAACAAAGCATGCAAATTAAGTATCCAGGTTTAGGAACCCACCCTAGAGTGTTACCAATCCTAATCCAATCAGTTTAACTATTCAGCGACTGGGACAGGGGCTTCAAGAACCATTAAAGACAAAATGTGAGAGTCTCAGTAATCTGACTCAGTTAATTTACAATAGAGAGAACAGGACTGGCAGGAATCTCTTTGCTTAACAGCTGATATCATCATCATCATAACCTTAAATGCTAAATTCAATGTAGCACCTTAGCTTATGTTATGTAAGGAGATAAACAGATTCTTAAATTTGTAATCCCACACATGGAATATCGAGGTGATTTACTCAAGAAATAAAGGTCTGGCTGGTTAGCATGTTCCAGTTAAATTCTGTTGTAGGTAGAAATTATGTTTCTCCATCGATAGCTTTCATAAGCAGCCCTGATCACATGGCATTTACAGCCCAAGAACAATTTCGCCAGCAGAGAGACAACTGTTATCAAGATAAATGCTAATAAGATAGGCTTGCTCTCTCCAGATATATTAGGCTATAGATCCCATTGAACCTACTTCATATGTGCAGTATGCAGTTCATACTTCACAGAATATTGTGAAGTTAAGTGACCGAACCCCAGTGGGCGGGGCCTATACAGTGCGATAATTACTGTTCATCGATGTCTTGCTCTGGAGGTAGGCATATGCAAATCAGTGGCGTAACTTTGCTTTAAAAGGTTGGTTGCTAATACAATGCTAAATCATAAATCAGATGTACCTATGTACAATCACATACCGATGTCCAGCAATGGATTTAAATAGTACATTGTGTTTAATTTGTCGTTTAATGAGATCTAAAATGTGTTGGTGCCGAGAATGTTCAGGTGAAGAAATACATAGACCCGATCCGACAATTTTATGTTTGTATTTTTATGGTCCAGTGGCAGAACTTTTGCCAAGCATGTCAGAGGTTTCTAATCCGCACTCGTATCGTTATTTTTCCCCCTCATTAAAACCGATTATGTTTATCAGTGTTTGTACATAAAGCAGGGACACGTTTGTGTGCATTTTACTTTGTGATTTTACCGGAACGAATAGGGAGTCTCGTATTAAAAGCGTATTAAAGTGCGAGCCACAAGAGAACACTGTATCGAACTCAGAGTCAACGAGCACTTTGATCACTTGATCTCAAAAACAACACATTTCAGCGGGCTAGATCGCTTCTTAATTAACAAACGAATTAAAGTAATGCTCTGCTAGTTAACTAGAGATGTTTTATTTTATTTGTATTATTACGCCTATGATGCAAATGTATTTGCCCATGTGACGTCACAAATCACTAAATATCCAAACGAGCCGTTTTTGGAGCTTGATTATATAAATGCTTTGTTTATAATGAGGAGGGCTCTTTAAAGGGATAGTTCAGTTTGAAATTAATTTTTGATATGTTTTAGCTTACCTCAAGGGCATCCAAGATGTAGGTGTCTTTGTTTCCGCAGTAGTTTCAATTTTGATATTTTTAGGTCAAACCGTTCTTGTCTGTCAGTCATATAAGGCAGGTCTATGGTCACCACCTCAAAGAGCATACACAGAGAAGTCCAAATTAAACATGATTTAATGACTCGTAAATGTAAGTACACATTGATGGCCTAAGACACGAAACGAGTGGTTTGTGTGGGAAAAAGAACAGTATTTATATCATTTTTACCTCTTGTAACCACAGACCGAAGCGCCCGCGCCCTCAGATCACTTGGACGTGGCTGTGTTTACAAGAGGTAAAAACGATCAAAAAACGGCCATCAATGTGTACTTCCATTTACGAGTCATTAAATCATGTTTAATTTGGACTTCTCTGTGCATGCTCTTTGAGGTGGTGACCATAGACCTGCATTATATGACTGACAGACAAGAACGGTTTGACCTAAAAATATCAAAATTGAAGCTAAAACATACCAAAAATTAATTTCAAACTGAACTATCCCTTTAAGCTATGGAACTTGCAGGATGTTTTAATGGTACAATGACCTATGTCAAAAGATCAAGGCAAATGTAATTTCTCATGTCATGACCCCTTTAATACCATTTGCTTTATTTGTGTGTTTTTTTCAAATTTTCTCAAGATATCTTTACAATGATTGGATACTTTTTATACAACACTGGTTATAGCTTTCTGAACATACCAGTATATAGTGTTTACCTGTATGTGTGCATGTCATGCAGTATATACTGTATCTGTCTTTATATCCAGGGCTGTAATCTCATTTTCACAGATGCTGTCTGGATGTGTGCAGACTCTCATATCCAGCTGTGAATATTACCCCCTTCACCTCTGCCCCGGGGTGTTAACTATTCTGCAATTCCAAACACCTGCACTGACAGACATCAAACCTTACCAATCCTTTTCTGTTCACCAATACATGAGTTAAAGGATAATTCCGGTATTTAGCACTTTGAGTCTGTTTTCTAGTTTGTTTTGGATGAACTAGAGTGGTGGACACAGAAATTTTGATGATGGGTCCTGTCTCGACTTTTTGACTATTTTAGAATCGCCTCTGACTGCTTCAGAGTGGCTGTCTATGGGCATGTACAAACATGTCCTTAAAACAACCCTTAAAGGTGCCATCTGTCAAAAAATCAATTCATACTCCACATATTCCATTCCAGATGAGGGCAGTATACCTCCAGAAAGTTGGCCTACTCTAGTCTGTTTTTTTAGTTTCAGGTTGTTAATCTTCTAAAACCGTCAAATAGTCCGCTTTGTCCCGCCAAAGCCTATTTTGATCGGTGAGGGATGTAGACTAGAATGAATGCTGCCGCTGCACTTGACAGGGCGCGTTACGAGCAGAGAGAGAGAGAGAGAGAGCGAGCCCCGGCCGCGTGCGCGCGCACTCTCACGTCTTCAAACAACACGAGAGCGGACTTGCTCTCTCTCCCTCGCGCATATTAATCAAATCAATTGACACGATAGTAAGACCGCAGTTTCGCGTGGAGCATTTTGAGATTTTTAGAGACTAAAGAGATACAAGCAGTGCGAGTTATTCGTGTGTTGCAGTTTGGCTGGTGGTTATGTATGTTGTCCGCATACCGACTCCCATGGCCGAAACTGGTATTACAACAACTGTCGGGCCGGGGCTAGTAATGCTAATGCTAATTTAGGTTTATATCTCTGCAACACTATAACTTTTCATTTTTTTAATGACATCATCGCCCTTATTTCTTCTCATTCTTTTGATGCGTGTAGCTCATTTTTTGGATATTTTTACCTCAATTATTACACATGGCACCTTTAACGTTCGTTTTCAAAACTGTGTAACTCACCGAGTGGTTAGTGGTGATCGTTGATGATTAAAAACAAATATATCGGCGCAATGTATGATTTCGTGTTATTTGCTATAGTGGAACTATTTTTTTCAGTTACCTCACAACCGCGTATAAACTTCCGCTCGATATTTGAGTCTGAAGCGTTAGCACACTCCCGACCACTTGATGGCGACAACCACTTTGCCGTACAAGGACGCTGTACGGAACACGGTGTCTAGCGCATAGACCTTCTGAGAGACGGAGAACCGAGCGAAAAGACTACAACCAAATGTAAACAGACCCTTTCCGTTTCCGGTAGCGCAGTAATATCAACGAGCAATGAGTCCTCCAACAGACATCAATGCGATTTTACAAAATGGCAAATAAAACACGACAGAAACTGTATTTCGCAACGTGTATCAACGAACACCACTAACCACTCGGTGAGTTGCACAGTTTTGAAAACGAACGTTAAGGGTTGTTTTAAGGACATGTTTGTGCATGCCCATAGACAGCCACTCTGAAGCGGTCAGAGGCGATTCTAAAAGAGTCAAAAAGTCGAGACAGGACCCATCGTCAAAATGTCTGTGTCCTCCACTCTAGTTCATCCAAAACAAACTTGAAAATAGACTCAAAGTGCTAAATTTGGAATTATCTTTTAAGTATGCACTAAATTTTTTTTATTTTTTTTAAAAAAGTTTTATTTTTTAGGATGTTTTTTTGTCTGCATTTTCCCATCCCCATGATGTCATCCCTGTAACCATGATTTTATATAGTAAACATCTGATCATTGAAAATGGGATATTGTAGAAAAAACAACAACATTTAGTTATCTAAGAAGCACTAGTTTATAGAACACTTTTTTAGAGGCTTTAATAATGTTAAATTAAACCAATCTCAACCTGTTACCAGCAACGCTGTTTCCTTGCTCAAGCCATATATATATATATATAGGCTGTTTTATACTTCTGCGTCGGGCCTACGCCAAAGTCTCTAGGCTTCCAGCGATGCATTGGTTTTCATTTAATACTTCTGCGTTGTGTTGACGCGCAATTACACATGCAGAGGGAGCATGTGAAACCCGAGGGAGGGGTTCTAATAGACCAATCACAGCGCTTGCAGTCCGTGTAGAATTGACACGTTGTTACATTTTTGGAGAGGTGCACGTCAAGGTACACTGAAGCGTGCGACACACAGCCTACGATGTAGCTACGGCGTGAGTTTGACGCAGAAGTATAAATTGGGCTTAATTCTACCCATAATTTATCCTTAAAATCAGAAGGTAAATGAAGTAGGGCTGGGTATTGACACCAATTTCACAATTCGATTCGATTTCGATTCACAAGCTTGCAATTCGATTCGATTTCGATTCTGATTCGATTCGATATTGATTATTTTGGATCAGTTACAATAAATGGCAAATTTTCTTAAGGAAATCAAATCTCATAACTAATTCTGTAAACTATGGGAGTCTAGTTGTAGCCTACTAGGCTTCATTAGCCTAATATGAAGGTAATAATTAACTGTTTTGTAGCTATAAACAGTACTTCACAGTTCACAGTCTTTGTAATATGTTTTAGCAATACATTTCTAACATTTATAATGTGTTTAGAATTTTTTTTTTTAAATTGCCTTTACAGGGACTTTAAATTACACTTTTAATTATTGTTATAATAAGAAGATTATGAAATATAAACATTTAAATGGTGACTGTCATAAAAACTCGCCAGATTTATTCAAATATGCACTAAATATTGAAGAACATTAAGATTATAATGCATATGTAATATTGTGCATATATTTAGCAAAATGCTCCTCTCTAGAGTTATTTTTTCTAGCTGACTAACGAGTTTATGGTCACATGTGGTTTTTCTGAGGTAAATATGACGATCCATAACTTTGATTACAAGCTGTTTAACTGACGTCTTTCCACGGTTGAAACACTGATTGAGCGAATCAATGTGACATGATACGGATTTCGATAAGTTGTACTCCATCTTTTAACACACTTTCAGATGCTCATTCATGTTTATTTTGCGCTGTATTGGTATTATAAAGCCGGAAGAGATCAAAGCGCTCCGCGCTGCTGCTTCTCTAGAGCTGCGCCAGAGCGATCTCACGCCACAGCGCCAAAACGGTATTTATGTTTTTTGAATTTCAAAAGAAAATGGACGTAATTTGAAAATGTACACTGTTTCATATCAATAGTAACAAAGGACAAAGATTATTGCGATGTTTTGGATGCGTGCTGCAATGTTCCATTCATTCAAATGAAACAGGATGACTAATCGATTCTTGAGATTTAAGAATCGATATCGGTTAGTAAAAATGAGAATCGATTAATATCGAGAAATCGATATTTATTACCCAGCCCTAAAATGAAGTATGCAACTGTCCAGCAGGTGGCACTGTTGGCCGTCTGAATGTCTGTTGTCTTGGCTCCCTCAGGATTGGACCTCAGGTGAAAACACCTCACCACACCGGGCTAAAGAGAGCCTGTCTGCTTCATCGCTCTGGTCCACCCTGTCATTTCAGATCTGTGCAGTGGTGAGAGGACAGACAAAAGAAAAAGAGAAATACAGTCTGGTACGCTGATGGATTAGAGTATTATTTGTAGTTATTTTACTCTTGTTTGAAGAGCTAGCTAACGGAAATAGGAAGGAATTATTTAAGCTCTGAATCACATCAGCTGTCCCTTACAAAAAGTAACCATTGTTTCCACTAAAACATTATTGCAACAGTAACATCTTTTTATTCAAAATCAACTAATTTTAAAATCCAGATTTTTAAACTGGATGGTACCAGTGATGTCACAGTAATGACATTTTATTTGATCACATATTTCACCAGCCTCTCTGATGTTTGTTTGCATCTCACTAAATTGTCAATCCCCACAGTGTCCAAGTCATTTTCTAATTTATTAAAAATAGACATGATGTTTTTTCCCTTCCATTCAGTTTTTTTTTTTTTTTTGTTAGCCTCTCCTTTCTTGGGAAATTAAAATGTGGATCAAAGGTTGACTCTGTAATCCAGGGGAGACTTGTAGGAAGTGTCACTTGGCAGGAGTTAATTAGGAGACCACCTCTGGGGTACAGTTACTAATACCACCCTGCAATGTATTAACATGCTGGAAATTCATTTACACTCTCTTCCTGTCAGATTCCCAACAAGAGAGAAGTCTTTTACTGTCTCTGTGGCATCACCGGGGTAAATTTATTCTTACATAGCATTTTAAAACATGCTTGTAAATATCCAGAAATTACCTAGGGGAAGGTTTGTTTGATAAAAAGGATATTGAGATGGTAGATGGTCATGTCAAGATATTCTTGACCCTGTTTAATGGTATTAAGATGCGTTTGGTCGATCGGATCACAAGTAGACGAGGGAGACATTCCCGTTTACACCTGGTGTTTCTGTAGTCCCCTTTCAAACACTTCTGTCCTGATTTTTTTTCGAGGGGAGGGTCTTTGGGCAGTTAAATGTATGGGCTTTTTCACATCTTTTGATCTAATGCAGGGGTCGGCAACCTAAGGCACGCGTGCCAACACTGGCATGCGGGTGTTAATCGCTGACACGCAAGCAAGCGCGAGAGAGGTGTATGTATTTCATTCAGATAAAGTAGCATACCTCCCACCTGCATACAGATCAACATTTAGATGTAATAATTCCTCGTAGTAACAGCTTGTTTTATTCTGAGTTATTTATACTATTAAAGTGTGAGAATTAAACTGGACAAGTCAATGAAAGCATGCAGCTCTAACAAACCATTTCCGCGACCACTGCGCATGAGCGCAAACAAGATATCCAACTGACAGCTTACAGCTCGTTCCGCTGTAAATAGTTAATGCTATATATGGGTTATGGCACAGTGATGAACTCGGAAACTTAAAAATGGCACTTTATGACAAAAAGGTTGCCGACCCCTGATCTAATGGATGAAATAAGATCACGCAATTTATATGAACGCACCGAAGAAGACGGAAAAACACAAAGAGAGCAGCAGCTTTCGTTTCTGCTCTGACAGCCACAAGACAAGCCGAATGCTTTGAATGTGTGTTAGAAATCAGAAATGGTGAGAGAACATTGTGCTTGGTACATTTTTCATCTTCAAACCAAACTTGGTTCATCAGCCGACAAAGTTTAAATCCCGTCTTGCTAGTGCGCTTCCCAGTAGGTGGACTTTTGTGGCTGTTCGAATGCATCCAAACACATGAACGTCTACAATACGAAAGAAATCCGGTCGTATGCATTTTCGACAACCTCTGGAACTGATCAAAAGTATTTAACATCGTCCACTTGTGATCCGATCAACCAAAACGCTGAATGAGAATAGAGCAAAGTGGGTAAAAAGCATGAATGGTGACTGACTTGAATGTTATGGAGTTTAAACTCAATTATCCTGTTAAAATACAATGAAAGAGATTATTGATTTGTTCAAAATTGTCACTATTTACTTTCTTAATGCACATGCCTGGTTTTATTGTGAATGATTCATTGACGAGTCATCAGCAATAATTTGCTCTACCTCTGAAACGACTTTCCTTTTTGGCTGTCACAGAGCCTTCGCATTCTTCAACCCAACCACTTTTCCTCGTTGAATATGGAATAATTGAAATTGATTGTGAACATTTTATTGGGTTTGATGTTGATCTGATAGATATACAGCACACAGACCTTGGTTCTCCATCTCAGAAGAAGAGACGATTCTGATGGTGGTTGGAGGCTTCTACCTCAGAAACATGGTGGAAAAATGGTTTTGGCAGTATCAAATTATTAAAAACTACAAAGCAGATGGTACCTCGCAATTGCCTCAAAGTGACCAAGGTTTTTTTTTTTTTTTAAGAAAATGAGGGATGACTGAGTCAAAGCAATTTTCATTTGCATTTAACTGGTTGAACCTGGACACTGCAAAAAGAGATGTGTCAAAAAACAACACATGTGACTGTGTAGACAGCATTTTGACACATGTTGTGTAGATTTTAGCACACAATGTGGATAAATTGACTCTGGATAAATTGACACCATACATGTGTTATTTACTGATGGGAAACTATTTGTGTTGGCAGAGGAAATAAATACACATATTTTATCTGGTATGAAACGCTCTACAATTAATAAAAATCATGACGAAAACAAATATATTCTTACCTATTTTATATCGAATTTACGAGATTAACGGCTGTTTCTGTCTCGCCCAATCACATCATGCCACTGTCTTTTTGAAACGCTGTTTCCGTCCGCCCTTTTTCACTCACTATGCGCGGGAATAGCGATGCAGTCAGACTTGGATGATGCAGTCAGACATGGAGATCGATGTAAGTATTTTTGTATTATTTTGTGGCATTTACATTTCTCGCCGAGATGATAATAATAATAAAAAATCTTCAGATATGTATAAGCTAAGTTTGTAATGAGTCTAATGTTAACTGGCTCATGGTTAGAATTAACATTAACGGTGTAGCTAAGTTAACCAGTAGAAGCTAGTCTACTAGCTAGCTTGTGTGAACATAGAGATAACTTTAAAGTTACATTAACGTTAACTGTTGGCCTACATCGAGTTTTGAAAAGGAAATGGTGAGGTACATTCCTTTAAAAGTCTTCTCTTCTCTTCTCTTCTCTTCTCTTCTCTTCTCTTCTCTTCTCTTCTCTTCTCTTCTCTTCTCTTCTCTTCTCTTCTCTCTCCTCTCTGAGACAGACATGTATAAGCTAAGACAATATACTCTCCATCTTTAAACTTATGGTGTAAGGTTGTTTATAGGTCACAGAAGTCCTCTCAGGGCTGTCCATTAATGTTAGAACTGCCTGCCTGTGTGCATGAATGTGTGTGTGTGTCTGTGTGTGTGTGTGTGTGCGCGCGGACATCCCATATATGAGGTCTGAATGCATTCTGATCACAGCCTCTGAGTGTGTCTCATGTACGACACATTTCTCATCTGCTCGGACGTGTCTGCTCTCCTCTACTGCAGTCCAGGGAGTGACCGGCTCTCTCTGGTATATAAGCAACTCTCGTCTGCGTGACCTTTCTGAGTCCGTCCAGTGTGGAGCAAGGAGAACAGAGCGGATAAATGGAGAGAGACAGAGTAAAGCCAGCACTACACTGACACAGCTAAGAGGACAGGACAGAGGGGACATTGGCACAACAATGGTAAGAGAAAGAGACTGAGTGCGCCAAGAACAAGCAAGAGGCAAAGGGAGGGTCTCTCCCTCCCTCGCTGTGTCTAGTCCATCTGAAATACGATACTAATTACATTTATTGCCTCCACAAACTCCATCTGAAATTACAGAGCAGGGAAAGGGGAGGGGGTGACAGAGGAAGATCACGGAAGAAGAGAGCGAAGGAGGAAGAAAGGTCAACGGGACCGGGTCTAAAATAGAAGGCAAGGCTTCCATTTAAAAAGGCATAAAACAAAATCCATACTTCTAAAACCCTGAAATTAAAACGCATCGACTCCTGTCAAAACAAGGTCAATGCACGTCTTTCGAGAAATAGACTAACTTATTCAAGGTCGTGCCTTTCTTTCTTTCTTTTCTCTCCTAAATGCTTATGAACATTTGTTCCTCTCTTCTGGTTCAGTTAGGAGATGATTAATTTGCTTTTCTCAGAAGGAGGAGAAAAGGATAGAATGAATCATGAGACAAGTAAGACATAAAGTCCAAAAAGTTTAAGCTTTTGTTTGGTCAAGCTTTTATAACCGGATAAAGGCTGGAATGAAACTCAGGATGAATATAGTAATCTATGAGTCTTCTGGCCTTGTTCCAAACTTTTGTCTCATTTAGTCTAGTTTCTTTCAATCCTTTTCTCTTCCTTAAGTATGTGCTCTTTTCTTCCCCATCTCTTCTGATTTTCCCTTCTTTGCTTTCCCATACCATCTCTTTTTCTTCATCTTCACGACTTGTCTCATCCTTTTGTCTCCTCTCTTACTTTCTACTCTTCATCTCTTGTCAACCCTTCTCTTCAACATTTTCCATTCTCTTCCTCATCTCATTCCATCTCTTTACTTTTCTTCCTCTGTCTTTTCATCTTGACTTGTCCCATCCCTGTCTTATTTCATCTAGTCTCTTTTGACACTTTCTCTTCCTCATCTTTTCTTTCTCTTTTTACTTTGTCTTTTCTGATCTTTCCTTTTGTATCATCCCTTCCATCATCTTTTCCTCTGCACCGTCTTTCATCTCATCTCATCTTATCTCCTCTCCTCTCCTCTCCTCTCATCTCCTCTCCTCTCCTCTCCTCTCCTCTCTCTCTTCCTCTCCTCTCTCTCATCTCTCTCATCTCCTCTCCTCTCCTCTCCTCTCCTCTCCTCTCATCTCCTCTCCTCTCCTCTCCTCTCATCTCATCTCATCTCATCTCATCTCATCTCATCTCCTCTCCTCTCCTCTCCTCTCATCTCATCTCATGTCATCTCATCTCATCTCCTCTCCTCTCCTCTCATCTCATCTCCTCTCCTCTCCTCTCCTCTCCTCTCCTCTCATCTCATCTCATCTCATCTCATCTCATCTCATCTCATCTCATCTCATCTCCTCTCCTCTCATCTCATCTTCCTCTGTCTTCTTGTCCTTTTCCTTCACCTCATTTTGTCTGAACCTTCCACTTCTTCATCTGGTTTTGTCTAGCTCTTCTGTTCCTCATCTCTTTTTTTTGTCAGAATGAGAAGATGCGGAGGAAGACATGATGGAAGGCATGCTATGAAAGGAGGATCAGAACCTCCTTTCATAGCATCCCTTCCATCATGTCTTCCTCTGCATCTTCTCATCCTTTCACATAATTTCTCATTTTCCTTTCTCTTCTTCATCTTGTCGTCCATTCTTTTTTGCTTCTCTGCATCTCTTCCTTTGTCTTCTCATCTTGTCCCATCACTTTGTCTCAATTTGTCTAGTTTCTTTCAATCCTTTCTCTTCATCCTCTCAATTTGTCTTTGCTCTTCCTAAACTTTTTCACGTCTCGTCTCTTCTAATCTTCCATTCATAGGGTCCTACATATCCTTTCATTTTCTGCATTTTCTCATTTCGTCTCTTCCTCGCATCTTCTCTTCGACATATTTCCTCCATTCCTTTTCTCATCTTGTCTCTTCCTAGTCTCTTTAAAACTCTTATCTCCCTTTTAAATGTATAACTCGCCTGGAAATTATGCCTTCATTTTATGGTCTTTGAAATATGGCTTCACAGAAGATTAACCGAGCTTGATTTACACAGATTATTCATATGACTTTATTTGGTGTGAGGCCTAACCTTTTGGGATCGCTTGTTGAAGGTCGCTTTTGATCAAATTACCGTGGACCCTCACAAGAGAGAGAGAGAGAGAGAGAGAGAGAGAGAGAGAGAGAGAGAGAGAGAGAGAGAGAGAGAGAGAGAGAGAGTGTATATGTGTGTGTGTGTGCTTGTGTTAAATAAAAAAAACACTGTCCCTCATGTGGCCAGCATACCAAGCAGTGTGAGTGTCACGTTAAGATGCATCCTGCATCTCTCCAACCTCCCCTAATGACCTAGCTTCTCTCTCCTCCTCTCCTGTTGCACCAGAAGGATGATTAACTGAGTGTGTGCATGCACCCTCTTAGAGCAAAGTCATGAGAAGCCCTGTTTGATTGAAGGATTTTTGTATAAAATGTGCAAGATGAGGCCTTGAGCCACGGTACCTTGCCTGAAATGTCCCATATGAGCAAAAAAAAAAAAAAAAAAAAAAAAAAACCTTTGCAGAACTTCAAAGAAGAGATCTTGTAACTTTGGTTCGGGTACTTCCGTAAAGGATGCCTGAGGCCTTTCTTGTTGGGTTCCTGTTTGCTTTTATGTGAAGTGATGCATTTATTTAGCCTTGTGGCATTTCAGCGCTACCTATTCTGTCAAGAGAGAAAGGACCCATTAACATAACATCTGTCTCAGACTTTGAGTTTTTACGAGACTCTTATGCTCTGAAATTCATACAGGCTCTGCTCTGAAAAGAATAATAGTGTATGCTTACTGCATATGGCAGAGTATGTACTGTTGTATGTACTATTGTTTACAAATATTATGTGAAACAGAATGTAGTACGCTACTATAAACATGTTAAATTGTTGTCATTTCTTACATTTATTCGTTTTGTCAGGTTATCTCTTTGTGCTGCACTTGCGCATCTTTACAGGAATAGTTCATCCAAAAATTTGAATTCTGTCGCCATTTACTCATTTACCCTAAAGGGACATGGTGACGTGTAAAAAAGTGCTCGCAAAACTTTTGTTCCCCTAGAAATTTTGCTTTTATTAGTATATGAGGTGGGAGCGAAAACTATATTATCGTGCCAAATTCCCCATCACTTCATCTTATGCAAACATGGTCACATTTAGAATAAAAAATATATAATGTAGAGAAGGCCGAATCATGAGAAACAGAAATGATTTTGTTTATCTGGGTTTTCAGGCTATGCAAACTTCACCTCCCAATCCGAGACGTTTGTTCTTTTGTCACGTCATTTCCCCATAGGCCGAAGCTAACGTCTCGGACACGAAGACTCAGGAGGTCATCTAATTATTTCTGTTTCTGGTACAGAATCTATGGGATGTTGCGTATACGGCATGTGCGGTCAACACTAAATGAACAAATCACTCTCTGAGGCAACTCATTGTTCCTGAGTAATATTAAAGGTGCCCTAGAATGTTTTTTTTAATTATTTTATAATGTTTCCTGGGTTGCCCTTATAATGTTAGTATGTTTTTTAGATCAAAAATAGTCATAATTTAGAAATAAAAGGCATTTTTCCTAGCCTGATTTTAGCCCCTGATTTGAACACTCTGTTTGAAGGGGCGTGTCTGCTGTGAGAACCGGCCACTGCTGTGATTGGCTGACATGCTTGCATATGAAATGTGAAACTCTCTCGAATACTTTTACTACAGATATTATACGTTTTTACTATTACAGCTATCGAGATTAACGAATCGTGAGATGTTTTTAAAGTATTTAGGTCTATTCCCATCACATAAAATGTTGCCGTGATGAGCATTGAGCAGATGACAGTCTGTTGATTGCGAGAATGAAGATCTTATCATTGCAAAGCAGTTTCTGCACTCTCTCTAAAGCTTTCACCAATGCAAACACGATGATGTACACACAGTAGGAGCTTTGTTGTGCAGTAACCCGTGCGTCATTGATTTCATGACGAGTTGTCCAGATAAACTCGCGCTGTGTGGAAAGATTGTTCTTTGAACGCTTTCTGTATATAATTTATTCACAATTTAAATGTTTTTTTTTCATCCTACTAGCTAAAAGAAACGATGTGAAGTTGATATTTTAGTCACTGGTTTGACTTACTGATGCATTAACAGTATTGAACGATTTTGAGAGAAAGATAGACCTGTCTGAACTTGAAAAAGTGTTGCTTGGTAGCTCGATCCGAGGCCAGCTCTGTATTGGCCCAAGTTGTGGAAACAGTCGTCGGTGAAATGTTTGGAAATTTCCAGAGAAAATAAAATTAACCCATTGTTTCTTCAGAGGCTCGGATGAAGGAACTAAAAAATACTTTTGTGTTCATGTACATCCAAACACTGAGCTAACTGCCATGCTTCGACTGCGCAGTTCCGACTGGCATTGAGGGCTGGCATATGCAAATTTTTGGAGGCGTACATATTAATGATCCCGACTGTTGCGTCATAGTCGGTATTATGTGGAGATTCGCCTGTTTTTCAGGGGTGTTTTTTAAAAACGAGATTTAAATAAGAAGGAGAAAACAATGGTGTTTGACACTCACTGTATGTCATGTCCATGTACTGAACTCTTGTTATTTAACTATGCCAACATAAATTCAATTTCACATTCTAGGGCACCTTTAAAGATTTGTTCAAAATGACCCATCACTAGAGCACAGATGCATTGTGGGATACAGTGTGTAGTACTCACATTTTGCGCAGGTACGCATACTGTTCACAGTATACATAATACAATTTTCTTACAAAAATAGTAGGTAAGTAGCTAGTATGCATTTGCTGCATAGCTATTGAGAGTGTTGCAGATTTTCTGCATCACTTGGTCTAGTATTGGTTCAAATTTGTGTATAGTGTGCTTTAGTATCCGCTGCCGCATGTTTGCCCACTCCAGAAACAGTTTGTCTTTGTTTGAGAGCTCCCCTTTTTGCCCATGACATGTGTGTGTGTGTGTGTGTGTGTGTGTTTGAACATCCTGACTCATTCTTTCACAGGTACGGCTCATTACAGTCTGCGTGTGCAGAGTTTGATGTATCAGCTGAAGAAGCGTGCAAAGAGTTATGAGCTCTAACTCCATCTCGTCTCCTCCTCTTGGCTGTCTTTATCACCCATCATTACCGTAACGACCGTCGAGAGTGTGTGTCTGTATTTGTGGGCGTATATGTGTTCGTCTCAAGCCACACCTGACAAGTGGGCCATCCAGTCCCCTTGGGTGTGCGGTTATCCTGTCATCGAGCCTGTATGCTTTTTCTTTATCGTCTATGACCTTCAGAAGGTCACAGCTGCCGGACGGGCGCCGTCTCACGCCAAATCCTCCCTCATGCCCTTTGCGTTCACCTGACCATGGTGATCTGTCCTGTTCAGTCTTTAGATAATCAATACAAATGAACTGAACGCAGAGCATTCATAAACATAAGCTTGAGTTACAAAACCAGACCTCATCTTTAATGACTCTCTTTAATGACTCTTTGATGTCTCTCTCTCCTCTCTCTCTCTCTCTCTCTCTCTCTCTCTCTCTCCTCTCTCTCTCTCTCTCTCTCTCTCTCTCTCTCTCTCTCTCTCTCTCTCTCTCTCTCTCCTCTCTCTCTCTCTCTCTCTCTCTCTCTCTCTCTCTCTCTCTCTCTCTCTGTGTAGCAGTGACCTCTGGGATCTTGTCCTCTGGGGTCTGATTGAATCCGCAGCAATCAACAGACCACTCCGGCCTTATCTAATATTTTATTATGGGTGTCAGGTGATGATGTTTAATAGTCAACCCTGTTAACATTTAAAGATAACTGATCATTGAGAAAGGGATATTTGTAGAACTATCAGCATTAAATTCCCTTTTTAAAAACACCATTTAGGTTTATGGGCTTGCAATGTCAAATTAAATTGTAATATATGTTACATTATTACTTTTTGTAAAGGCATAAAGATGTCACAATCTATATATTAATCCTTAAAGAGGATTTTTTCCCCCTAAAAAGTAGTATTTGAAAGTTATCTTAAAAAGTACTAAATAATATTTTTCAACAAAATATTACTAATATATAAACTAATATTTCACTGTAAAATAAAAAAAACTGACTAAGACATAATATTTATAGAAAACCACACATCATTTGTTAAATTAAAGCACACCCTTTGCAATTTGATGTCATTGTTTTATTTTGATTAATCGTCTGATAACATATTTAAAAAGCCATTAAAAAAATTCGCCTTTTCAAATTGCGAAAAGTACTACTGCTACATTACATGTCATTTATTACTGCTACATTAGTTACAACTGCTACATTACATGCCAGTTACTACTGCTACACTACATGTCAGTTACAACTGCTACATTACATGTCAGTTACTACTGCTACACTACATGCCAGTTACTACTGCTACATTACATGTCAGTTACTACTGCTACACTACATGTCAGTTACTACTGCTACATTACATGCCAGTTACTACTGCTACACTACATGTCAGTTACTACTGCTACATTACATGCCAGTTACTACTGCTACACTACATGTCAGTTACTACTGCTACATTACATGCCAGTTACTACTGCTACACTACATGCCAGTTACTACTGCTACATTACATGTCAGTTACTACTGCTACACTACATGTCAGTTACTACTGCTACATTACATGCCAGTTACTACTGCTACATTACATGTCAGTTACTACTGCTACATTACATGCCAGTTACTACTGCTACATTACATGTCAGTTACTACTGCTACATTACATGCCAGTTACTACTGCTACATTACATGTCAGTTACTACTGCTACATTACATGTCAGTTACAACTGCTACATTACATGCCAGTTACTACTGCTACACTACATGTCAGTTACTACTGCTACACTACATGCCAGTTACTACTGCTACATTACATGTCAGTTACTACTGCTACATTACATGTCAGTTACTACTGCTACACTACATGTCAGTTACTACTGCTACACTACATGTCAGTTACTACTGCTACACTACATGCCAGTTACTACTGCTACACTACATGCCAGTTACTACTGCTACACTACATGTCAGTTACTACTGCTACACTACATGTCAGTTACTACTGCTACATTACAAGCCAGTTACTACTGCTACATTACATGTCAGTTACTACTGCTACATTACATGTCAGTTACTACTGCTACATTAGTTACTACTGCTACATTACATGTCAGTTACTACTGCTACATTAGTTACTACTGCTACACTACATGTCAGTTACTACTGCTACAACTACATGTCAGTTACTACTGCTACGTTACATGCCAGTTACTACTACTACATTACATGTCAGTTACTACTGCTACACTACATGTCAGTTACTACTGCTACACTACATGTCAGTTACTACTGCTACATTAGTTACTACTGCTACATTACATGCCAGTTACTACTGCTACATTAGTTACTACTGCTACACTACATGCCAGTTACTACTGCTACATTAGTTACTACTGCTACATTACATGCCAGTTACTACTGCTACACTACATGCCAGTTACTACAGCTACATTACATGTCAGTTACTACTGCTACATTACATGTCAGTTACTACTGCTACATTACACGTCAGGTACTACTGCTACATTACATGTCAGTTACTACTGCTACATTACATGCCAGTTACTACTGCTACACTACATGTCAGTTACTACTGCTACACTACATGCCAGTTACTACTGCTACACTACATGTCAGTTACTACTGCTACATTACATGTCAGTTACTACTGCTACATTACACGTCAGGTACTACTGCTACATTACATGCCAGTTACTACTACTACATTACATGCCAGTTACTACTACTACATTACATGTCAGTTACTACTGCTACACTACATGTCAGTTACTACTGCTACACTACATGTCAGTTACTACTGCTACACTACATGTCAGTTACTACTGCTACACTACATGTCAGTTACTACTGCTACATTAGTTACTACTGCTACACTACATTAGTTACTACTGCTACATTACATGTCAGTTACTACTGCTACATTAGTTACTACTGCTACACTACATTAGTTACTACTGCTACACTACATGTCAGTTACTACTGCTACATTACACGTCAGTTACTACAGCTACATTACATGCCAGTTACTACTGCTACATTAGTTACTACTGCTACATTACATGTCAGTTACTACTGCTACACTACATGTCAGTTACTACTGCTACATTAGTTACTACTGCTACATTACATGTCAGTTACTACTGCTACACTACATGCCAGTTACTACTGCTACACTACATGTCAGTTACTACTGCTACACTACATGTCAGTAACTACTGCTACACTACATGTCAGTTACTACTCCTACACTACATGTCAGTTACTACTGCTACATTACATGTCAGTTACTACTGCTACATTACATGCCAGTTACTACTGCTACACTACATGTCAGTTACTACTGCTACATTACATGTCAGTTACTACTGCTACATTACATGCCAGTTACTACTGCTACATTAGTTACAACTGCTACATTACATGTCAGTTACTCTGCTGTTTAATGCAACAGTATGCATGCCTGTTTTGCAAATGTCTCCTTCATTGCTTCTCAGCATATTTCTGGCCTCTGCTAATTTACTCAGTCTCTTCCTTTCTCTCTCTCGGCATCTTTCTTTCAATCATCCTTTCTTCTTTCTCTCCAGCTGCTGAAACCACCTGTCTCATTATAACTGTGACACCCTGTCTTTTATTTTTCGCTTATATTAATTTACACCCAGTCCCTTGGGCACCACAAGCAGCCAGTTTCTCCAGTCTCTCTCTCTCTCTCTCTCTCTCTCTCTCTCTCTCTCTCTCTCTCTCTCTCTCTCTCTCTCTCTCTCTCTCTCTCTCTCTCTCTCTCTCTCTCTCTCTCTCTCTCTCCATGTGATTGCATGTTGAATGTGTGCTATCGTCATTTCGGTCTGGGATGTAATAGGCTGTGTTAAACACTCATAATCGGTCTCACTTACGAGGCGCTGGAGCGGCTCTGAAAAGGGTCGTGCTCTGATTTCTACCTCTCAGGACACACACACATATAGAGGCTGTGCCACACACACATTTTGTTGGAATTCACCGAAGTGTACGTTATACACCGAAGGCTGCAGTGGGCCTTGGGTGTTGCTTTAGCAGCCTGTCAGTGCTGATTTATTGAGATGGGAACGCACAAGTCACGATTGCTTGGGTGCAAAACAGAAATTAGATCAGGAGACCATACAAACCTCTTCAAGACAGCTGTCGGATACAGCATGTGCATGTTTGCTTTACTTGTTCACCTGTTTTGAGGATGATAAAGTCCTAAAATATGAGAAGTGCATTTAGAGCATGTGGTGCATTTAGAGCATGTGGTTTATCCTGGCACAGTCTATATAGAAAAAAATGGCAAACAAGACCTCAAAATTATGTGTGCATAACCGATGTGTGTGTGTGTGTGTGTGTGTGTGTGTGTCTGTGTGTGTGTTTGTGTGTGTGTGTGTGTGTGTCTGTGTGTGTGTTTGTGTGTGTGGTCCTGGTAAACCATACATTATAGGGACAAAATGTCCCCACAAAGATGGCAATGTCCTAAATCCTTGTCCTTGTGACATTTTATGGTCTCAATGAGGAAAACAACTTATAAATCATAATAAGTGATGTTGTTTGAAAATTTAATAATACAGAAAGTGTTCAGTGATGGGTAGGGTTAGTGTAAGGGGATAGAATATACAGTTTGTACACTATAAAAATCATTATGTCTATGGAAAGTCCCCATAAAACATGAAAACGTGCGCGTGTGTGTGTGTGTGTGTGTGTGTGTGTGTGTTTGACTGTTGGTAGATGGGGAAATCTTGTTTAATAATTATTATTTTTTAATTTTTTTGCAATTGGTGATTATGATCTATAATTCAATCTGAATATATAATTCATAATAATTCATTATTCATAATTAATAATAATCTATAATTACATCCTGACAAATAATCAGAAGCCTTATGACTTCTGCTTTTAGGATTTGTCTCCAGAAAAAAAAAAAATCTAGAAATTAACAATATGCCAATATTTCTTCTTCTAACCAAATTCTTCCAAGACCAAACTATCTGAGCTTATACTATCCATATTAATTTCACAGTGCTGTATGCATGTAAACAACTATGTCAGTTTTATTTCTTATAATGAATTTTAGGGGAAACATTTCAAAACTTGCCTATTCGCATGCCTTGCTCACCTTGCAAACACAAGGTGGCACTGTTGCTCTTTAAAACTCCCGTTCCCTGAACTCACACCACCGGACCACGGAGTCTCCTGGTATTATCACTAGTTGTCTGTTATCTACTCTGGATCCCTCCTATTGTACTACTTTAAGATAAAGGCGGCGTGTGTCGGACAGCTATCATTCTCTAGCATCTCTCAGATACGCTCAGGGTTTGACAGCGTGAAGGCTGTTAGCGCGAAGTGAGAGAGTGAGAGGAAAACAGAGGAACAGAAGGAAATATTAACAGATGGCTCCATAGTCGAGCTGTAATTGACCGGTGGCAACAAACCACCATGGCTCTTCTTTTCTCAGCAGGTATCCTCTTGTTCACACTCCAGCTATGTTACTATGCGCTGATACGTTGATGTGTAGTGCCGAGAATGCGTCAGTCTGTGATGACCCCTTCTTTCTCTTCACTTCATGACAGAGATATAGATTGAAATATGCTGTGATTATATCTATGGACAGCTTGTCAGTTACAAAGAAACATTTGCCTTTGTAGGCTATCAGGTATCTTTGTTGTGTTTCCTTTTTGTGTGTTGTTAGATGAGAGGTTGTCATAAACACTTTGGCTGAATCACAGGTTTTAAAGCAGTAGAGACACATATCCCATGTTGTGAAAGATATTAGACATAGATTCTATTCACACATGTGGCAGGAAAAGTATCTAACATCTCCCATTGAACTTGGCATGAAATGGTAGTCTTTTCTTCCCTGTTGTGACATACTGTATATCGGAGTGCAAAGTCTTCTCAATCAAGAACTAATGTTGACTGGGGCTTGATTTTGTGCATGGTAATTTGATTGGAGGGTTGAGGTTCGCTATTGGTGGATCTCATGTGATTGACAGGTTGTCCCGCCCTCGCGCCAGTAAAAAAGTCATTCGAGATTTCGCTGCAAGAGGGAGAAGTTATTTTGATTAAATATTACGAGGTACATGAATTAAAAAAAATATCATAAATAATACAATTATTATAAATACTGCAATATTCCATTAAAAAAAAAAGAATAATTTTTTTTAAATGGAAACTTCAAGCCAAAACTATACATTTTTGACGCAAACGTGTAGTGTATGTGTACAGCCGAACTCAGTCTTTTAAAGTAATGACTAACATATTACAATATTTTTACCCAAATTTTAACAATCTGTACAAATATTCAGTTAATTGTAATACAAATATTTTGAATTACTAAATAATTTTTGTTAATTTTAGTAACCCGTTACAAAACACTATAATTTTTACACAAATATTAGTGTTAACTTTATCGATTTATCACGCTGTGGCTGTCACACAAATGCACAACGAAGAAGCATTCAACTAGGAACAGGCAAGAGATCATACAGTAATAACCATAAAACAAAACCACATAATCATAGGCAACACCAAACAATGAACAGAAGGGACTTAAATACAAAAAGGGAAATAATCAACGGAACAAGAAACAGGTGCGTAACTCAAATCAGAAACCATGGCAACTAACAATGAAATGAGAACCCAGGCAAAGAGGAACAGAGAAAAGAATGAAAACAAAACCAAAACAGAACAAGACTATTACACCATCATGTTTAACCATCCATACCTGTAACAATTCAATCAAATGTATTGTAATTAATAATTAATAATCAAAGGGGGGGGGGGGGGGGGGGTGTGAAACACTCAGTTTCATCAATCTCATGTTAATCTTGAGTACCTATAGAGTAATATTGCATCCATCATATCTCCAAAAAGTCTTTAGTTTTATTATATTTATAAAAGAAAGATAGGCTGTACCGAGTCTTTCCGGAAAAAGCCGAGTAGGTGGAGGCGTGCCGTGTGGGCGGAGCTAAATAACCACGAGCGCGCGAAGACATGATTTGGTTTTACAATAAACAAACAGACACCTACAGAGCCACCTAAACAAATGTATTTAAACACACAAACACCACACACCATACATCGCATGCTCCATAGATACATTAACTATACGTGATCATGTTCTTTAGCCTACTTGCTGTGCTTAAGTTACACGCCGATAGACACACACAGATATTTGAAGCAGTTCTACTCACCGCCTGTGGTTCCAACGCAAGACCGTTAACCTTTAGTGTTGGACTGCTCCATCCTTGAGAACTAAACGATTAGCAAATTCGACTTCGAACTGGGCCTTGTTTATAAAAAAATCATCTGCAAAATGCAAGAACACTTTTACAACTGTGTTGATGTTCTGGAAAATCAATCTCCATCCACAGGTCCCTTAACGCTTGATTCTTTGGGAATCTGTGCAGTGTTGTCTTGCCTTGGCAACCGAAAACACACTTCTTTGGTGACATATTGCAGCGCAGCCGATGCACAGCGCTTTGATGGGCATAGGTTATGGCTATCGCTCTACAGCTGCGCGCGCGCCCTTCCGAGAGAAGTGCCCTTAGGACCGTATAAGGAGATTCCGGCGCAGCTGACGTCAGACGCGCCCATACTCGAAAAAAAACTTTCCGAAACTTGTGAAAACCAGGAAGGAGTATTTTGAGAACAGAAATACTCAATCAAATGTACAACTTAATTTTTGAAACTTTGTCCATGTTTAGCATGGGCATCCAACTCTTTAACAGTGTAAAAAACTCACTATGCATGAAATAGCATTTCCCCCCCCCCCCCCCCCTTTAATAATAATTTTATTTAAATTGAAACTCAATAATTACAAACTAAAATTACAAAATCACAGGGTTTCAAACTATATTTAGACATTTCACACATTTAGGTACAGGCTTACATTTCTTTTTTAAATGTAAGATTTTTTTTATCTTTGACGATTTAGGTCCTAGTTTGTATCCTATTCATTGAATGTGTCCATAATTCATAAAGCCAAAGCAGGGGCAGTCTATGACACACAACACACACACACACACACACACACACACACACACACACACACACACACACACACACACACACAACACACACACACACACACACACACACACACACACACACACACACACACACACACACCGCGCGTTCGGTGCCAACCAGAGTGAAATCCATCAACACTAGACTTTGCCCTTCTCTTAACATTGCTTCTGGCCAAGAAAAAAGGGCAGGTAAAATATTTGTTTGTAGATTAGGACGTAAATCAATAACCTTTAGGACTCCGAGCTTGACTGCTGTAATGGAAACTGACAGCATGGGAATTAGAATTTGATAATGACAACCTGATATATCCTGTGGTGTGTGTGTGTGTGTGTGTGTGTGTGTGTGTGTGTGTGTGTGTGTGTGTGTGTGTGTGTGTGTGTGTGTGTGTGTGTGTGCGTGTGTGTGTGCGTGTGTGTGTGCGGTGTGTGTGTGTGTGTGTGTGTGTGTGTGTGTGCGTGTGTGTGTGTATATGTGTGTGTGTGTGTGTGTGTGTGTGTGTGTGTGTGTGTGTTTTCCCCTCAGCTTCCCCCAGGCGTTTCTTGCTTTCTGTAAATCTCATCACATACTCAAAAAAGATTCTCCAAAAGCCTCTAGGCCGTGAGAGGTGTAAAGCTCAAACCACAACAGCAAATAAAGTAAAAATTCATCTGTTCATAAAGCCCTTTACATGGCTCTCTATGAAGATGTGCTAAAGACACAGACAGAGCAAGTGTGATGCATGGATCAATGGTTTGAAGTGCACAGTTCAGGATCTGCCTTCTGCTGTCTATACGGCAGAGGATCTTAACCTTTTTGACTTCAAGGCAACCCAATTGTCTACGACAATATTTGAAGGCCCCTTCACTCACAATTTCTACCTGATTTTTTTTTAGAGCTTGGCTGTAATAGATGTATATTTGTTATAAAAATAACCAAATAATAAGAAATGTCTTGATTTTTAGTTTTAACTTAATTTTGTGCTTTTGTCTTATTTTAAATAATTTTAAGTCAAACTTGGAAGTTTGTTAAGGACCCCTGGGCCCTGGCCCCGAATCGAGAAACACTGATGTACAGCTTTTCATTAATTATTAATGCTATTTTCGATAATGTTGACATTGTTTAAAAAGCCATGATTAAACGATTAACCAAAAAATTTAAATAATGCCGTTTGCCCATCTTTCCATAGCTTAAACCCCATTTGAGATTCTCTCTTGTGTGGAAGGTGAAAGATGCTAGGCAGAACATTCATGCTGCTCTTTCCCATGCAGTGAGGCTGCCAGGGTCCAAAAAACACTATAAATATATCATAACAACATAATATTGTTGTGTGATAAACATAGAAGTAGAAATCTGTCCAGTTTAACCATTACAATTTGATCTAATTTATTGTAAGGAGGAATAATATACTTTTTCATTTAAATTAAAGCTCAATCAATAAATTAAAATATGCCTCACATTGCATGTTTTATGTCAATAACGATCAGGGAACCAAAGAAAGAACCAAAATATTTTGATTCCATTCACATCAAGCCTGATATGACTTCTGTTTTTAAGACAAGATTCAGCTTATTACAAATAACATTTCTTGAAAAATATTATGTAAAATTATGTATGATTTTTTTTTTCTAATTCCGTAATGTGATGCATTTCCCGAGTGAAACATTATATTCAAGTGGTGCAAATTACATTTTTATGAAATATTACATCGAACAGGTTTCATGCAACCTTTTTTGGAACATTGGTGTGATTTGATTTTAGTGTTTAGGAAAGATCTTGATCTCTATATTCTGAGATTTATGACAGCATCCTTCTCACTCCTGTCTCGAGCTGAGATGTGATCCCATCATGCCTCTGACATCACCATGGAATCATTGCATTCCCAAGTCTCCATGGTTACCATGTGCTAACTAGATGGCCATCATCAAATCGCCAAAGCAAGATGTCCATCCACACATTTCCACCTCAATGGAGCACACAATGCTCTCTCTTTCTCTCTCTCTTCTTTATTCCCTCTCTGTCTTTCCCCCACAGGCTTCACATGAGGCACATTCTGAAAAATTAAACTACTCCCACACCTTTCTCTGTCCGTCCTCTGTTGATACCCCCCCTTGCTTTTATACATTTATTTTCTCATCTCTCTGAGGTGCATCTAGATTCCCCCTTGGGCCACATGCTCCACCAAAATGTCAAAGCTGGTGAGGGCAATAAAGTATCTGAAGATACTTCTCTAGCGACTGTTAGAATGGGCCCATCAGACAGGGGAAGGATTTATGGGCCTTCAGGCCTATGAGAGAGGAGAAGCCTGGGACTCAGGTAATTACCCACCCCCGACTGCGGCTGCCAGCCTGGGGCACAGAGATTTAGAGCTATAGCTGGAGTGCAGTGGTAAGGAGAAACATATCTGTAGGGGGAAAATACAGTTTGGCAGGTGTGGGCATATGTCCATTGTGAATAAAATGCATAATAATGTGATCACATTATATCACTTAATTCCCTGATAATTATCATGTTTTTTTTCTTTTTAAATAACAAATATACATATTTGATTTGCCTAGGTTGTAATTTTTCTAGTAAGGCCAAGCTGTAAAATAACACTAATACGCACACACACCACACACACACACACACACACACACACACACACACACACACACACACACACACACACACACACACACACACACACACACACACACACACACACACACACACACACACACACACACACACACACACACACACACACACACACACACACACACACACACACACACACACACACCCCACACACACACACCGCACACGCATAATAATAATAATGTAGATTTGAAAATAATGCTTTTCCCCATTATTGTTGAATCACAGAAGCTACACCAGATATTTTGCCAAGAGATTTCTAATTTATTATTTTTATATAGGGCTACAGGTGAGGAGGTCTTCTTTTCAGATTTCTCTGTTCCCCATTTCTCTGTTCCCTCACCCCATCATTCCAGCTCTAAGGGTTTCTCTGTGTTTCTCCTCCCTCACTCCATCATGCCTTTATGTTTCTCTGAGTCAGTACAGTAAGGATTGAGCTTATATACACCACTCTGGGACTTACAGCTTCCTTGTAAAGGTAGAAAACATGTTGCTTATGTTTAAAATGGAACAAATACCTCATGGTTACACATGGTACAATCCACTTTTCCTCTGTGTATACATTAGTGGTACATTTGCATCAGTTGAAACATTCCTTTCCTTGTAAATAACATGCCAATTGTATGCATTGAATGTATCATCATCATTGGAAAATCTCTGCTCGGTGAGCGTTGCATTGCACACTTACCTCTAAGCAAAATATATAACTCATCCCATATCTCTCATCAGCACACATGTACAAACATACTCTGACTCTCAAAATACATTATGAAATTATTATGAAAATTAATCAAGAAAAATAATACAAAAATAACATTAAACAACATTTTTAGCCTTCAAATAACAACTAGATTAAAAAGTTTGTCGAGACAAAATTTAAGTTGGCTTGAGAAAGTCAGACCAGAAAGTTTGAAGAAGTTTAAAGTAGTTTGAAGTTTAAAGTATTTTAAAGTTTAAAGAAGTTTAAAGTTTAAAGCAGTTTAATTAATATAGTTAACAAAAATAATAATTTGAGGAATGTTGGGGTACAAACACAATGGGCTACTTGCACATAGCAACCTGACATCATATCCACAACGGGTAAATACGGCTCGCTCTCTTACGGTTTGAAGGCGTACATACACAACGTAGACATTTTCCGCCTAATACTAGAAAACAGTACAGCATTACAACACGCATATTCTGTCAGCCCGGGGTTGTGTATTAGCCTAATGTAAGCTAGCAAACTAACGTAAGCCATAAAGTTTGAGATATATAGACTTACCTTCATATCCGTGGATATATGAAGAGGCATACATTTTAAAGCCCTTCTCTCTAATTTGCTGGTAGGTGATTTGGAGGAGGACTTACAAAGGCGATATACGTCCGTTATTGTAAGTTTCGGCAACTCTTGTAAACATCTCATCTCATAGTGTAGAATAGCGCTGGAAAAGACGAGGCCGCATTTCCGGTAAGGAAGTAGTTACGTGCAAGGAGCCCATTGGACCCCAATGACAGAATTGTAATGAATTTTTTTAATTTTTTTAAAAAAAATAAAGAAAATACAGTTTTGGAACAACATGAGTAAATGATGACTCCTGATGAGTTTCAAGATGAGTTTGAACTCTCCTCAATACAAAGTTAACTATTTTTAGTTTAATAAAATGTATTAATAAATCATTGTTAAACAATATATTGGCCATATTTAGTGTGAAAAACAGTGCAACTGTGCAAAGGGCAACAGCTATTATGTAATTCTTTATAGGCCATAGCTTTACTCAAGCTGTCAAAAAGTCAAACTTTTGATAAACCTGATAACATTTTTTGTTTTGGTTCAGATTTAATGGAAAACTTTGTAAGTGTATCAGAGGAATTCCTAACCCCTCTCAAGGTTGTACAGTACGACAATAAAAAGTGTTTTTGTCTATTTCTCCAGGAAAATTTGCATCCTTAGCTCAATCTTTCTTTCCATGCCACTACACACACAGTCTTCCCTTTTGGGGACGGTTTTCGCAGCGCTGACCCCCCTCTGTGTGTTTTGTGAGTGTGTGTCATTTCCGTGTTGTGTTTACTCCCCATCTGCCACATCGAAACCCTCCCCCCCACAGAGAGACGCCACCTCGGCCCAAAATACCAGTCGCTTCTCACTGTTCATCAAAACTCTGCCCCACCTCCTCACCACGCTGACCTGCCTCTGAACTGTACACATCTCTGCATGTCTCCTCTCTTCTCTTCTTCTTCTCTCGTGGGTCTCTTTACACCCGTCTGGTCCTCCCACGCAGCTCCAAACTCGCCGTGGTCATCCATTCTCTCTTTGTGTGGTTCATTACCTAACGCATAACTGCCCTCGCATCACGATGATCATCTAAAGCATGCATTAACATTATCCGTAGCCCATAGATACAGGATCACTGCAATCAAAAGCTTTAAAGAGCAGAGGTATAACTCTTTTCACTGTCTGCTGCTGACTGGATCATTATGGAGGAGACTATTAAATTAGCATTGATGTGGGGAGGTAAGAGGTTCGGAACATTTTGCTGTCCTTTTAAGTAATAAACTAAAAAATATTGTATTGTAACAATGATTATTAGTATCTAACTCATAATTAGGCTTAGAAATTTGAAAAAAAAAAAAAAAAAACTGGCAGATTATCGCAGATCGCAGAACCTGATTTCATCAAGTGCAACCTGTTCCTGGATATCTTTGTTGATCCTGGAACAACATTCCAATCAACCAATCAGATTTGAGGGATAAGTTTAGAGTTTGTATCAAATTTAGGCTTAAAACCAGGGTTAAGTGCTTCTACATCAGTGTTATTCACCTATCATTTCCCTCTGATTTTAAGGATAACTTATGGTTAGGGTTAAGTTTAGGGGTAGGGATATGAGGACAGCATTTTTGGACAGGGATGTTGTTCCAGGGGTTCGTTTGTAAACTTTCGATATAAGTCTCTCATTCTCATCACGGTGTCACATTCACGTTTACCTTCATCACCTACATTCACTACATTTCCCAACATTCCCCTGGATCCTCACCTGCACTCGATTCCCTCATCACCACACCTGATCTCCATCACGTCATCTCATCACCAGCACGGACTATATAACACTCACTCTCCCTGCAGTCACTGTCTGATCTCGTCAATACCTGACACACAGACTCACCTATTCTCAACCAGAGACTTACCCGCTGCTTACCTGCTACTCACCTGACCCTATTGGATTATCCTCTTCATCGTCTGCCATCTTCACTTCCTAGCCGTCCTACTGCAACCCTTTCCAGTGACTGTCCACCATCTACTGAAAGAGACTCTGGTTATTCCTGTGGCTAAGTTCATCCAATTATCTTCTGTTAATATACTCACCATAACTCCGTCTGCTTCTGCTGTTTCTGTAAATAAACACCATTTCACTTACCACCTGTCTGTCTCCTGTATCACCCCGTGACAGAAGATCAGACCGCCCCAAGATGGACGATGGGGTAAAAATTATCGTCCTGGCTCAGGAGAGCCAAAATTGGTCTTCGTTTGTGGAAGGCTTTATCCGCATTGCACTCGTCAGTAATGTGGCTGACGAGCGGTTGTGTACCTTATTCTGGCTCGGGGCCAGATTACACCACCAGATCGACCTTCCAGACACCACCGGACTCAGCTGGAGGGAGACCGTGATCCGGTGTCTGGAGAGTGTCGGTTCCCGACCCGGGACACAACCTACCAGCACCAAGCCCACTTCGCCGCTGGTCCCATCCAGCACAGAGCCTTCGCCGCTGGTCCCATCCAGCACAGAGCCTTCGCCGCTGGTCCCATCCAGCACAGAGCCTTCGCCGCTGGTCCCGTCCAGCCCATTTGAACTTTCACCGCTGGTCCCATCCAGCAATGAGCCTTCGCCGCTGGTCCCATCCAGCACAGAGCCTTCACCGCTGGTCCCGTCCAGCCCATTTGAACCTTCACCGCTGGTCCCATCCAGCACAGAGCCTTCACCGCTGGTCCCGTCCAGCCCATTTGAACCTTCACCGCTGGTCCCATCCAGCACAGAGCCCGTTGACCCAGCGCCAGAGCCAGAGCCCGTTGACCCAGCGCCAGAGCCAGAGCCCGTTGACCCAGCGCCAGAGCCAGAGCCCGTTGACCCAGCGCCAGAGCCAGAGCCCGTTGACCCAGCGCCAGAGCCAGAGCCCGTTGACCCAGCGCCAGAGCCAGAGCCCGTTGACCCAGCGCCAGAGCCAGAGCCCGTTGACCCAGCGCCAGAGCCAGAGCCCGTTGACCCAGCGCCAGAGCCAGAGCCCGTTGACCCAGCGCCGGAGCCTGAGCCCGTTGCCTGCCCGCCAGAGACCGCCGTCCAGCCAGAGACCGCCGTCCAGCCAGAGACCGCCGTCCAGCCAGAGACCGCCGTCCAGCCAGAAACTATATTCCCACCCTGCCTCCCTCTCCCACCTCCGCTATTGATGTCTTCATGCTCTACTGCCTCGCCTCTACTGAGCCCTGTCGACCCTGCTGCCCATCCACAGCTACCCCCCAGTATCGCTGTGGAGCCGCCTCTGGGTCTCCAAGCCTCAGCATCGCCCTGGTCAGTGGATCCCCTGTCCTTGCCTCAATACCCTGAACCTCTGACTCCACCTTGGTCCTCCGACCCTACAGCCTCTCTGCGGCTCATTGTGCCCTCACCTCCGCCGGGTCTTGTCAGCCCTATATCTCCACCAGGCTCACTCCTCCTTCCTTCCTCACATTGGTCAGCCGTCACCCTGGTTCCACCTCGGGACTCCGTTCTGCCGGCTGTGCCTCTGCCCTACATCCCTTCTGCTCCACCGGGCTCCATCTTCCCTCCTGCTCCTCAGTCGTCCTCCCTCGCACTGGTTACGCCACGGGCTTCCAGAGCCCCTTCTCCGTGTCGATCCCATGAGCCTGCAGATCTGCCTTGGCCCTCCAGACCTGTGGTGTCACCTCGGCTCTGGGTCCATTCGGCACAGTTGGGGATCTTGGAAACTTCTACTGGGTCTTCACCGCCATGGCCACCCGAAGGGGTTTCACCGCCATGGCCACCCGAAGGGGTCTCACCGCCATGGCCACCCGAAGGGGGCTCACCGCCATGGACGCCCGAGGGTCCCACAGCTCCGCCCTGGACACGTCCTCTCTCATCTGCTCCGCCTTGACTCCTCTGCAGCGCGAGGTCGCGCTTTCCGGAGGGGGGTGTAATGTCACATTCACGTTTACCTTCATCACCTACATTCACTACATTTCCCAACATTCCCCTGGATCCTCACCTGCACTCGATTCCCTCATCACCACACCTGATCTCCATCACGTCATCTCATCACCAGCACGGACTATATAACACTCACTCTCCCTGCAGTCACTGTCTGATCTCGTCAATACCTGACACACAGACTCACCTATTCTCAACCAGAGACTTACCCGCTGCTTACCTGCTACTCACCTGACCCTATTGGATTATCCTCTTCATCGTCTGCCATCTTCACTTCCTAGCCGTCCTACTGCAACCCTTTCCAGTGACTGTCCACCATCTACTGAAAGAGAGACTCTGGTTATTCCTGTGGCTAAGTTCATCCAATTATCTTCTGTTAATATACTCACCATAACTCCGTCTGCTTCTGCTGTTTCTGTAAATAAACACCATTTCACTTACCACCTGTCTGTCTCCTGTATCACCCCGTGACACACGGATGGATTAAAAATCCAGTATTAACAGTAATATTTAGAAATATTATTATTTTCTGTTTAAAATGTAATTTATTCATGATGGCAAAGCTGAACTTTCAGCATCATTTCTCTTGTCTTCAGTGTCACATGATCCTTCAAAAATCATTTGCTGATTTGCTGCAAGAAACATTTCTTATAATTATCAACGTTGAACAGTTGTGCTTGATGTTTTTTGGGGAAACCTTTTTTTCCAGTATTTCATGATGAATAGAATGTTCAAAAGGATAGCATATATTTGAAATAGATTTTTGTTTTTGTAGGCATTGCTTTTTTTAACAATGCAAAAGACTTTAATGTCATTTAATTTTTATTTTATAAAGTGTTTGCCAAAATGTGGAAAAATTAAAAAGAAGAAATTAAATTACACTTAGATTTAAGAGGCCATATCTACATTTATCACAACATTATAGAGATTTGGTTCAGTCTCTGGACAGTAAGTGCACACCTAGTAACTATTTCAAGGAATCCCCAACGCCATTTTAAAGTGCGTTCAACTAATTCAAGTGGACAAGGAAAGATAATTTGGACAGACCCTCACCCCTCGATTTTAAAAGAGGGAGTGATCTACTTATATGTACACTTCAAGCAGATCCATTGACCACAACGCAACATGATTTTGACATCACAACCAGGGTGCGAACTATTCGGGGGAACTAGGGGGAGCTCGGCTCCCCTTAATAAGACATGGGATAACCCCTGAAAACGTGGTTCGTGAAATTTTGGGGGGTCTCAAAAAATATTGACAATGTTTTATTTTGACGTGCAATTTCAGTTCGGTGTAATGTGATCATCGTGGAGTATTATGTGTAAAATAGCAAAAATTTCATTCATTCATGCATGACGGCAATTTTAACCTAATTCACTTCAATAAAGATAACTATACATGCTATCCTTGTCATGAGCTCTAAGGTGTGGTGCAAATTCCAATCATGTTTAGTACGTTAACGCAAAAATTCGTAGAAAAAATATAAACGTTGGAGGCCACTGATCTGCGCAAAGTCCTTGAAATCCATTTTGTGTTAAGGTAAGACATGTTATTCCCAATTATGTGTTGTGGCTGGGTTGTTATAAGTCTGCGTTGTCTCTCGATGTCTTAGGCCTAATTGAACGGAGGAATTATGGTATTATTCTGTAGCCTGACGAGTAATTTAACCCTTGTTTGAAGTGAACACTAAGACAGACTATTCATAGACTATTTGTGGATGGCTGTTTGCTGTTTGACTTTATGAATTTATGTCGATATAATAGGGTGAATCCTGTTTATAGTGCTTGCATAGCCTTGTAGCTGTTATGTATCTTTGGAAGTCCTTGAAATGAATGGGTTTCATAGCGCAGCGCCGCACATTCCACGTTCTGTCTGAAAGGACACGGTATAGTTCGAACACAGCAACTCGTTTCATTTAAACTCATTGCAAGGCTTCCGCCAGTGGGCACTTGTGCAACGTAAGCAACGACGTACATACGAGTGAAGTTAGCGAGGGGCATAACAAAAGTGGAGTAAATTGTAGCCAATGTCTTATTTTCCCACACCAGCTCTGTTTTGACCCCCTCCTCTAGAGGGCACTATTGACGGAGGCTCTTTATTGATGGATTGTTTGTCTTTCATGCTGCCCACTCTGGGATATCTCTGTCCAACCCACCCTCTGTCTCCAACACCAAGCAGATGTCTCAATACAACTCACGGTTCCAGCCGTGCATAAACTATGCAAGTAGATGCTGAATGTTTGTAAAGAGAATGAAAAATCTTCCCATCTCTCAAATCTTCAACTGTAACTATTGTGGGTGAAGAGCACAGAGGTTCAATAAAGAGTCGCCACAAAGATAGTTCATACAACTGTTTTACAGATCGGTTGATGCATATTGCACTAAAATAACAAGAGCTTTCTCAAAACGGCAAGCTCCAATCTTATTAAGTAGCAAGTTAACACGATAACTGTGAGCACAAATATCTATTCCTGTTTAATGTGTCTGTTTGTTTAATTTGGTATATAATTTAAATTTTATACTTTGCGAATATTTGAAGGTGAGTATATGCATTTATTTGCAAGTTAAAAGCCTATTAAGTTGATAATGCACAAATGATTTGAGGAAACTTAGTCCACCAATTTAATTGAGTAATCGTGCCTAACAAAACATCAGTTCACCTAATGTGGTCTTTGCATTGAATTAACTTAAATATTTAAGTACAGATAACTTAAAAGGCAAGTAGACTTAATTTAAATGTTCCTGTTTATGTGCTGTTGCATTTACTTACATTGAACAAGCAATAATTCATTAAAACAATAAATTGCTTCACATCAACAGCTTTATAAGGTTTCAATAAAATATAGTAATTTAACAGCATATTTAACCATATTTTATCAATGAACAAAACATAATGAAGCTGGTGACGCTGAGAACAAGGGTTGTGTAGTTTTGTATGTGAAAAAAAGAAACTATACTATTTAAAAACTTTTCTATTTTATTATATTTTTTTGTGTGAAATAATAATTTTTTTTCCTAGGATGCTTTGAAGAATAGGAATCTTTTTATAATATAAATATCATTACTGTTACTTTTGATTCATTTAATGTATCTTTGCATCTTTCTAGTAAATACTGTTTTCAACTAAAAAAATGAAAACTTGCATTTTGGTTGCAAAACGGCATTTTGAGGGCCTGCAAATACAAACTTTTCAAAACTGGATTCAATGTGCAAGTTTTTGAAAACAATACTGTTATCGTCTCTGTGTAAACTACAAAAAAAGTCAATTTGTGAAAACGCTGACATCATGCACATGCGGTATGTGTTCAGATGTGTGTAGTGTTTCTTTAAAGTGACATCGCCAATTACTGGCCTGGCAGAAGAATACAGCATTTTTAATATTTTTTTCAGATCCATGTGATCATTTTGACAACATTATCGTCTGTACTCAAAAATACAAAGGATTTTTTTTTTTTAGTACATAGTTGGGTAAATAATATAATTACATAATTACACTATAATTACAGAAACGTACACCGTAATTTCGATTTACTTACGCAGTTATTTACAGGTTGTATATCTGCTTGTTACCCCTTTATTACCCAAAACTTAACATATTGTTCCCTTATACCTACACGGAAGTACGCTACACTGTAAAAAAAAAAAGTTGGATTAACTTAAAAAAGTAAGTTACCTGGTTGCCTTAAAATTTTTAGTTAATTGAAATTAAAACTTTGAGTTAATACAACAAAGGAGATTGGTTTAATAAATAGAAACTCAAAATATTATGTTATCTGAACTACATTAATTCGCTAAGTTGATTTGACAAAATATAAAAAGTTGTGATAACAAATCATGAAAATAATTTTTTACAGTGTATAATTACAGAAACGTACACCGTAATTTCGGTTTACTTACGCAGTTGTTTGCGGGTGGTAAAATAAAGTGTTACCCATAGTTGTTGTGTAAACTCTCATTAATTTGCAATTACATGTCAACTAACTCTCATTAGAGTATTAGTAGACTGTTATGTTATGGTTCGGAGAATAAGTTAACTCAAGACTTTTAACTCATAGTCAAATTTATCAAATTATATATCAAGGCAGACTGGCTGTCGTTCCAACAGGAGATTGAAAACTCCATCTCCAGCATTACACCACATCCCAACAACTACAGCATGTTTATAGACCTGCTGAAAAGGTCAGCCAGGCGACATATACCAAGAGGATGCCAGACCGAGTACATCCCTGGGCTGTCGGAAACATCCAATGACCTATTGAAAGCCTACCACGGGGCATACCATGAGGACCCCTTCTCCTCCACCACCATGGAACTTGGAGAGATCCTGCTGAACAAAGTCGGGGAAGAACGAAGGAAAGTCTGGAAGGAGCTGTTAGAAAACACCAATATGACCAACAACAGCAGGAAGGCATGGGTCACAATCCGCCGCCTTGGCGAAGACCATACCTCTCCGCCCACACTCTCAACAGTCACAGCTAACTCAGTTGCAGCACAGCTGGTGGCAAACGGTCGCAGCCAAAATCGGCGCAGACCCACAGGAGAATACCGCCGGACAGCGGTACCGGACCACCCACAACCAGCCAGAGCACCCACCAAGCCTTTCGATCTACAAGAACTTGAAACTGCAATGAGCATGTTGAAACCTGGGAAAGCAGCAGGAATCGATGATATACTGGCGGAAATGATACAGCACCTGGGACCTAAAGCAAAGACTTGGCTCCTAGAAATGCTGAACTCATGCATGGCAGAGAAAATAATCCCACCGGTATGGAGAAAGGCCAAGACTGTTGCAATTCTCAAACCTGGAAAGGACCCTTCATCCCCAAAGAGCTACAGACCAATCTCCCTCCTCTGCATCACCTACAAGCTCTACGAGAGGCTATTACTCCAACGCCTTACGCCACTTATAGACTCTAAGCTTACAAAAGATCAAGCTGGTTTCCGTCCTGGTCGCTCCTGTACTGGACAGCTACTGAACCTCACACAACACATTGAGGATGGTTTTGAGTGCAAACTCATCACCGGAGCAGCTTTTATAGACCTCACTGCTGCCTACGATACTGTCCAGCACCGCACCATGATCAGGAAACTTTTTGACATGACTGGTGACCTCAACCTCTGTCAAATCATCAAGAGCCTCCTTAACAACAGGCGCTTCTTTGTACAACTAAATGACAAGAAGAGCAAATGGAAAGCCCAAAAGAATGGCCTACCACAAGGCAGCGTACTGGCCCCCCTTCTGTTCAACATATACACAAATGACCAACCACTTCACCCACAATGCCAGCGTTTTATCTATGCAGACGATCTCTGTATCACCACCCAACAGGAGAACTTCCAGCAGATTGAGACTGTCTTGGAAAGTGCCCTCCAAGAGATGACAACCTACTACAATAACAATCACTTGAAACCCAACCCATCAAAAACCCAACTATGCAGCTTCCATCTAAAAAATCGAGATGCGAAAAAAGAACTGAGCATCTCATGGGATGGATACAAACTCTCCAACCACCCCCACCCCATGTATCTGGGAGTCACACTCGACAGGACACTCTCCTTCAAAACTCACCTTCAGAACACCAAAGCCAAGATCAACACTCGTAACAACATCCTGCGCAAACTGGTAAATTCAAAATGGGGCGCCGATCCACCAACCATCCAGGCAACGGCCCTAGCCCTGTGCTTCTCCGCAGCCGAATACGCGTGCTCAAGCTGGAGCCGCTCACACCATACTAAACTGATTGATACAGCCCTCAATGACACCTGCCGCATTATCACGGGTTGTATAAAGACAACGCCAGTTCTGTGCCTCTACGCCCTAGCTGGCATCGCCCCCCCTCACATTAGACGACTCATTGTCGCCCAAGACGAGCGGAGAGCACAGGAGTCTGACACCAGGCACCCCCTGTACGGACACATAGCACCTCCACACCGTCTGAAATCAAGAGCCAGTTTCTTACTGACAGTCCGACCTCTCCAGACAACCAAAGAAATAGCAAGGACCAACATTTGGAAAGATGAATGGAACCAGCTAAACACACGAGCACTGGACTGGACGCAGAGAGGAATCACCCCAACTGAATGTCTCGCCAGCGGGCACAGCCTCCCATGGCTAACCTGGAAGACACTCAACAGATTACGAGTGGAACAGGGGAGGTGCAAAGCACTTATGAAAATTTGGAACCACCAGACAGACGACACATGTAGCTGCGGAGAAGTACAGACCATGTCCCATCTACTGGAGTGTGAAAATGCCCCTCAGTGCAGTGCCCAGGACTTGGCTGAACCGACCACATCAGCCGTGATCTGCGCCAGATATTGGCAGAACGACATCTGAGATTGCAATGGACTCGAAGAAGAAGAAGAAGTCGAATTAAGTCGAACTTAAAGAATGTCTAAAGTGCAACTTTGTAACTCTAAATTTGTTAAACTCGCATTGTGGCTTATATGACTAAATGGTTTCAACCTTGACATGAAGTATTTATACTACTCCTAAGTGTATATGTGTCCAAAGACAACCTGTAGAGCAGTCAGAAGAAAAAGATAAACATGTTAGCGTGAGTACATTTCACATGTCAATCCCTGTAGCCTGACTGCATCACCTCTGAGTATTCATGCTGCCCTCACTCTCAATGCAAACTCAAGGTCACAGCTTTAGGTTTGGCTGATAACAAAATAATCATACACACCATGATCACGCTCTAGATAAAGAAGTCGTGGCTGGCTGCGTCCCTTCTTTTGTCTGATATGGGTATTTGTCCTCCAAAGGTGCGGGGCCACAGTCAGCAGTCGCTGGGTGAAGGCAGATATTCACTGTGATAAAAGGGGAAGGTGAATCTGTAGTAACTGCTATGATACTGAGCAGGAGAGTGTAGAGGATAATTCAGTCACACGGCCCTTGAAATGACAGGCTGATGACTGAGTGGGAAAGGGGAATTGCAGTTTGATGACACCCTCTTAACCAAATGAGGAGATTAGAACAAAAAATGCGAAAAAATCAGGACTGCATTCCTTTGGCTGAAGAGGAGAATGAGAACTTACAATGTTGTTTTTTATTAAAAGTAATCCATGTCTGCATTTTAAAGGCTGAATACAATAATGTCACTAAAGGAGCAGATCACCCTTCCAAAGTTGTCATCTATTTTTCACCACTGTGTCCTTCAGAATGAGTTCAAAAGAGTTTTTTATACTAGAAAAACGATATTGTTGGTGATATTGTGATATAAAGATTTTTTTTTTTTTTTGCCAAAAACCCCAAAACTTTTATACTGATTTTACTTTTACACCACCGTTCAAAAGTTTGGGGTCTGTAAGTTTTTTTTTTTTTTAAAGAAGTCTCTTAATCTCACCATGGCTGCATTTATTTATTTATTTTTATCAAAAATACAACTATAATATTGTAAGATATTAGAATTTACAGTAGAGATGTCGTTGCGAGGGGTATGGGAAAGTTAATGTTTTTTTTTTTTGAAGATTGCGAGAGCATATACATTTTTTTATTAATAATAATTCGTTTTGATTGATAAATCATTTATAGTATACACTGCAATATTCCATAAAATTATTAACTTTTTTAACCAATGAGGGGGAGATTTGTGGCTCCCTGCTGCATTTATTTATTTTTCTTATTATATATAACAGACAAGACTCATCCAGCTCATCGGGATGTACAATAAATCAGTTTACAGTCTGTTCTCAAATATCAAATTTGCTGGGGGGACCCAAAAATGTTAAACATTTGCATTGCATTTTGGCACCCTTTTTGAAACTCCAAAAAACCTTAATGTCCTTTTCACCTCAGTATTTCATTTGTCAAAAGTGTTTTCAATTAACAAGAAAGCAAACCACCACCAACAACAAAAATGCAGAATGAGTCTGTCCATCTGGCTGTAATTAGTATTTAGTTCAAAATGCCATTTTAATGAATATTAATGTTGCTAAATGGTTATAAGCTAATTAAAATTTTCGGATCCTCTCAGAAATGGAGATATGGAGAGTGTCTGGTGGGCACTGAAGAGCTCTGGAGAATGCCAAAACATAGTACCACTCAAATGCTGGAATACACCTCGCCAATGCGGAGCTCACAAAGGGAAGTGCAGGAAGTTGTTCGTTTTCTATCTTGCTTTCATGTGTCTCTCATTTCCTCTCTCACTCTCTCTCTCTCTCTCTCTCTCTCTCTCTCTCTCTCTCTCTCTCTCTCTCTCTCTCTCTCCTCTCCTCTCCTCTCTCTCCTCTCTCTCCTCTCTCTCTCTCCTCTCTCTCTCTCTCTCTCTCTCTCTCTCTCTCTCTCTCTCTCTCTCTCTCTCTCTCTCCTCTCTCTCTCTCTCTCTCTCTTCTCTCTCCTCTCTCCCCAGCATCCAATACAGAAGTTAAAATCCACGTAGTATCTGTCACAGAAGTGGAGATGGTTAAAATCTGGACATTATTTCATATCACACAACAGCATTATTACAGTATTACAGTTAGAGCTACTCTTCCATTTGAGCAGCATTAATTACTGGCTTACTGCAATTATTTATGAGTCATTAAAATCTGTGCGGAGGTTTGGATTGTTTTGCCTACACTATGAAAATGTTTTGTCAGGTTACCTGAAAAATATGCTCAATGTGGAAGCATCTAAATTAACTGTCTTTATTCAAGTCAAATATATTATTTAATATAAATCCCCCCCCCCCCCCTTACTTTTTAAATGTTGGATGAGAAAAATAGCTCTCTTATGTTAAAAAAAATTATATATATTAAAAAATGCATTTTCTTTTTTGTTTAGTCAACCGCTGATTCAGTTGGATTTAAAGTCTTTTATATCATGGATTTAAAGTCATTATATTATTTCATTGAAGAAATGTTATATTCAGATTAAATGTCTGATGTTAGGAACATGGTGTTCAAATATATTGATTATACCCCAGAAGTATGATGAAAATATATCCCCCTTTAATATGTCACCATGCCCATTTAAACAAGACTAAAAAATACAAAAACGCAGTCAACATGTCCTCACTCAAGAAGACATCTGGTTACTTAGCAAGGGATGGTCTGATGAACAGATTAGTAGTAAATCAGAGATAAAGACGGCCAGAAAGACAATGATGGGACAGATAAGGAAAGAGAAACCATATACAGAGAGAACGTGAGTTAAATGGTGAGAGCACAGAAATGCTTTCTGTTTGACAGAGAGGCTACAATAACTGAAAGGAGAAAGGAGAAAAAAGAAAGAAAAAAGAGGTAGATTAAGAAGTGACAGAGGGTGTCTTTTTGAGGAGGACAAAGCTTGCAACTGCTTCAAACATTAATCAAGAACCGTTACACACAACACAGAATGAAACTGTCAAAACGCTACTGACTCTGACAGAATTCCCTGCAGTGAAGAAGATATGCTGAGGATTCGTTGCCAGGTTTATTGTTGCAAAGTTATAAATGCAGGCGAACCCAGATGAAACTTGTTAAAGGCCTTTTATGCACCTTTTTTAAAGTCTTGATTTCGGGGTCTAATAGAATAGGTTATGCTTGAATGTAAAAAAACAACAAAAAACAAAACAAAACAAAAAACCTCATATTTGACATTGTTGCAGCACCTCTCTTCCTAGTCTGTCAGTAACACTCTGGGCTGTTGTTGTACTGTAGGAGCGAATGTAATTTGGGCCTAATGGGTGGAGTTAGAATATCCAACCACACCCTAACCCTCACCTAACAACTCCATCCCTCCACCCCATTAGATGTCCAGAGAGGTAGAGCTGGAAATCGTTTGACTTTTGCCTTTTTTTTTTTAACTTATTTAAATGTGGAATATTGTTACGTGCACATTCCCAGGAGAAAACTCAAGATTGCAATGGAGGCGTTTTTCAGGGAGTTCAGAAACAGTGCACATTGATATAGAGAATAACTCCCTTTGTAGACCTTTTTCATGCTTAAACAGCAACATTACACACTAAAATAAGTTGAAAATGTAAAAAAAAGCATAATAGGATGCCTTTAAAATGCTTTTTCTGATGCACTTTAAAACAGCTGCTTCATAACTAGGTATAGTGGGAAATGTAATATTATGAATCACATAGTATTCTATTTTCTCTGTTATCTTAGTTCTCTGATGTTGTGAAGGCTCATTTTTTATTTTTTTTTTGGAGGGAATGACTCACAGCTCACAACGGCGCTGTAAAATCTTTAATAAGCTTACTGTAATGGCTGAGTGAAAGGGCCTGCCTCCTCCCCACTCTTTAAATGTCACCCCCACCCCGAGCTTGTAATTAATAGCTTGCATTAGCCCCAGTGACTTAAACCTTGGATATGCCATCTGACAAGTGCATAGGCATCAGATTGAATGCTCGTGGATGCATGTTGATGTCTGCGTGTGTCCTTGCCTTCGCAGGGTTTAATTGAATCTTCTGTTCTTATTGTCATGGTTGGACTTTTAACGTGTCATTCTGTCCCTAGAAATGAGAAAACCATTATACTTTTTTCAGGTTTCTTTCATGAATAAAAAGGCCAAAAGAACAGCAGTTATTTGAAATAGAAAAGTCTTGTAACAGTATGAATGTCTTTACTGTAATTTCTGATCAATTTAATACATACTTGTGCCATAAAAGTAGATTTCTTTGAATATTTCTTGTAATATACAAATGTTATTTTACACATGTTTAAAAACTAAATATATAACTAGCTAGCTAAACATAATCATGATTAAATATAAAAGGTCTATTTGAAAAACCATTAGCTAACTATCTCATTTTTGTAATGTGACATATTTCCAGGTTAAACATAATATTTTGTTTTAGGATGGGAGGTTGGCTCAACTAATGTCATGAGTCTGGTGCGGGACTATCTGTCAGGGCCAGTGTAACACTCAGTAGTTTTGCTATTCTGTTTGAATAACCTTCTTCATCATGACCTTGCTTCTTATGCTATTCAATTGCATCCTTGTACATGTCTGAGCTCATGAATCAATCTAGATTGATAGACAAAATACCCTGAAGAGCCTTTCCTCTAAAGCCTTTTCATTCACTGTATTCACCGCACGAGGTATACACCGCTGCGTTGGCATTCAATGACATAACGATACAAGAACTGGACATTTCAGTTTTTTGAGAGCTTTTAGAGTAGAGCATAGTGGATGTGTAAAAGTGTAGATGAAAAACTAGAGTTGAATTGTATAAGAGTCTCATACAGTCCCTTCTGACTCAAGTTGATGTCGATCCCCCCGGTGCACAGGTGGGTGTGTGCGTCTCTGAACAACACGGATCTGTGTGTGCAAATCATATCCTTGAATCTCTCCATTCCTCTGTACTAGCCCAGTAAATGTTCCTCCCAAATTAGTGTGCTAGAACTGTAGAGATGCTGAGTGTGATCTGCTTCGTTCTCTTGCATTCAGAATAGAGAGAATTGACTGATGAAAGATTCATGTGTTTTGGTGGAGTGATGAGGCCTGGAAATACACAAACAAACCTCTGTAGAGTCTCCAGCCCCCCCCGCTTCTCTCTTCCTCTCTCTGCCTCTCTTAACCCTGTATATTTTTGATTGAATGCGAGCTAGCGTTGTAATAGTCACTTTGGTAGTTTACACACTGGAGCTTTGGCGCCAATCCGAGTGTGTTTGACGTCAGAGTTTTGTTTGTTTGATTAATGTGAAAGATATTTTTCTGAAATGTGGATACACAAGGAACCACAGTGCTCCCGCAAAATAAGGACACAATCTACACTGACGGAAATAGATATACCTAGATATATCCCCTATACAACAGCTTATCACTGGGGCAGTGCCCTTAAAAGGACAAGTTCTACCTTATCTACACCTAAATGTGCATATTAGTACCTTAGAGTAGTAATTTATATGCTTTAGAATACTACTATGAACCTTAGGTCGTATAATAATGTACAAAGATGTTCCTTTGAGCGTCCTGTTCCAGTCTCAGGTTTACCCTTAAAAGTAACATTTTGGCACAGTTTACCAACAGTGCATAGAGAGGGCTAAATCAACATTACACAGTACATGGCATGCTCTTTAAAAGTTTGATTTTGTTGGAATAAAGCAATAATTTGTGTGTTAAATTATGTAGTTTGGCTTTAAAAGACAATTCATATTTAGTAATATTGACGATTTAACGTCATTGACACAAATGAGAACAACATTTAGCTGATAATGACACTAATGATGACACTACATCAATACTTGTTGAACTGAAATGAACCAACACTGAACTGGCTTGACATGACACTAAACGTGACGTGACGTGAAGGCCAAGTATGGTAACCCATTCTCGGAATTTGTCCTCTGCATTTAACCCATCCAACCCATCCACAGTAAGAGTAGTGAGTGGTAACACACACACACACACACACACACACACACACACACACACACACACACACACACACACACACACACACACACACACACACACACACACACACACACACACACACACACACACACACACACACACACACACACACACACACACACACACACACACACACACACACACACACACACACACACACACACACACACACACACACACACACACACACACACGATTAGGGGTTAGATGCCTTGCTCAAGGGCAATTCGGTGGTTTCCTGCTGGTATTAAGAATCAAACCCATGACCTTCGTGTTACAAGTGTGACCCTCAAGTCCACGACTGCCCCGATTACCCCCTGTAGAGTTGCTCATAGCCAAACTGAACTAGTTTCATAATTGATGAAGTTTGCAACATTGACAGTTATTGATTGGAATTGAAAAAAATTTTAACTGTATTGACTGTATTGACTCTATTAACTTGTAGAGCTGATTTACAGCTGAAAATTAATTAGCTTAATAATTTATTAATTTTACAACCTTAACACTTATTATTTTCCTGTATATTAATGTGAAGCTGAAGAAACAAGATGTATTGTATATAGCGCTATATCAATAAATGTAACTTGACTTGAATGAAATTGTCTGGCTTTCTGAAGTTCGACAAACAGACCAAGATGTTTTGTAGTCTGGCTTCGCCCAGCATGTTTACGTGTTAGTTGGACTGTATTGGTATTGGTATTATAATTGGTAAATATACAGCATTGATAAATCAAGTGCACAAACTTTTAAAGTCACTATCGTTTTCATTTGATAACATGCAGGTGTAATAAAATGTAAAATTCTGTTTACAGCTCACTTTCTGTTGGCGGTAATAGCAAATTGTTAATTGCACTCGACAAATAGCACTGAGCTTTGTGAATAAGGTGCAATTTATAATGAGTCTAATTAAAATAGAAATGAGTTGTGTTTGCATTCGAAATATTGTTGCTTAGATAGTTTATTAATCTAAATTTGTCATGAATTGCAGTCCACCCTATGCATGTTATTTATCTTGTTGTGAATGATCCATGCAATGCACATGTCTGCTTAAACCTTGCCCCTTTCGTCCAAATTGCCTGCAAGCATGCGTCTGCCTCAACAACTGATGGATAGAAGTATTTTTCGACAATCCTTTAGATAATTGCTATTTACATTGCATTGCAACTTTAAATACTCCCAGCGCAGTCTCATCCCAAGAAGTCATATACTGACGTCTTGGGACGTCTTTTGACCATACGTCAATATCCGCCTTTTTAGGGTACCCTTAAACGTCGGTTAGATGACGTTATCGGATCCTAACTCTACCCCAGACCTAAACCTACCCCTAAACCTACCCCGTCACCTACTGACGTTAAAGGTAAAGCGTCAGTTGTATGACGTCCCAGGATCGTCATTTACCGACGTTTAAGGGTACCCTAAAAAGGCGGATATTGACGTATGGTCAAAAGACGTCCCAAGACGTCAGTTATATGACTTGAGACTGGATTGGATGAGACTGTGTTAATACTCCAGTGCAGCATTATATAGTTAACTGGTTGAACTAAATTGCATGTGGCTATTGAAGTGGTGCAAAAATAAAGTTTTGCGTAAGATTTGTTTAGTGAATTCACGCTACTCTGTTTGACCACCTAATTATACATATTGTAGTGGATTAAATGGGTTGTGATGGGACGGTGTACAGTAGTTCCCATGGGGCTGATTTTTAGACAGTCCTGGCCGCCAGCGGTTTGGTGGATGAAGTGGTCCCCTTTGCCTTGACTCTTTCAAAGCTGATCCTAATCATGCGTCTCTACAGCGGGCAGGCCGAGAATACAGAGCTCCTCAATGCTGCTGAGCCTGGTTTATCCCCGTCTACGGCTTCTTCCTTCTCGCCACATGGTCTGTCAAGGGTTTCGGGGGCAAGGAGTGCATGTGCGCATGGCAACAGTATGTTTGAAGTGGGAATTTGATCAGAGGCAGGAAATTGCTAAAGATGTTGTTGTGGCTGCCACAGTGGGCAAGATAGCATTAACATCTTGGCCTGAGGCCCTTTAGAGATGGACAGAATTGAGGTGAAGGGGCAGCAGATGATGAGAGGGAGAAAGAGAAGGGGTTGGAAGTGTGTAGAAAATACATGTTGGAATAAAGCTGAAGGTTTATCACCTGGCTATAAACATGTGACTGCATTTCCCCTCAAAATTCCCAAGGGCTGCACTGAATATTTCATGCTAGTTATATATTTTACCTGAAATTCTGATCAACTTGTAATCCCCAGTGCTTGACATTCAGAAACTAAAATACTCCTTCTAGTACATTTCAGTGTTTTTTCTAATCAGCTCCTTTGCAATATCAATTTTGTTGCATTTGTTCCTGTCTCTCAGCGGGTTGGTGTTAACAGCTCCAGTGACTAAACTACTCACTGAGTTAATGGCCCTGCTGACTCTAGTCATTTTAACTAGTCTAAAATATTCGAATGCAGTCCTTGGGTGGCCTTGACGAGAAATGACCTTCTCACACTGAAATCTTACAAGTCTTGCTCGAGTCTGATTCAAACTTTAATTTCTTAATTGGTGAGTGTGACAAACCTCAATCATAAGAGGACAGAATTCAGCAAAAATTATGAAATGGGACATCTGCTAAAAACTAATTGTTGGCTAGTGGGACATTTTTTTTTTTTTTTTTTTTAGAAATGTCCAATTGTGCAGGGATGTCCAAAACACACCTGCCTGGAAGTTTCTAGTAGACTTTAGACATTGATTAGTTGGTTCAGGTGTGTTGAATTGGGGCTAGAGACAAACTCTACAACAGATGCCATCCAGGAGCAGGATTGGAAACCCATGCGAATGTGAATTATATCAAAGCAGTTTCATTTTGTTAAGTTGTGGTCATCATTTCATAGTCTTGGCAAACTTTAGACCTGATATAGTCCGGCTATGAGCCATAGCCAAAGTCCTCCATTTTCTATTTGCTCTTTGTACAGGATTCCCCAAGGTCTTTGTTCATGAGCTTTTATTTTAATGTATTTTAATTCAGTTCCTGTGTGTTTAGTTCCTGTTTCCTTGCTTGGCACAGTTCTTCATTAGTGTCCCACCTGTTCCTCATCATCCTGTGTATTTATAGCCTCGGTTATCTTCTGGTCTTTCTCTTGTGTTAACGTTTCGCACTGGTGTTTCTCTGTATCATCTTTGTTGTGGATTATCAAGTCAAGCCAGCATGTGACACTCTGACTCTCACTCGAGTGAGTTAAAGCCCTGCTAGCAAAACAGACCACTTTCTATGGAGAGAAAGAGAAATGAGAAAGAAAGATGTTTTATGTGGTAAGGATCAGAGGTGAGTTTTTCTAAATTGTGTAAGTAGACATGAAGGGTGATCACAATCTTTTTTACCCATCATTTCATGCTGCTGTTTGCTTTGTTCATAAAAATGTACGTCATTTTAGAAGTGACTCATTCTTTAAAAAAATTTTTATTTTTTTCTGAATCTATACTAAAAGTAAAACCTTTTTTTTTTTAAGTAAACTGAACTTCTTTCAAATATCTCCCTCAAACTTTGCAGTAATCTATTCCAGTGAAAGTGCTGATTTGAGTTTGTTATTTTGACCATTTGGAATGATTGGAATCGAACGTGTTTGGCGATGCAGAGGTAATGCTAACTGTGTGTGGAGCAAGCGTGTGTGGAAGTCAGGGAATTCAAGCCAGCAACAAAACTGTACCACAGCTTTGAAATGACTTATGAATAGACACTCTGAGTTTGGACAGCCATAACTAAGCTAAGGAAGAGGAACATGGGTGATTTCTCTCTCAGTGATTCTCGCACTCGAAAACAAGGTGATATTAAAAATCCTGCACACATTGGACCAAATGGAGAAATTGTGCAGACTTGCATAACTCACTCTAGATGCAGCCACGACTGCTTGATGGAAATGAATCTTCATTGACTAATATGATTGAGTAACATCGTTTCTGAAATTGATTCTGCCTAGTGCAAGCTATAATGCCTTGATTTGCAGACTGCTAAGATGGTAATAGGAATGCAGATGAGTAATCCATTAGTGCTTGATTAGATGTCCTCATACTTCACGATGATTCTGCCAGCACAAAATGCGAAAAAAACAGGGATTGGGTAAAACACTTGTTAAAGATAATACCCGTAGGCACATTCTAATGAGTGGTACTTGCAAAATGGAGGAACATTATACTTTCTGAGAATGAAAGGATTAATTTAGCAAGCAAACAAAGAGCCACAACTGTAGTTGTAATGCTGTTGTAAAAGAGCATTTTGATAAATTTGCCCTTAGCTGAGGCCTGATGAATGCATGGGAATGGGAAATGAGAGATGTATTATGGATGCGAAGAGGTGCCATTAGATGGATTATAGATGGTAAAATGGATTATGCATGTTGAACAGGATTTCTGTTTCAGGTAATCCAGACTGTTATGGGATTGCTGGGCATCCTAAGTGGATTTTAGGACTACAGATTCAAACTTCATGAGAAGAGACCCAGAGATCTATATGTTAGTCATGTTATGTCAAAACTTTGTCTACAAATTTTATCGAGTGGACTATGCCTATGTGGACTATGTGAAATGATACCAGCGGTGCATTAGTAAATCCGTAAATAACTCCTGCAGCTGCAAGCACTCGTCATCTCTTATTTATCAAAAACATGTGAAAAACATGCAGCTCCCTTCAGGTCTGCTAAAAGCTCAAGATTCTACCCTGATTCCTTAGAAGAAAGAACTGAAATGAAGTGTGTAAACTTGAAGTTTTGATATACATACATTTTCATACATCTGGAAAGACACTAATACAATATCTACATATTAACAGCATCTTAAATGTAAACACTTGTATGTAGACTATGAACAACTTCTGAAGAAATCATTGAGGTTTATAGATTATTGAATTCACAACATGTATTGGTTGAAATTGAACATGATTTTATTGAAATGTATTAAATAAGCTTAATGCATCACATTTACTGCATTTGACATTGTAATGCAGGGGTGTCCAATCCTGCATTCCAATGTCAGTTCAGCTCAAAACACATACAACCTAAACACACCTGAACCAACTAATCAAGGTCTTTCAATGCATAGAAACATACTACAAAAATGTAATTGTAATATAATTGTTGAAATCTGGAAGCCATAGAAATAATACATTTATTTATTAAAAAGCATTATCATTCTTAGGCATACACAGCAGTCATAAATCATTACAATCAAGTCTAATTCATTTGTTGAAACGTGGAAGCAATGGAGAAAACCCTGATATTGTTTATTTTCTTTAGACAATATACATATCACTTAATATTACAAAACGCCTTAAATACTGATAATGCCGTAAATGAGTCCTACCTGCCGCGACATTCCCTACTCTGCTTTCTCTTAAAAAATAACATTTTTATCAAGGTAAAATCTACATATAGTTCCTAAGGAAAGTATTGTTTAGTATAAAACATGTCGAAGATTATCGAACAGGCTTTCAATTCATTAATTAAGCGATTTCCTCACAAAACCTGTTTATTCAGTGTAGTGAAGCCTCTCCTCCATTGATATCCTTGTGTCCTTCCCTGTGTTCCGCCACATCCCGAGCGTTAGCTTTAGCCGTTATGCTTTTTTGGCTAAAGCTTGTCCACATGACAGTTTAACACTTTAACAAGTTTTCATGCAAACTGTGCCCTGTTTGAACTAAACTTCCAGTGTTAGACAGTGGCGGCGCCAGAGATTTTCTGTTGCAGGTGCTATGGGGATGCTCAAAACTTAATAGACGGTGCTTTGAATTTTGGGCCGATTGTTCGGTTTTGTTGACGGGGGGGGGGGGGGGGGTGGGGGGGGGGCGTTGTGGGGGGGTCGTATTACATGCGCTTCATGGGGGGGGCGTATTACATGCGCTTCTTAGGGTGCATTACATGCGCTTCATGCGCACATTTACAAACACGCGCAAGATCTCTCGCTCTCTCTGTCTTGTGCGCGCTACACGTTTGGAGCTTAGATTCCGGGAGATTTGAACTAATTTGCGGCCATCAGGGAGACGCTATCTATATACGGGAGACTTGAGATGTCTGCAAGCGTTCACCGGGCGCCGCGTCCATTGGCCAAAGAAGATCGCCAGTTTGGGCCTCATGTTTTTTTAGACTAAATATATATATTTTTAATTATTCTTTAATACACGCACATTCACACACACACACACACACACACACACACACACAAACACGCGCGCACAAGGTCTCTCGCTCTCTCTGTCTTGCGCGCTACACGTTTGGAGCTTAGATTCCGGGAGATTTGAACTAATTTGCGGTCATCAGGGAGCCGCTATCTATATACGTGAGACTTGGGATGTCTGCAAACGTTCACCGGGCGCCGCGTCCATTGGCCAAAGAAGATCGCCAGTTTGGGCCTCATGTTTTTTTAGACTAAATATATTTTTTTTAATTATTCTTTAATACCCTTTTTAACAACATGAAAAAGCCTATTCAAACATGACATTAAAATATAAATATAAAAAAATCACAGACATTTCTTGGGGGTGCTGGGCGGGTGCTATGGCTATTATAGGGGGAGCTACAGCACCACCTAGCTCCCCCCTGGCGCCGCCACTGGTGTTAGATAGTGGCCCTCCAGGACCAAGTCTAGACACCCCTGTTGACACACTGCTGTGAGCAAGTAGACATGCTGCTGCTGTACAATATAGCATACATGCTATACATGCATACATTACCTGTAGCAGATCTATACTGGTGGAACTGGGGAAGGTGGAGGGTTTTTCAAAGCGTGCTGCAACTGAAAATGTTGACCAAGTATTTTAAGGTTGAGCAGCGAGCTCATTGGCTACTAATACAGCAGGAACCAATCAGCTGTGGTCAATAGAGAATAATGTGATTGCAAGCAGATTGAGTTAAGGAACTTTTAGCCTGTGCCATCTAGAGTTTCATGACAAACCTTTATATTTGTCCACCAAAGATGTCCAAATGAAGCAGATATCATCCTAGTAACAGCATTGCTACGAACAGGAATGAGATCTCCCTGGTTATGTATAGATGTGATTTTTTTTATTTATTTTTTTGTAATCGAATCAATCAGGTAAAGCCTAAGAGTTTGCAATCATGACAAATGCCAGATAAGGAAGTGGCAAAACAAAACATGGACACAGAGTAGAGTAATGGCTAAAGGCAAAAAGAGACAGAGAAACAGACGAAGAATGTGCGAGACAGAGAAAGAGAGATATTGGGACGCCATATGGCTGGAGAAACATCTGGTCACCCTGGGGGCATTAGAGACTGATGGAGCCGCGTTACTGCAAAAGGAAAATGTATTATTACGATTGAATAAATAAATAAAGTTTGAAGTCATTTAAAGTCATCTGATGCACTAAAAGGTTTGGGAGGCTGGCGAGCACATCTGTCCCCACAAACGGCTCCAGATTTGGGAGAGTAGGTGGCGGGAAACTGATTGGATAATTGTGGATAATGGAGAAGGAGCATTTAGGATGTGAAATGGAAGGGAAAAAAGCAACAAAAACACTGCAGAGCAGCCCAGCCGGCTTCTAAATGAATGATTTTCTCTTCTTTTTTTTTTTTCAAAAGAGAATGTTCTCCTGAATTGACATTTAAATGATGTTATAGCCTGGTATTTATGTGATCATGTATGCAAATCAAGCTTTTACTAAACAGAAGCAACTCTGAATTCACTTATTTGTGGTTGTCTCCGCATTTGAATAATTACAAATAGTCTTTAGCCTGTTAACTTCCATTACTCAGATAATGGAAGGTAGGGTGATAAGGCAGCAACGTTACTGCCACCACGCAATGATGGTGTTATGCATCCAAAGAGGCTTTTCAATGGCATTCAGCTTACTCTGAATTCCTATGGAAAACTTTCTCCGGGTTATCAGTCTTGTGTCAGTTTGAAGACCAGGCCTTGTCATTGTCACTGTGCAGGTAAGTGGTTTTAGGAATAGACCTCGTGCCATGGTTCTTTAAAATATCAAATTGAAAGAAAGCCGTCACACAGGTAAAGAACAAAAGTTCATTGCAACCACATCGATAAATGTAAAAGTAGTTTATGACCCGTGTGCTATCTTCTGAAGCTATATTAGTGAGGAACAGATTTAAACTCGAGAACATGAATCAATCAGTCTGTTTTGTGAATCATTTGTGAACCAGATCAACTGGGTTCATTGATAAGAACCAACTCAAAAGAATGATTCGTTCCCTGATTTGACTCTCATGTGACTGAAGTTAGTTCTTGGTCCAGCACCATTTATTTGCAGTTGCTACTTCCTTTGATATAGTTTTTTGGACCCCAAAGTTCTTTTGTGTTTCACAGAAAAAAATATACATACAAGTTTGAAAACGCTGCTGAACGAACTGATGATGCATAAATGCTTTTTTGGGGGCACTATATAATAATATTATGTGGGAAAAGACAATTCCGGGCTATGTTCCAATTATTGGTTCCGTATATAGGCTTCCTTTGCTTTCTCACTTGCTTGCACATACCGAAAAGGCACGCTCCGCCACTGATTTCCATACAGCAGACCTGTAGATAGAGCCTAACCCTCCAGATCCTCAATAGTAGATTGTGAGGAGTTTTCAGAGGGGAGCATATTTATCGAGTAGCTCGGGTTAGCACAGAGTAATTTATACTCTAGTGGTTTTAGCCAGATAAACACAATGTAAGAGGACCGCGCGAGCAGTGGATTCTGCCACTCTCATACACTCGCCACGACCCAGCTGTGCTCTGTTTCCTTATGATAAAACACACAACAAAGACGCAACAAAACAACAAACAATAGAGGGGAATTCAGGCTTCAGAGATAACGGGAATGGTAGTGTTCCTATCAGCATGGGGAGACCTGTACGGTGTTTGTAGCTGACAGACGGCGACAGTCACATTTGTGTATTTATGTGGTTCACAAGATAAATTAAAGCTTTGCGCTTGCTAATAGAATGAGGAAACAATAAGATAAATGGGATGGTGTAAGCACAGGTTAGTGCTCGTTCAAAAATAAAACTTTATTCTGAAATTATAAAGGAACAAATTTAATCTATATGAACACAAAAGATTTCCATAAAATGAAAATTAAAGAAATTGGGGCTGTGAAGGGTCAGACTTTATATTAGGCGTCTTTAATATACGTATGCTGCCCGGCACAAAAAAAGTCGCTGTTTGGATTTAAATAGGCAAAAGCTTAAGGGTCTATTGGATCATTATTGCTGTGTTTTTTATGTTTCTAGCATGCTATATGTTTGGCAACAGTTCCTCTAACCCTAATTGATGAAGTGTGTAGCTTTTAAATTCGTAAACAATAATGTATGAACACACATCATGGCCATATTCCAGGATGACAATGTCAAGATTCATCAGGCTGAAACCGTGAAAGAATGTTAGGGAGGAGCATGAATAACCATTTTCACACATGAATTGATGCTCCTCTGAGTCCAACTTTAAATTCATTGAAAGTCTTTGGGATGTGCTGGAGGAGACTTTACAGAGTGCTGGGCTGAGTTTCCCGAAACCTTCTTAACGCTACGTCGTTCTTAAGTTACACCTTAAGCTGTACCTTATCGTTAATACATGTTTCCCGAAACGTTCTTATTTAAGTATACCTTCTGTAAGTCATACTTTCGGAAGGTTGGTCTGGACCACTCTTAGCTTTACCTTATCACTGTTAAATGTCTATATGAATATAATTCTGAAGTTTTAATACACCCAGACAGTGTTCAATTAGGCTAATTCAAGTGTTTTCATGCAAAGAATAAAATTGTCATTACACTGATTGTTGTTAGAATTTTAATTATTTATTATATAGGCAATAATACAATTTTATAAATTTATTTTAATTAAAGAGCGCTTTTAAAGGCGGGTACTGTCAGTTAAGTCCTATTCGGACGCTAATATTGTTTATCATGGGCTCGTACAGTATTTAAAACATTTACAGGGGTAAATCGGTTATTTTAGTGCCGTCGAATCCATAATATCTGTGTTTTTTCTCACTCAACCCGCGTAAAAATCTCTGTGCAAATTAGTACCTACTGATTTTTGACAAACAGGTCGTGTGATAATTGAATTGCCGTCTGAATACACATCTCTGAGTTTACAAGAAGAGATTCAAAATTCACTGTTTAAATCCTTTTTGATCACTACCGTGCACCGTAGCTATGACGTACACTTTTATTACTGAAATGCTTGAAAGTATTTACAAGAACAATATTTCATCGCAGCTCACCTCAAAAATGGGAAAAAAACAAAAATGGGAAAGAGAAGAAAGCACATAAAAAATTTAAATGGTTATTATGGCAGCAATATATGATGCAATTTTAAAATATGTAGGCAAGGCTATTATAGGCTGTTATAGTTTGGATAATTTTTTATAATATCCCATGAGTCCTTGTAAATGCAATTTCAACTATTTCTGAAGTGCTTCTTTTATAAAGAACAGCGTTTTTTCACATAAACAGCCCCTGCACGAGAGAATAATTGATTCTCGAGTCATCGATATCAACAGATTCAGCACCATCGCCACGGACAGCACCAGGTAACGTCGCACGTAAGAAGGTATATCTTAAGCAGCTTTCTAAGGTATAGTTCGGGGAACACGCCTAGAAATGGTATACCTTCAGTTAAGTTATACCTTAAGAGTCTTCTTAGCGCGCTAAGAGTGAGCGTTATCGGGAAACCGGGCCCTGGACTCTTGCATTGTCAATACAAGATCTTGACCAAACATGCATGTACCTCTTGATGGAAATAACATTTATTTTGGAAACATTTATTTCCATCAAGAGGTGCACAAATATTTGGTGCATATGTGTTTATTTGTATTGCAAAACACTTTTGCTTCTACTAAGGTGGGTAAGGTTAGCGACAGGTTTGTTGGTATGGTTAGGTTTAACGGTGCAAGCCCCCTTTTCACATATTTGACATTGTTGCAGCACCTCTCTTCCCAGGCTGTCAGTAACACTCTGGGTTGCTTTTCCCAAAAACATTGTAAGACAAAGCAGATCTTAGAACCATTGCCACCAATGATCTCTACAATAAACTTGGCTCTGTTTAGTCCCTGTCTCTATTGCTATTTGTGCTATGATTGGTCGACTGGACCAGTGTGCCCCCCTTTTCTTTTGGGCATGCCTTGGGCGGGAATTATTTAAATAAAAAAAAATTCTGACATATATTCCTGAAAGAAAATCAAGACCACAATGGAGGCGTTTCAGGGAATTCAGAAACAGTGCACACTGATATAGAGAAGACCTTGTTTTCATGCTCAAACAGCAACATTACACACTAAAATGTGACCCCAGAAATTAATTACAGCTATAATTACATGTGGGTATCTTTTTAGATATAAGTACAGTATAAAACATGTATAAGTAGAAGTGCATTGTGCCAAATGATTAATTTAATTGTTAGTACATAGTAGTTAAATACACTTGATATAAAGTGCGACCCTGTCAAGCTCCAAAATTACAAACAAGCACAATACAAGTATCATTAAAAATAGATCATATGACTTCTGCACTATATTCCAAGTAATCTGAAGAGAAACAGATAGTTAGGGAAAGTTAGGCATTTTTTTTGCCAATCTGCAAAAAAAATTCTTACCAATAGCTTTTTTTACCATGTGATCCTATAGGTGTCTAGTAACACCTCCCAATTTATCCACGGCCAAATCCTCGGGGAAATGCCTGGAGAGGCTTTCAAAGTTGGGGTCCCCAGAGGGCCTGGGTAAAAATAATGATTTTTTAATTTTTTTTTTTTACCAAAATTAGCTTTTGAGATGTCAAACTAAGGGTTTTTAGGGGTGTTGAATCTATCCCAGCCATCAGTTTTGAGTAAAAATGACTCCTTAATCTAGAGCTGCATGATTATGACAAAAATCATAATTGCCCATTATTCCCTTGAAAGTGCATCTATCCATCATAAAAGTGCATCTGTCCATCATAAAAGTGCATCTGTCCATCATTAAAGTGCATCTATCCATAATAAATGCATGATGCACTTTTATGATGGACAGATGCACTTTTATGATGGACAGATGCACTTTTATGATGGATAGATGCACTTTTATGATGGACAGATGCACTTTTATGATGGATAGATGCACTTTAATGATGATAGATGCACTTTTATGATGGACAGATGCACTTTTATGATGGATAGATGCACTTTAATGATGGACAGATTTAATGATGGACAGATGCACTTTTATGATGGACAGATGCACTTTTATGATGGACAGATGCACTTTAATGATGGATAGATGCACTTTAATGAAGGACAGATGCACTTTTATGATGGACAGATGCACTTTAATGATGGACAGATGCACTTTTATGATGGACAGATGCACTTTTATGATGGATAGATGCACTTTAATGAAGGACAGATGCACTTTTATGACGGATAGAAGCACTTTAATGATGGACAGATGCCTTTTTATGACGGACAGATGCACTTTAATGATGGACAGATGCACTTTTATGATGGACAGATGCACTTTTATGATGGACAGATGCACTTTAATGATGATAGATGCACTTTTATGATGGACAGATGCACTTTTATATGATGGATAGATGCACTTTAATGAAGGACAGATGCACTTTTATGACGGATAGAAGCACTTTAATGATGGACAGATGCACTTTTATGATGGACAGATGCACTTTTATGACGGATAGATGCACTTTAATGATGGACAGATGCACTTTTATGATGGACAGATGCACTTTTATGATGGATAGATGCACTTTAATGATGATAGATGCACTTTTATGATGGACAGATGCACTTTTATGATGGATAGATGCACTTTTATGATGATAGATGCACTTTTATGACGCACAGATGCACTTTTATGATGGACAGATGCACCTTTATGATTGATAGATGCACTTTTATTATGATAGATGCACTTTTATGATGGACAGATGCACTTTTATGATGGACAGATGCACTTTTATGATGGACAGATGCACTTTAATGATGATAGATGCACTTTTATGATGGACAGATGCACTTTTATGATGGACAGATGCACTTTAATGATGATAGATGCACTTTTATGATGATAGATGCACTTTTATGATGATAGATGCACTTTTATAATGGAGAGATGCACTTTTATGATAGTTAGATACACTTTTATGATGGACAGATGCACTTTTATGATGGATAGATGCACTTTTATGATGGATAGATGCACTTTTATGATGGACAGATGCACTTTTATGATTGATAGATGCACTTTCATGGGAATAATGGGCAATTATGATTTTTGTCGTTATCATGCAGCTCTAGATTAAGGAGTCATTTTTACTCAAAACTAATGTGATAGATTCAGCACCCCTAAAAAACCCTAGTTAGACATCTCAAAAGCTAATTTTGGTTAAAAAAAAAATTAATTATTTTTACCCAGGCCCTCTGGGCACCCCAACTTTGAAAGCCTCTCCAGGTGTTTCCCCGAGGATTTGGCCGTGGATAAATTGGGAGGTGTTACTAGACACCTATAGGATCACATGGTAAAAAAAGCTATTGGTAAGAATTTTTTTTGCAGATTGGCAAAAAAATGCCTAACTTTCCCTAACTAAGACTCATGCCCCTGTTAACTTCGTGTGTCATGAGAAAAGAAAAGCCAAGGGGTTCGACATTACAAGACGGTAAATGATCACAGAATTTTTTTTTGTGAACTATTCCTTTAAGCCAGAAATGTTATGCTATTTGAGACAGAACAGTTACGTAGAAGGAAACTCCTTTCAGCTCTCCAAACTCATAAATGAGCTTTGTGTCTCCTACTGAGAACATTTTGAACATCAAGCCATACAATAAGCAACAAAATGGTGAAAGGCAATGGATGATATTACAAAACATGTTTTGCTGCAAAACTTTTATTTCATACTAGCTAATTCAAGAAACTAAGTAATGAGGGTTGGATATCTTGTTAGCTGTGTTTTCATTGAGCGTGCTTCAGCGTGGAGCACAGAAAGCCAATGCAGATATTTTAATTAAGCAGGAGAAAAACAGGAATCCTTTCTTGGGCCCAAATCTGTGACAGCAAAACAACATTGCAAGTTATTTTTGCAAAGTTTTCAAAGATCAAGACTAGACCCCCCCCCCAACCCCCAACCCCTCCTTCTCAAGCAGTCGCAGTTAGTGTTAGCTGAATCTTGTTCATCTATGCATATGTATAGATTGAAGCTGTTTGAATTTTCCAATGCGTTTATTTTTAAATCTTTTTTTATCTTTAATCATGATTTTGTGTTACTCCACAGTAGATTGTATTGATGTTCCAAATTATAATGAGATTTATGTTTCTAGGACACCATCAGAAATGAGGCTGTATTCTCTGTGGGATACTCCAAAGTATTTCTCCCTGTTTTTCGTTTTTTTTTCTTCTTCTTCTTCTCCTTTCTTTCTCTACTTGTTTTAAATTCAATAACAAGGCAGTGAATGACAGACAGAAGGCAGAGAAACAAAAGGAGCAGAGAGAGGCCCCATCAGTGTAGTTCCACATAACGAGTGAGTCAGATGGCTCGTGCTCCAACTGCGCACAACACCAAACAAGCCCTGGTGGGCTCCACACACAACATGCTCTCCGTTGTTTAGAGAACGTGATCAGAGGAACATTAACTCTGCGTTGGGGGTTCTCCTATCTGGTATAATACGGAAGAAAAAAAAACAAGACTTTGGATTAGAATATGCAATAGTTGATTTACTTACCCTCTTTTCCATACGTAGTGAATACATCTGTCAAGCTCCAAAAAAGGCAGAACCTGTATAAAATGGGTTTTCAAAATATAATGATAATGTTCAGTGGCACCATCTGGGAGCTGAAAACGTAAGGGCAGAAACGAAAAACAGTAATATTCCTTTGTGAAAAAAGTAGCATACTTTTAAAAAAAGCACTTATGATGGAAATAATAAAAGAGCATAATCAAGTGTGAACTGAATGTAATGTTATAAGGACACTTAAGTGCATGTTAATTAGATTAAATGCAGTTAGTTGAGTTCTTTATATGTAATTTCATAATTCTATTGTCTTTGGAATATGGCTAATGTGTTCTGCTGAATATACTGACAAGCATAGTCAGTTAATGCATGGAAATAAAGCATGACAGCAGATTATTAATGATTATTACATTATTTAAAATGTACTTTAAAGAGTTACACTTTATGTTGTGACAGTTACACATGTACTTACTATAGTAATAACAGTAAATTATGCATAATTACAAGTAACTCTAGTCTATAGTAAGTACATGTAGTTAAATAATATTACTATTATTACTATTATATAGGAAACAGTCATGCAAATCTTTAAATGCGCTTAAATTGCCTTTTCCCTTCATTAATGTTGTATTATTTGCAAGTGCATTTTTTTAAATATACTTGTAAGATTAAGTACACTAGAACCCACTTCTTTTTCAAAATAATTACTATTGTATTTCAGAAATAAGTGCAGTTACTTAAAATATTACATATTTTATCCCTTGACAAATGGTGCTGATGTAAATTGTCATATTAAGAGCAACATCTGTAAAAACAGTTTTATAGTATATAATTAAAATGCGCCTGCTCTGAGCTCACACTGCATTGATAAGCAAGTAGTGTTTCTAACAAGTAGCATCTTGATGTTTCTTATAAGCAACATAAATAGCAGAAGGAACTTAATCACCGGCTAGAGAAAAACGGTAGAAATGTGATCATAAAGTCGCAGTCTGGAGCAACCACATATATATATAAAAAGAACAGCTAGGTATATAGATTTGGAATGACACAAAGGTGAGTAATTTTTTATATTTGAGTGAACTATTCCTTTAAATCTCACCACCGCCCCAACTACACATCATCTGTCAAGCAATCATGATCCAGGCCTTATTTAAACAACACTACCTAGATCTTCTCCACGGGGAGACTTTTATCCTTGGCCTGAAGGTGCACCATATAGCGGGTTAATAAAGAATGCATCTTACACTAAATTATGCAGTGGTAAAGGCTCGAAATGAATTCAGTAGGAGGAAGAGAGAGTTGAAATGGGAATTAATGCTTTGCAACATCAGAGTTTGTGAACCTCTACGTGAGGACTTTGATTAAAGCTTGATGTACGCTGAATTTCAATGTCAAACATACAAGGGCACGTGTGGACTCCTGCTATTTCTATGAATCCGATCAGTTTCTTCTTTTTTTCTTCTGACATAATTCCTTTATCTTATATGTGGAATGTCTAAAGTGGACTATCGAAATAAAGGGTTACCATACTTTTTATAAATTACATGTCAACTAGTCAGTAGAATATTCGAGACTGTCTATTTCATATCTGCTAACACTATATTGTGATGCTCCAGACATTCTACTAACTAGTAACTTTGCAAGTACATGTCAATTTATTCTACTATCCCTAACTCGGACCGTAATCCTAAACCCAATCTTACAAACTATAATTCCAATAAGAGATGGCTGACAGTTGCAAACTTAGTCAGTAGAATGTCTAACGAAATAAAATGATACCCAAAAGGATTGTTGCACTGCATACTGGGACTAAAACATTACCATTTATCACAAATATTTATCATTCAGCAATTTTAATCACCTGACCGAAAGAATAATGTTCTGCTATTCAGCACAGATCAGCATTTCAAGCTGTGTGATGTAAAGCATAAAAGGCCAGGCAACACATTTTTACACTTTTTAACACATTTAGAGACTGAGTTTCATTCTGTAATTTGATCTATAATCATATGGCATGATTAAGAAAAAATATTTGCACATTTTAATGATCATCAAAGATCAGCCATTCTGACATATCATGGAAGCATTAATGATAAGACTGTCAGATGATGTTAAAAACATCTTTGTTACATATGCAAGAAAGTATATTATGGTGAAAGTTGTATGGTTTTTAAACCTGTATATATATAATTATAGCATGCAGATTTGTATTGAGTTCAGTTTTTGCGTTTCCCATGCTTTGAAGCAGATTGAGATATACAGGTCGATTTCTCCAACAGTGTGCTCACATATATTCAATATATTTACATATGAACGTTTATTCTGCTAAGTTTGTCATCCAATTGGATTTCTCTGTTTTCTTTACAGATCACATCTCATATTTCATCTCTTCACTGACACAAAATTACTTAGTTGGGTCAGCTTTTTCTTATTTTAAAATAAATATTAAAATGGTTTATGAATATTTTACATTAATATATTTTGCAGATGCTTTTATCCAAAGCAAAGCTTGCATTGCATTCCAGTTATGTATTTCATTTACAGTCACAATTGATGCATTTCCTGGCAATCTAAACCATGACCTTGCTCTACTGTTTGAGCAACAGGAGTACTATATTTCATTAATTGTTTATATTTTCACAGATTTTTAAAGTTTTTAAGATTTCGGTAGTACTTAATTTTATACTCCTGATAACTACATACTATGTACTTATTATAGTGATTACAATAACTGTGTAATAACTAGGTAATAACCCTGAACCTACCCCTAAACTTAACCTTAACCCATGTCATTACCTTTTATTACCTCATACTTTCTTAGGTAAGTACATGGTAAGTATACGTAAGTGCACGTACTGTAAAATAAAGTGTAACCAAGATTTCATTTAAGGTTGAAAGACTGGGTCTGGGACAAAGAGTAAAATATACATAAGTCATGCTAATATGACCTTAATAATAAAAATAAAAAAAAACCCTTGCAAATAAAAGTGTGATTACACTTTATTTTAAGGTGACACACTTACATACTCAAATAAGTACTGAGTAATATTAATAAACTACATGTACTTACTATAAAGTTATAGTTAGTGTTTCTTACTTGTAATTATGCATAATTTACTGTTATTACTATACTATAATAAAGTGTTACCAAAAGTGCTATTAGTCATAGAAACCCCATTTTTTTCATAATTTCACAAAAAACAAAAATCATAAACCATATCTTTTTTTTTGCCTAAAGTTTTGCTTTAGTATTGATAGCTACCAGAGGCTGGTATCATAGAGAAACTGTAATGAAACTGAAAAAAAAAAAAAAAAAAAAAAAAAACTTCATCAAATTCAGTGTCTTTAAGCATTTAAAAAAGTTCTGATATTGATGCTGTTTACATTAATGTCAATAAACAAATCTGCCTCTCAGTGAATGTGCTTTCTTGGGCCGTGCTTGATACTATTTTTATAGATATCTCAAATCAATAAAAGTTACTTATTACCACTTCAAATCACCCCTCCCCATAAATACTGGGTTGTTTGTCTCTTAGGCCGCATCCACACTACTACGATTTAGTTTAGAAACGGAGACCTTTTGCTACGTTTGCACCTCCCGTCCAGACTAAAACGACAAAAAACGAAGACCTAAAACGGAGAAGTTTAGAAATGCTGCCGACCCCGTTTTGCGTTTTGAATCTCCGGAGGGCGTTTTAGTGAAGACGGGTCAAAACGGAGGACTTTAGAAACGATGACGCAGAGGCTCACGCTCGGCTCTCTGATTGGGTGTCACACCACACACACCTTTAGTGATTTCGTCCTTATTGTGGGGTACACCTTTCCCATTGTTGTGTCTTGCTCTGGCGATGTATAATGCTCCCGGTACCTTTCCAATATGTCGGCGTATTTGGTTTGCGACGACTCCCAGTCTGTGTTTTCTGCCGCCACGGCTGGTTTGTATTCCCTTGTAACTCTAAGTAAAAGTTCCACCTCGTCGTCGGTCCATGAAAATAAATCTCGGGTCTTCGACATTGCTAATCTTTGCAGAGGTAATTTAGCTACTTTCTTCTTCTTCAAATCTGAGGGATAGTCAATCTGTTTCTGTTTACACCGGCACACGCATGCCCAGTGTAGGTGAATGGTCACGTGATCCGCGTTGTCAGTCGTTTTAATGTGGACGGAGATCAATTCTAATACGCAGCTAAAACACTGGTGTGGATTGAGATCGTATTTGTTTTAATTCTCCGTTTCTAAACTAAAATGCAGTAGTGTGGATGGGGCCTTAAGAGAACACTCCTCTAATGGATGGCTGGAACAAAATGCAGAAACCTGGCTTTTACCAACAGAGTCTTCTCAGGGGAAACCGACAGACTCCCTCGAGAGACCAGGACTCTGGATTGCTGAAATGCAGATACTGTACAGTGGTGACTGTACTGCGTTTGTGAAACTAAAGATGACATGCAGTCGTTGTTGAGCGGAGTTTTGTTTAGCTTCTGTACAGCTGTTCATTAACAAGCATTGTTTAAACATCGTCCATCAACAAAGGAGAGTTTATGGTGCTAAGTCTTGTCATTGCTCATTTATAAGGATTTGATTAAACCCTTAAACTTGACACATAACTCAACCTTCATAGAAAGCCCTATGGACATGAATGATGTTTTAAATCATTTGGTATTGTGCTATTTATTACCACGTATTGTTATATTGGTGCATATCAAATAAGTAGTCTTCATTGTGTTCATTTAGCAGTGTGGACAACATGCCTTGATTATTTTTGACTAGATTTGTATTGTTTAACTTCTTATATTAAACATTTTGGTTGAAATGGTTTGGTTTCTTTGATTGAAAAAAAAAAAAATCCCGGAGCCATTTCAGTGCAAATACAGTAAAATAAATATTGAAATGTTGAATCTCCAAAAGGCTGAAAGATATTGAGATTGTTTTTTTTAGCCACATCTCCCATCTCTACTTGATAATGTGTTTTTTTTTTTTTTTTGTGAATATAACCTTTAAACATTGAGAATGTCTTTTTCCCACAGATGAGGACAGACTATGAGCATGAAAGTTCAGGTCAGAGAAGAAATCATGAAGCTGAAGAGCAAGAGGGTATTTCCCATCACCGCATGCACTTAAGCAATCAAACGGAAGAATCCAGAGTGGCTACTTTATTCTGCCATTAATGACCTCTTGGCTCCGTACTAAAGTGGAGAAACGTATGGTGCTTCAGGCTTCTATTTGACATGAGGGACCAGGCTTGCATTTACCATGCTTAATTTATATTTTTAATATGTTCATCCCATTGTGGTCATTTTAAGGTTATTTATTCATAACTTCTGTGTCTCGTACAATGAATGCAATCTATTATTGTGCAATTAGGTGCTTAAATTAAATTAAATTCTACAGTGACACTAGTCTACTTTTAGGAAATGAATTTGTATCGCTTTCTAAGTATCCGTATAGAAAAAAACAAATGGCATAACGTATAGATCTATACTTTTACAGCATTTATTATTTTTAGTTAAAGGTGCAGTATGTAATATTGACATTGGTTGAAATGGGTACTGCAATCCAAAATCAAGTTGAGAACACGCATCAGGAATGAGCACAATGGAAGGCAATCGAGTTCATCCACGTTTTAATATGCCTCTGGACATTGAGCTTTTTAGATGGATGCTAAGGCTTTTTAGGTTGGGTAGAATCGGCGATCTCTAACCCAGTTTGTTTGCTGGCTTCCGTTACTGCAATACGCTGTGTACTTTTAACATTTACTACTACATTTTGAAAATCAAAACCTGTATTTGTTTTGCTGTACAATGTACACTTGTATTTTATTAACACAGGTTCATAAATGTTGTAAAAATGTATTGTTGGTCACCAAAGTTAGTTCTGTAGAAGCAGACTATGGAAGCCATGGAATAGAGGTTATGTAGCCCCGCCCCTTTTCAGCGCTGCACTCGTTGTGTTCTTTGTTACATATTCTGTCTTCTGGTTTGTGAAGGTAAGATTTTACGAATTTATGAATGAACTGCTCGTTTTAAAATCGTCCTGGTCTACTGACATTTAATTATGGCATACGCTTCAAACATTAACAATAATTAATTCTACAATAAGTAAATCCACTTTGCAGCTCTTGGACAGCAATGCCATAGAAATATACAGAGCTACCCCAAAAATGGAATTTCAAACACAAAATTCTAGAGATGGCTGCGTGTTTGTTTCTCATGGCGCATAAGGTCTATCTGAGAAGAAAAATGTAAAGATTTAAACTCAATATTCTGCTTTTATTTCTCAGAACTGCAAAGTTATATCCCACAACTCTGACCTTTTCCTCAGAATTGTGATTTAAACTCACAATTGACAGTCATTAAGGCCGAATTCAAAGATATGAACTTGATTGCAAAACAAAAAGTCAGAATTGTGAGACAAAAATGTTATAGGTTTAAATATTATTTCATGCTGTAACTGTATGGATAATACATTATACCCCCTAAGAAATGCATTTGTGAATATTATGTAGATCTATTATTTAGGCTACATCAAATTCATGTTTTAATAGCAGAGTAACCGTCGCAGGTTTCATCAGTCCAGACTCTCCATTTATAAAGACTTGCAACCGTAAACGGGCACGTTTAGTTTGAAAGGCCAAAGAAAAATGAAAACTATCCTTATTGCATTCCACATCCAAAGGCACAAGATATTTTTTCCCTTATTCAGTGTATTTTTCTTCTCTTGTTATCACTGTTTTTTCTGCCACCACAATGAACCTGCAACTGCAGTGATGTTGTCAGGGATATCAGGTTATGTTTATTCTTAGTTTTCACCACGTGGACTCTGTTTGTGTTTTCGTCGTGGTTGTTAATTTAGATTCATTACTTAGTTCAGGTGTGTGACATTGTGTGCAGGTGTTTGTCTCATTATCCTCTCACTATTTAAGTTCAGTTTGTGTTCATGATTGGGTCTCGTTAATGGTTACGTTGATGGATATGTTCTGATCACGTCAATGTCATTGTTGTGTTGGATCGCTTTCTCGTCATCTTCTTCTTCATCACCACACAACCCTGTAACAGACATAACTGTGATGTGTGCTCCCAAATGGTCTATTGACAGTTTATATGATGCAGTTATGGTGCTTTTTAGATGCTTCTTGGGATTATAAATCATCAATCATTTTGTTCTATTGAAACCAAAAGTTTGGACATTCTGCTGAGAAACAAAATGTTCATTTTTGAGTTCTTTTCTGGTTGCACTTTATTATACAGCACGAGTATAGTTTCTTACCTAAGAAAGGGTAATATAAGGTCATTTCATGGGTTAAGGTTGTAGGTTCAAGGGTTATTACCCAGTTATTGTAATTACTGCAAAATAAAGTGCCACCACAATTCTTTTAGATTTCATTTCAGCACACAATAACCATATGATAGAAATGCAACAGTACAGAGTGTCGGTCGACCTGACGGCGGCTCAATCCGGTCACATGGTTGCAAGATATGGAACTCTGGCAAAGAAAGAATGCTTTCAATCTCACGCGTGCTCCCAGGAGCAAATGTTACCTCGACCTGAATGGAATTGCTAATCGAAGTTGCTCAAATATTTCATCTCACTGAGTCCGCCGCTTGCCGCATTTTCATTTCCCATTGCAGACACGGCCTGCCATTTGCAGATGGTGCGAGCAAATGTTAATTCACCCCTGCGCACATCAGCGCCGACAGGGCGCCCGAGAGGCCGTGAGTTAACAGAGGAGGGCGGGGCGTTTGACTGCGCTGTTTACTTAAGGTAATGTAATTGAGTTGTGCCACAGGATCAAGCCTGTATGCACTGACAGCCCTGAGGGGAAATGGACAGCCAGTGTAAAAGGGGGTCGGGGAAAGGGCTTTGTGCTGAAGAAAAGCTCTTGCCCCACTTTTCAGCAGGCCTTGTGCTTTAAAGAACCTGAGTTTCTAAAGTAGTTTCATCTTCACCCGGATGAGTTGACAATTCTCCTGCTTGGGCCTCTTCCAGGTTACTGGAGCTCTCGATTCACTTACCTGGGGAATCATGGGAACTTTTCTCGAATTAGGACAGTCCATGCAGATACCAGAACAAGACCTCTCAATGCAGCCACAAGAAGAAAAAAAAGTAAAACCAGCCATGACACATTATAACTGTATAAAAGCGAAGACTTTTATTTTACCTGAATTCATCGACACAATTATATTAAGGACTACGAATGTCTTTACTGAACTTAAAATGTTAAAGCTAGTTAATGCATTAACTAAGATTAGACTTTATTTCGATGGTCCACTTTAGACATTCTACGTAACTTTGAGACTACATGTCAACCAACTCTCTTATTACTTATAGTCAGTAGAATGTCTTTTGGGAGCATCAAAATAAAGTGTTAGCAGATATTAAGCAGACAGACTACTAATACTCTAATGAGAGTTAGTCAACATGTCGTTGCAAAGTTTAGTAATTAGAATGGTTGACGTTAATTAATACAAATACAACTGTTAGTTCATGTTAGCTCAGGTCAATTAAATAACATTAGCATACAACTTTTGATTTGTATAATGTATTAGTAAATGCTGGAATAAATGCTTTCATTGTTACTTCATAAACAATGCAAAAAATGGAACCTTCTTGTAAAGTGCTAGAGCTATATATACTAGTTTTAAATGATATATGTTTAGATTAGTAAACTGCAGAAATCGACAACAAAAATGTAAATAAAAGTGGCAAAAGGTCAAACAATGCAACCACATTAATATTTTGGTTCCCTCGTCCCAGCATGCACTAGGAAACTTTTAGAAAAAAACCCACCTGATCTTCTGAAACTCTTTGGTTCGCCTTCTCAGAAAAGCTGTACAGTGATGCATTACTTCTCTTTCTAAAGTTCCAGCTTTTAAACTTTCAGGAACACAAGTAAACCACAGTAACTACAATAATCAACTGAATCAGTTCAGCATGATTTCTTGATCTAAGAACCATTTTTACAGTGTATAGCCTTGAAGACGAAATTGAAGCAATATGGATGTTTGGAGAGAACTCGGCTATGAACACACTTTGTCCTCTCATATCTTCCAGATGGATGTAATGGGTTATGTAATCCATAGCTGAATGTGTGCAAACCATGTTATAAAAGATCTCCCGTGTCCGGTATTGAAGATTAGCACTCTGAGAACATAAAAGATCCACCAGCTCAATGGGAGCAGTCCACTATCTGCACTTAATCAGAGGCTACAGCAGTGAAAGTGTCAAAGTTTTCAGTTTTGTTCCGAGAACAAACTAAGATGAACCATCCCTCTAAGCACACACATAGAGACCCCTACATTCTCCAACTCTTATCATCGAAATAACCCACCGAGTCGAGTGATTTGCCTCACAGCCGGAAGTAAAATGAAAGGGAATCTGAATCTCTCTTTTTGCACATTTTGGCAATCAAGTAACAATAGGAGGTGTGAGATAAAAGGTCACGTCAGCGGGGAAAGGGCAACATGAAGTTCAGTTGCATTCGAGCAAAGCAAATTTCTGATCAGGATCAGAGAGTGAATGTGGAAACAGGTCGGAATCAGAAAACAGACAACGAGAGAAACACCGAACTCCTGCTCTCTGACAGAGACATTTAAAGGGATAGTTCACCCAAAAAATTAAAATTCTGGCATCATTTACTCACCCTCATGTCGTTCCAAACACGTAAGACTTTCATTCATCTTCAGAACACAAATGAAGATCTTTTTGATGAAATCTGAGAGCTTTCTGTCCCTCCATTGACAGCCATGCAACAAAATTGCACTTTGACGAAAGTCTTACGGGTTTGAAACGACATGAGAGTGAACTATCCTTTTAACGACTGTCCTAAACTGTTATTTTTGCATTCATTTCACTATAAAAATAAAGATTTTGCCAGGCGATTTAAAAGATGAATTATGGTAAAATATAAATATGATCTAAAATCAACCTTTGAAGTATTTTTAAAGGTCAGATCAGGCATAAATAATAAAAGTGTGACAAGTTTGAAACCAAAAAACTTAAGCATTTTTATTTAAAACTTGATTTAAATTAAAAATAGTAAGACTAAGAGTTTGGGGACCTGTTAAGTTAAGGAACTGTGAACAAAATCTTAGTTAAACTACTTATATATTGTAGCTAAAAATCTTATATTGTAGCTTCTGGGCCTATTTATCCTGAAATTTATATATATTTGTAACTAAATAATAATAAGTAAATTATATTGTTAATGGACAGATACAAAAGCTATAAAATGTATATATATATACACATCAGTAGTGAGTGTTTAACATTCATTAATTTATAATCCATAGTTGCTTTTTACTTGACTGTTTTTTCAGTGTTAGAACAATAAATAAGTCCTCAAAGGTGTATTAACACTCTTTTAAAGCAGGAATCAGGAATTTTCCCCCCTGATTATATTTCTGGAGCCACTTGGTGGTGCTGGTGCATTGTGGGCCGTCCTCTCGTCTCATTCTTCCTCCCTCACCCTCACTCACCCTTGTAATATAATGTGAGATGAGGGGAACTGTTATGGCAAATTAAATGAAATTAAGAGGGAAAAACAGCTTCATTCACCTCTGTCGTGTGTGATTTCAGAGCTGTCTCTCTGATGGAGCTGCCCCGATGGCCTCCGAGTCTGGTGGTCGTGACAACCGGCTGCCCCAGGGCCTGATGGGAACCCAATATCAGGGCTCCTCACTTTCATAGCAGTCTATCTCCCTGAGATTCCCTGTGCTCCTCTTTTTTCCTCTCTTTCTTTCTCGGCGCAGGGCTGATGGCCTTTCAATTATCACCCTCACTCCGAGCAGACAGATCTTGGCCCACAGGTCCAAGGTGTGTGTGCATGGGATTCTTTTTTCATGTGCACATGGTGCATCAGGGTCCCTTCTTCTGTGCACATTGTGAGGCTTTCAATAGACAGCCTTACACACTGTCTCCCCACCAGTTGGGTATAATTTTTGAACTGGAACTAGGAATGGAAAAAAAACGAGTCACAGAAGGATCCGGATAAGGATATAGGAAGTGAGAAACACAGGGCTTTGCACCCCGAGTGCCTGCAGTGCACACTGGAGTTATATCAAAGGCCTTCTTTCTTTGTGCACAGGGCTTGGGGTTTTTTTCTGCCTTGGGTCCATCTGCCATTGGGAAGCAGTTGAAAGAGAAGAAAAGCTGGACCCAGCTGGAAGGACTGGCCACTTAGAAGCCCTCCACCTTAGGACAGTGCTGTGACAACTCTCCGACTGCCATATCTCATTCAGAGACACAATCCTGCATGGGTAGAAAGCCCAAAATGGCACAATTTACAGTACAAACATATTGACCCACGCACACATCAGTAGTCCATTCGCTCGCAAGCCTCCCTCATAAATCTCTCCATTGTTGCACCATGGAAACCTAGTAAACGAATCACAGATAGATTAGCTAATCAACAGCCTCATGACTGGCATGTTTATGAGAATAATGTCTGGGTTTAGTATTAAATGCGAAAATAAGCTTGAAAAAACCTGTGCTTGTGCCTTGAAATAAATCTCCTTTCTGCTTTCTTCCTATCACCGGACTGATCGATATTTTCCCACCCAAGCTGGCAACACTTTCTGTGCAGCTGGTACAGTATGTAATGCATTATTGTGGTGTCTCCTCATAATACACATTTTTAAATAGTTTGATAATGAAATACAATTTTCTAAGACAATTAGAGTGTGCTATTTTGAATATATCAATTCCCCTGATACAGGGCTAACACACTTTCACGCATTCACAGTGAGTCTCGCGCAACTGACACTGTTCTCACGCTCTCTCTCACACACACATCCATTTTCACACGCAGTGAAAAACATCGTGGAGCAAAGCGGACACTGACAGAGCCGGTTACTTTACAAATTAAGCAGTCTCAACTTTCAAATTCTGTCAAAATTATTACAAAATTGAAACAATAAATACCATTTTGGCGCTCTTTAATGTGGCATGACAGATCACTGTAATCTATGTTCCTCTTTATTACTAGTTATAGCACCAAATAAACAAGAATTAACATCAGATGGTATGTTGAAAGATAAAGTACAGCTTACTGAAATGTATCATGTCGCATGTAATTGTTAAATGAGTGTTTCAACTGCAAAAAGACGTGAATAAAACAGCTTGTAAACATGTAGCATGTTAATAAGCTAGAAAAAATGAACTCTAGAGAGGATAATTTTGCTAAATATATGCACTATATTACATACTTATTATATTTTTTACTCTTATATCATTAAAAATATTATACACTCTAAAAAATGCTGGGTTGTTTTAACCCAATTTTGGGTCAAATATGGACAAACCCAGTCTTTGGGTTACATTTATCAATTGCATTTTTTAATCCAACATTTGGGTTTGTCCATATTTGACCCAAAATTAGGTTAAAACAACCCAGCATTTTTTAGAGTGTAACGTTATTATAAAAAAACACATTATGTTAATTGTAATATAAGTATGAGTTGTTAATTTTAACCTTTTATAATAATAGCTAATTTCCCTGTATGTTTACAAAATTAGTTGAGAGAGATTTGTTTCCTTGTAGGTGTCACGGGGTGATACAGGAGACGGACAGTTGGTAAGTGAAACAATGTTTATTTTAGGAACAGCAGAAGCAGACGGAGTTATGGTGAGTATCTTAACAGATGATAATTGGATGGACTTAGCCACAGGAATAATCAGAGTCTCTGTTACAGATGATGATGACCCGTCACTGGAAAGGGTTGCAGTAGAACGGCTGGGAACTGGAGACGGCAGATGATGATGAAGATAATCCGATAGGAACAGGTGAGTAGCAGGTAAGTTGCAGGTAAGTCTTTGGTATATCATGGAGAGTCTGAGTGTCTATGTAACGACGAGATCAGACCGTGACTGCAGGGAGAGTGAGTGTTATATAGTCCGTGCTGGTGATGAGATGACGTGATGGAGATCAGGTGTGGTGATGAGGGAATCGAGTGCAGGTGAGGATCCAGGGGAATGCTGGGAAATGTAGTGAATATAGATGATGAAGTGAAACGTGAATGTGACATTACACCCCCCTCCGGAAAGCGCGACCTCGCGCTGCAGAGGAGTCAAGGCGGAGCAGATGAGAGAGAACGTGTCCAGGGCGGAGCTGTGGGACCCTCGGGCTTCCATGGCGGTGAGACCCTTTCGGGTGGCCATGGTGGTGAGACCCCTTCGGGTGGCCATGGCGGTGAGGCCCCTTCGGGTGGCCATGGCGGTGAAGACCCAGTAGAAGTTTCCAAGATCCCCAACTGAGCCGAATGGACCCAGAGCCGAGGTGACACCACAGGTCTGGAGGGCCAAGGCAGATCTGCAGGCTCATGGGACCGACACGGAGAAGGGGCTCTGGAAGCCCGTGGCGTAACCAGTGCGAGGGAGGACGACTGAGGAGCAGGAGGGAAGATGGAGCCCGGTGGAGCAGAAGGGATGCAGGGCAGAGGCACAGCCGGTAGCACGGAGTCCCGAGGTGGAACCAGGGTGACGGCTGACCAATGTGAGGAAGGAAGGAGGAGTGAGCCTGGTGGAGCTATCGGGCTGACAAGACCCGGCGGAGGTGAGGGCACAATGAGCCGCAGAGAGGCTGTAGGGTCGGAGGACCAAGGTGGAGTCAGAGGTTCAGGGTATTGAGGCAAGGACAGGGGATCCACTGACCAGGGCGATGCTGAGGCCTGGAGACCCAGAGGCGGCTCCACAGCGATACTGGGGGGTAGCTGTGGATGGGCAGCAGGGTCGACAGGGCTCAGTAGAGGCGAGGCAGTAGAGCATGAAGACATCAATAGCGGAGGTGGGAGAGGGAGGCAGGGTGGGAATACAGTTTCTGGCTGGACGGCGGTCTCAGGCTGGACGGCGGTCTCTGGCTGGACGGCGGTCTCTGGCTGGACGGCGGTCTCTGGCTGGACGGCGGTCTCTGGCTGGACGGCGGTCTCTGGCGGGCAGGCAACGGGCTCAGGCTCTGGCGCTGGGTCAACGGGCTCTGGCTCTGGCGCTGGGTCAACGGGCTCTGGCTCTGGCGCTGGGTCAACGGGCTCTGGCTCTGGCGCTGGGTCAACGGGCTCTGGCTCTGGCGCTGGGTCAACGGGCTCTGGCTCTGGCGCTGGGTCAACGGGCTCTGGCTCTGGCGCTGGGTCAACGGGCTCTGGCTCTGGCGCTGGGTCAACGGGCTCTGGCTCTGGCGCTGGGTCAACGGGCTCTGGCTCTGGGTTAATAGGCTCTGGCTCAGTGAAAAAGTCTATTAGGTCAATGCTGGCAGAGGCCAGCGGTGGGGGCTCTGTGCTGGATGGGACCAGCGGTGAAGGTTCAAATGGGCTGGACGGGACCAGCGGTGAAGGCTCTGTGCTGGATGGGACCAGCGGCGAAGGCTCTGTGCTGGCTGGGACCAGCGGTGAAAGTTCAAATGGGCTGGACGGGACCAGCGGCGAAGGCTCTGTGCTGGATGGGACCAGCGGCGAAGGCTCTGTGCTGGATGGGACCAGCGGCGAAGGCTCTGTGCTGGATGGGACCAGCGGCGAAGGCTCTGTGCTGGATGGGACCAGCGGCGAAGGCTCTGTGCTGGATGGGACCAGCGGCGAAGGCTCTGTGCTGGATGGGACCAGCGGCGAAGTGGGCTTGGTGCTGGTAGGTTGTGTCCCGGGTCGGGAACCGACACTCTCCAGACACCGGATCACGGTCTCCCTCCAGCTGAGTCCGGTGGTGTCTGGAAGGTCGATCTGGTGGTGAAATCTGGCCCCGAGCCAGAATAAGGTACTCAATCGCTCGTCAGCCACGTTACTGACGAGTGCGATGCGGATAAAGCCTTCCACAAAAGAATACCAACTTTGGCTCTCCTGAGCCAGGACGATAATTTTTACCCCATCGTCCATCTTGGGGCGGTCTGATCTTCTGTCACGGGGTGATACAGGAGACGGACAGTTGGTAAGTGAAACAATGTTTATTTTAGGAACAGCAGAAGCAGACGGAGTTATGGTGAGTATCTTAACAGATGATAATTGGATGGACTTAGCCACAGGAATAATCAGAGTCTCTGTTACAGATGATGATGACCCGTCACTGGAAAGGGTTGCAGTAGAACGGCTGGGAACTGGAGACGGCAGATGATGATGAAGATAATCCGATAGGAACAGGTGAGTAGCAGGTAAGTTGCAGGTAAGTCTTTGGTATATCATGGAGAGTCTGAGTGTCTATGTAACGACGAGATCAGACCGTGACTGCAGGGAGAGTGAGTGTTATATAGTCCGTGCTGGTGATGAGATGACGTGATGGAGATCAGGTGTGGTGATGAGGGAATCGAGTGCAGGTGAGGATCCAGGGGAATGCTGGGAAATGTAGTGAATATAGATGATGAAGTGAAACGTGAATGTGACAGTAGGTCCTACTGCACCTGATATTTAACCAAATAAATATATATTGAATTAAAATCAGAATTGAATCGCAAGCTTATAAATCGAATCACCCCCACCCCCATTAAATAACTCTTACTCCAGGCAAAACTCAAAAGTTAGCAACCCCGCTCATAATATTTACAATATGGCATCATACCTTGAAAAAGGCATTGGCTTTTCATAATAATACACAAATTAATAGTGAAAAATAAATACAGAACAATTCTCCATGTTAAAACTGCACATTGTGCCCTAATATTATGAATGTATCAAACATATATATTGTCATAATATTAAATATAGAAAACTTACATTTGTGGTGGATGTTACAGCTTGATCTGCGGTCTATTAATTCCGTGCCACATTCAGAGGTTGGGTTATTAGATGAGATAGATTAATACTGATTCAGTGCAGTCAGAGTTTGACTGAGATGTATAGGTCTGTAATTTCAAATTAGTTTGATGCTTCTTTTTCTAGGCTTTGTATGAATGTTTGCTTCTCGATGAGGGGTGTTCCTGCAGGCAGGTGCTGGAGCTAAACTCTGCAGGACACTGGCCCTCCAGGACTGAGCTTTTGGACACCCTTGTTCTCGATGATTTATTAAAGTTATCCAGCCAAGAGCAGTATTGCTGTTTGATTAATATTCTGTAGTAAGTAAGAATTATTTTATTCACCAAGGACTCATGAAACTTTTTTCAATTGTTTTTAACATCGATCATAATAATAAGAAATATTTCTTAAGCAGCAAATCAGCCTATTAGAATTATGCATGATGTAGAATGATCATGTGACTGAAAATTCAGCCATTATGTAGCAGAAAGCAGCCCATACAACATGTGTTCTATAAGTATTTTAGCAAGACTGAAATTTAAATTGATCATGCAAATGTGAATTAGATCAACTGATTAATAAAAAATTTAAATAAATAAAAACATTTGCTCATTTAGATGGCACATAGGTTAAAATTTTCAATCAATCAAAGCCATATGGCATCAGAAGACTTGGAATATAGTACACAAGTCACATGGACTAATTTTGTGGTAGTTTTGGGATTTATTTATTTTTAGATTTGTGTGTCTTTTGTGCTCCACAGAAGAAACTCACAGGAGTTTGGAATGATATGAGTGTGAGTACATGATGAGAGAATTGTCATTTTGGCTGATCTATCCTTTCAAGAATTCCTTTGATAACACATCACATATACAGGCTGAACGCCAAGTTTGTTTTCAGCCCGAAACACTGCATCTATAGCACAGAGTTTCCCTGAGCCTCTGCACTCTCAGACTCTCTGATGCAGCTTGAGTGACTGTCCAGTGCGGCACAGCAAAATGTCTCCCTCCCTCCCTCGCTCACTCTCTCTCTCTCATCTCTGTCCACAAGGAGCAAAATAACCTTGAGGAGAAGTGATCAGAACAGCCTCCATCTTCCAAAGCCTACTAATGGGCTGTTTCTGTCCTCTACCTCAGACAAACCAGCACTCTCTCTCTTCTGTGGTTAATGGGCTGCTGATAACTCTCCGCCTCAGACTAACCAGAGCAACACAGGCTTCCTGGAAAAACAGCCGACCTGTGGCAACATTTCTGTACAACGCAAAATACATAGCAACACATCACAGCAGTTTCGAACAGAAATGAACACTAGAGGCAGTAAAACAGCAAGCTTTTAATCCTTTTCATACAAAGTTACGATTACTGGGTCAGATTATGGATTAATAAAGACTTATTTTCATGTGGCTCCTCGCAAAATGTTATATTATGACCTCAAAACACTTTTTACCATAGTGCATGATTTGTAAAGGAGTTTGCATCACATAACCATGTTTGGCTTTTCTGATATACTAAGCATATATCTTAGTATAAGATACTAAGATATCTTATACTAAGATATCTTAGCTCAGCTCGTAGCTCAGCTCGTGCAGAATTGTACTTGCGATGCGATGCACATTTGCTTTTGTTAACAATAGGGTTTATAGTGGGGATGTACGTGATGGAGCATTAACCTTTTAGCACTACTCACCGGATATTTAAATTCAGAACTGTGATGATATGTTCAAAAACCAACATAATATAAAACGTAGTGTTTTCATGTTTTATGGGAACTTTCCATAGACAAAATGAGTTTATACTGTACAAACTGTATATTATGTCCCCTTACACTAACCCTTACCCTAAACCTAACAATTACTAAACACTTTCAGCAGTTTTACATTTGCAAAAAACTTTGTATGATTTCTAAGCTTTTTTCCTCATGGGGACCAACAATTTTTGGATTGTCGATATTGCCATCTTTGTTGGACCCCATAATGTAGGGTTTATTAGGGCACACACACACACACACACACACACACACACACACACACACACACACACACACACACACACACACACACACACACACACACACACACACACACACACACACACACACACACACACACACACACACACACACACACACACACACACACACACACACACACACACACACTGCGAATGCCCCACTTTGGCTCTTTTAAGAAGTCAAACAGCCTTTCTGCAGCTCGTTTTGAAAATGTTCCCCTGCAAACATTCTGTTTCCTCCTCTTTAAGTGGTGCCCTCATTAGTTGAGAGGAGAGGACTTCCTTGTAGCTGTGTTTTTAAAGGCAGGGCATCTATTAGCATTACATATGCATGGCGCAGAGGCCTTTAATGAAATGGGTTAAAGTACCACACGTTAAAAATGCAGCATGTTCAGGTTTGTGTGCATGTTCTGTGCAGTACGGCACTAGAAGAAGGAAGGTTGTCGCGTTCCACACATTTAAAGACTCAGGTGAGAATTCACTGAGAAGGAATTGTTCTGTAGCAAATTAGCTCTAAAGAAATATTAATAATCAATCATTACTTGTTATAATTGATTATGAATATTTGGATCAGTTAATTGAATTAACTTAATGTAGTAAAATTAATATTACAATCAATTAACCTGTTTGTCCCGTGAACACTCAGTGTTAATTGTTTATTAATTCTAACAAATGTAAATTTCCGGGGTATGGGAAATGTCTTTTCTTACTTTACAGTACTACTAAAAGCAAGTAGTCAAAATCTGCATGATTAGGGACTCCAGTATATGAGCTTGAAACACAGGCAACTTTACGTGTGATATGAACAAGAATATATTAACTAGACCAAACACTTAAACTGCACTAACATACACATACTGTACATACATGCATACAGTTTACCAAGGGAAAGAGAGCTGAAGCAGAATACAGGAAAGCAAGAAGTTATAGCATTGTTTGAAATTCAGCAGATCAACAGCCTTGAGCAAACCATCAGTTTAGTTCTAACACACCCTTTTTAAAAAGCGGTAAGGATAGCAAGAATTAAGCGAGTCACAACTCTCTGGAAATTCGTTTTGGAGTCGTAAAAAGTCTTATCGGAAAAGTGGAAGGAGGTGCTTACACTTCAGAAAATACAGCCTAAAAAATCTTGGGTTCTTTTTTTTCTACCCAAATACGGGGTTGAGCCTTTTGGGTAATTTTTCAGGTTATTTTTCAGTATTTGGGTAGTTTTTGTGTTACCCAGCTCCTGGGTCAGACTTAACAACCCCGTGTTTGGGTAGTTTCTTGTGTTAGGCTACCCAGATCTTGGGCCAGACATAACAACCCAGGGATTGAGTTATTTATTGCAGGCTTTTTGTAACCTCTTCAGGAGAGAGCAGTGCAGCTCCGTCAAAATGGTGCATGTCTTGGGTAAAATACAGGTTTGTGTACATTATATTTTATCTATAAATTCGTTATTGTGCTGTATATCGTTTAATTTTATGCAAAGCAACATACAGGAGCGTGATGTGAGTGAGTCACCTACACTAGTGTCGCGTGACTCGCGTTGGTCTTTTCGCATGATGGAAAAAATTGATTCCTTGCAAAAAATATACAGAAAATAAATACGTATGATGTTAAGATATGTTTTCTGAACTGCCGCATATTACGGCTATGAGTGAAACGCAGGGCGGCAGTCTGAAGTTAGAAGTTCCCCCGCAAGTTCTCCCTGACACAAGTGTCGGCATGAGATCCAGTACCGTTACGGTGGAAACGGGAAAACAGCGCCTGGTCGATTACACTTGAATTACTTTAATGTTTAATTTTTACTGCTAATATTTGTTAAACAAGCTTAAATGTTGAAAATATGTATATATTATATGCAATATGTATAATTACTGTAAAATACACGTACCTAAAGGATTATTAGGAACACGTGTTCAATTTCTCATTAATGCAATTATCTAATCAACCAATCACATGGCAGTTGCTTCAATGTATTTAGGGGTGTGGTCCTGATCAAGACAATCTCCTGAACTCCAAACTGAATGTCAGAATGGGAAAGAAAGGTGATTTAAAGGGGTGATGAACTGAGAAATCAATTTTTCTTTGAGCTTTTGACATCTGAGAGGTCATCATATTATAAGAATATCCTGTAAGTTTCAGAAATGAAAACGTCCTTGTTAGTCCAATAAATGCTTTTATTGACACCAGCCTCAGCAAACGCCTCATTTTTCAAAGTGGGGAAATATGACGTCAAAGAGGATAAAACACCAACGCCTGCTCCAACACGGCCGGTTTAGCCCCGCCCACCGATTCGTGCATTTTACACGCATACATAGCTAAATAGCATAGGCCTACCTCTTGATGACAAACCGGATCGAGCTACCGAGCAATACAAAATATTGTGCAGTGCCTGGTTTGTGGAAGAAGACAGTCGCTGCATTCACTGTAGCTTCCTCTGGATTCCAATATGAGTGCATGGATAAACTTTATTTTTCATGACGTTCCACTCCAGCTGATGAGGTAAAACATTGTCTGTCTGTTCGCTTCATTTCACTGAGGATTGTTTTGTAAACAAGACTGGATTTGCAGACCGATTAAGATTAAAGAACGGTGCTGTGCCGTCTATATTGGATCTGTCAGGAATGGTGCAACACACGGACTCTGGGTCGAACATGGGCGAATCATTCCGGTTGCCATTTTACAACATTGGAGTTTTCAAAACAATTTCCCCCAAGTGCATCTACGGGTGAGTTGAAACTCATTATAATGCAAAACTCTTATCCACTCATAGCAGTGGGCGTTTACTTCCAAGTCTTCAATGCGAGACGCCCATAAAAACCGAGCGTTTTTCAGCTAGGCTCAAAACTAGGTTAGAAAATAGCGTATTACTTATTCATTTTGATGTTTTTGAATGCAAAAACCAAGCGAACGTCATAAGTTTACCTCAGACAACAATATAATAAGGGTTGTTGGTTGTTGGTGCCAGACGGGCCGGTCTGAGTATTTCACAATCTGCTCAGTTACTGGGATTTTCACGCACAACCATTTCTAGGGTTTACAAAGAATGGTGTGAAAGGGGAAAAACATCCAGTATGCGGCAGTCCTGTGGGCAAAAATGCCTTGTTGATGCTAGAGGTCAGAGGAGAATGGGCCGACTGATTCAAGCTGATAGAAGAGCAACTTTGACTGAAATAACCACTCGTTACAACCGAGGTATGCAGCAAAGCATTTGTGAAGCCACAAACACGAACAACCTTGAGGCGGATGGGCTACAACAGCAGAAGACCCCACCGGGTACCACTCATCTCCACTACAAATAGGAAAAAGAGGCTACAATTTGCAAGAGCTCACCAAAATTGGACAGTTGAAGACTGGAAAAATGTTGCCTGGTCTGATGAGTCTCGATTTCTGTTGAGAGATTCAGATGGCAGAGTCAGAATTTGGCGTAAACAGAATGAGAACATGGATCCATCATGCCTTGTTACCACTGTGCAGGCTGGTGGTTGTGGTGTAATGGTGTGGGGGATGTTTTCTTGGCACACTTTAGGCCCCTTAGTGCCAATTGGGCATCGTTTAAATGCCTACCTGAGCATTGTTTCTGACCATGCCTATCCCTTTATGGCCACCATGTACCCATCCTCTGATGGCTACTTCCAGCAGCATAATGCACCATGTGACAAAGCTCAAATCATTTCAAATGGGTTTCTTGAACATGACAATGAGTTCACTGTACTAAAATGGCCCCCACAGTCACCAGATCTCAACCCAATAGAGCATCTTTGTGATGTGGTGGAACGGGAGCTTCGTGCCCTGGTTGTGCATCCCACAAATCTCCATCAACGGCAAGAAGCTATCCTATCAATATGGGCCAACATTTCTAAAGAATGCTTTCAGCACCTTGTTGAATCAATGCCACGTAGAAATAAGGCAGTTCTGAAGGCGAAAGGGGGTCAAACACAGTATTAGTATGGTGCTCCTAATAATCCTTTAGGTGAGTGTATGATTTTTTTCATTTGTTTTTTTACGTTTAGAGGATTTAAGTTAATCCGTAGACATTAATTCATGTATGAAGTAAACAAAAAGTGAAAATGAATATTACAAATTAATCAACTATGCTGATTTAAATCAACCCATTATGATGGGTTAAATATACAACCCAAAGCGCGTGTTTTCTGTGTTCTGTCCTTACCCAGCCCTTGGGTTGAAAACAACCCAAATTGGATTGTTTTTAACCCAGTGTTTTTTAGAGTGCAGTTCAAATAAACAGGTTACACTTTGTTTTGATGGTCTACTTTAGACATTCTACTAACTATATGTAACTTTGCAAATACATGTGGACTGCCATTCAACTACAAGTGAATGGCTAAACAACCAGAGACGGCTGAACATTATGTTTCGGTTATTTAAATAAGATAAAAATGTTTTGTTTTTACCAACAAAAAGTATATATATTTTTAACTTCAATGAGTTGAATATCAGGTAAACAGATTATATAAAAATTGCATCATTCCTTTCAGCAGAAAAGGGCCAACTTTACTTCAAAATAACCGACTTTCATGCTATGTTAATTGTAAAAGTTTATTGCAATCTTTACTCCTACTCAGCATTATAGACAAGCACACTTTCACATTTTATTAAAATCTTTCCTTCTTAACTGGAGTAGTTTCATCCACTACGGCAGTGTAGTTCTGTTTAGTGCTGACTGTGCCGTTGAGCACACTGAATCCTCTCTCAATACTGATTTGATAAGAATGGTTTAGGTTAAGTCTAACCTGCCTTGCCTCATTTTAGAGATTTTCCCGTTGATCTGCTTTGAGCTGGAGCAACATGCGATGCAGAATGCAAATCGCAGTTATTGTGAAAAGGCAAACAAACAAACTGGCACACAAAAAGAGCAACAGTGGAAACTTGAGAAGAAAAACAGCAATGAAACTTCAATTACACCCCCACCCTTCTCTCCTACTGTTTTCCAGCAGTACAGCGACATAAGACATTGCTGTTCGTGCAACATGACTGTCACACACCCAAGAGACCTATTAAGATGCATGCGAAGAAAAACACCAGATTTCAAGGGAATCCCACAGGGGTGAATCTACAATGTTAAGATCATTTATTGGATGGCGCCCATGGACAAACAGAAGTTTGTTGAGTTTTGAGTGTGATGTCATATCTCACACATGCTGCTTCCATTTGAATTTTCCCATAAAGGCTAAACTATTATGTCAGATTACTGTGGTTAATGAAAGTGCTTGATATTTTATGTTAGATTTCTCATTAGAATTATGCATTTATCTATTTTTAACTCCGGAAACAGTTGGAAAGCTGCATATTACTTCAAAGTTACACAGCAGGAGGGATGTGTTAATGTCAGCTATATAGTACATGCGATGCTACATGATGAGCTGGTTAGGAAAAAAAAAACTTTCTGTATCCTAGATAAAGTTCTAATGGTAAATTTTGTACTGTTGTAAAAGTTATTAGAAACTGTGTAAGTCACGACAATCACTTATTAGGGGCAATTCACACAGAAGGCGTTCTTGCTGTTACGGAAAAAGCGCAAGGTCTAGAGACGCGTTTTTCAAAAGTTGAACTTTTTTTAACTTGAGCGCTGCATTTTTAGAATGCCGTGTCATGCGCAAGTAACGTGGTCACACTTTATTTTAAGGTGTCCGTGTTAGAGTGTAATTACATTTAAAAACTGAGTAATAATAAATAAACTACATGTCCTTACTATAGGGTTAGGGCGAGGGTTTGGTTTAGGGTTAGTTGCATGTAATTATTCATAATTTATAGTTATTACGTCAGTAACTACATTTAACATGTGTAAGGACACTGTAAAATGAAATGCTACCAAAAACTTTGGTGGCCCAGTAGCGCACAACGAAATTTAAAAAGCAAACATAGGTTCACAACACAAAGAAATAACATCACAACACATTCTTTTTTCTTTTATAATGTTTCAAAGGTTGTAGTGACTAATAACCAGACTGACTTACTACAGGTGAAATTGTGCCAATAGCTCCCTTTGCACAGCACACAATTAGTTTTTTATGTAAAAAAAAACAATAGGCCTACTGTAATTCACATAAAGGTTTTTTTTTCATTTTCTAAAGCGTGTGGTATTGATTTCTTAAGACTGTCGACTCTATAGAACAATGGCAAGGAAAACGTACTCGGTTACTAACGTAACCTCGGTTCTCTCTAGAGAGGGAACGAGTACTGCGTAATATCTTACGCTATGGGGAATACTCTTTCCTCGAGATATTGAAGCCAAAAATTATCCTTAATTTTTTAAATATGCAAAACGCTTTTGCAGCAGCAAGCAGACAAGGGCGAGACAGCTCGCGCGCCCATTGGCTGCCTTGCTGGAAAAGCTGCAGCCTATCGAGTGAGGCACTGCGTGACGTAATGACGAATGGGGACGCTTCGCGCTCATTTCGTCATGTCCCGCCAGTAGAGGCGTGGTCTCGCCCTATAAATACCCCCTCGATAGCTGTATTTCCTCTGATTTTTCAACGCCGAAGCGAACCAGAGCGTATTCCAAGCACGGCAAGATACGCAGTACTCGTTCCCTCTCTAGAGAGAACCGAGGTTACGTTAGTAACCGAGTACGTTCTCTTACGAGAGTATCTCTCGTACTGCGTAATATCTTACGCTATGGGGAACCCCATGCAACACGCCGTGCGGACAGGGATCCAACACCAGAGTCCCGGGGCCAAGCCCGGGGCGCATCTAGTGCACAATCACCACAACTCACACAGAGTAGAGGAGGAGAGGCTAGAAGCATCACTCCTTCATAAAAGTCCCGTAGGGGTAACAGACCCGTAGGGGTACACATAAGCCGCATGGCGGCCGATAAACCCGAAGTTCAGACCGCCAAAAGCTTAGCTTGTAAGGCGGGCACCTCCAGGTTATAGTACTTGATAAATGTAGACGGCGAGGCCCAGCCCGCAGCCATACAGATATCCTGCAGGGAGACCCCGCTGTACCATGCCCACGACGAGGCCACGCCTCTCGTGGAGTGCGCTTTGACACCCAATGGGCACTGCAGGCCCTTGGAAGTGTAAGCCAGCGCTATGGCATCCACTATCCATCTGGATAGGCTCTGTTTTGAAGCGGCAAGTCCCTTAGAACGGCCGCCAAACAACACGAAAAGCTGCTCGGTCTGTCTGAACCCAGCCGAGCGGGACACATAAGCCCTTAACGCCCTGACAGGGCAAAGGAGATTCGCATCCCTCTCCTCATTGAGAACCGGAAGGGCAGACAGGGAAATTACCTGGGCCCTAAACGTGTATTGAGGGATTTCGGCACGTAGCCGTGCCTCGGTTTGAGTACGACCTTTGAGTCGTTAGGCCCAAACTCCAGACATGACGCGCTTACAGAAAGCGCCTGTAAGTCCCCTACACGCTTCACTGAAGCGAGAGCCAATAGAAACACCGTCTTAAGGGACAGGTGCTTCATGTCCGACAGCTGGATCGGCTCAAACGGGGCGCCTTTCATGGCCTCCAAGACCGTGGAAAGGTCCCAAGCCGGGACTGAAGGGAGCCTGGGAGGGTTTAACCTCCGAGCTCCTCGTAGGAAACGCACGACTAAGTCGTTTTTCCCCAGTGACTGGCCAGACACCGGTTTAGCAAACGTTGCTATGGCCGCCACATAAACTTTGAGCGTGGATGGGGTCCTACCCTTATCCATCAGCTCCTGAAGGAAGGCAAGCACTTCCGTAACCCCGCAGTCCACAGGTGAAAAGCCACGGGCTCGACACCAAGTAGAGAACACCGACCATTTCGAGGCATAGAGCCGTCTGGTAGACGGAGCTCTAGCCTACGCGATCGTGTTTAGCAATCCTTCCGGGAAGCTAGCGGGTACCCGTTGATGGCCCATGCGTGCAGGGACCACAGATCCGGGCGAGGATGCCAAATCAAGCCCTCCGCCTGAGAGAGGAGATCTTTCCTCAATGGTACAGGCCACGGGGCAGTGCTGGCCAGCCGCATCAGGACCGGAAACCAAGCCTGGTTCGTCCAGAGCGGAGCTACAAGCAGCACTGGGCATCCATTTTCCCTGATCCGCTCCAACACCTGAGGCAGGAGCGAGACGGGGGGAAAAGCATACAGGGGACCGCTGGGCCAAGCATGGGCCAGCGCGTCCCTGCTTTTCGAGAAGAATACTGGGCAGTGAGCGTTCTCGCGGGACGCGAACAGGTCCACCTGCGCTCTGCCAAACGTTTCCCACAGCAGCTGGACCGTCTGCGGATGCAGCGACCATTCTCCTGTCGGGACGTTGTCTCTGGACAGCTTGTCTGGACCCGTATTCAGGTGCCCAGGCACGTGCGCTGCTTTCAGAGAAAGGAGGTTGCGCTGGGCCCAGACCAAGAGGGGTTCCGTCAGCCTGCAAAGGCGTGTGGACCCGATGCCGCCCTGGCGATTTATGTACGCCACCACTGACATGTTGTCCGACCGGACCAAGACGTGGTGGCCTTTTATCAGGGGACGGAAGCGCCGTAGCGCTTTGTCGACTGCTATCATTTCCAAGCAGTTTATGTGAAGGAGCTTCTCCCGCTCTGACCATAGGCCAGCCAGCGGTCTGCCCTCGAGCAGCGCTCCCCACCCCGTGGTGGAGGCGTCCGTAGACACCACTTTCACCCTTGAGGCGGTCCCCAGACTCACACCAGACTGATACCATCAGGCCCAGCATTTTCTGAAACCGTCTGAGCGGGACTATAGAGCCGTGGCGGAAGGATTCCGCGACGCGCTGAATACTTAGTACGCGCTCCGGTGACAGGCGTGCCGTCATGGATAGCGAGTCTAACACTGTTCCCAGGAAAGAAATTCTCTGGCTGGGACACAGCGAGCTCTTTTCCCAGTTGACTGTCAGGCCCAGTTTCTCGAGGTGCTCGAGCAGTGTGGCCCTGTGTTCTATGAGCTCTGACCGTGATCGAGCTAGAATCAGCCAATCGTCCAAGTAGTTCATAACTCGCATGCCCTGAAGTCTCAGGGGTGCGAGAGCCGCGTCCATGCACTTCGTAAATGTACGGGGTGCCAAGGACAGGCCGAACGGCAGGACTGTGTATTGATATGCCTGGCCCTCGAACGCGAATCTCAAGAATCGCCTGTGATGGGACGCTATTTGAATTTGGAAATAGGCGTCTTTCAGATCTATTGACATAAACCAGTCCCCTTGGCGCACTTGCGCAAGGATTCCGCTGGTCGTAAGCATCCTGAACTGGCGCTTCACAAGCGCTTTGTTCAGCTGTCTCAGATCTAGAATGGGTCTGAAGCCCCCATCTTTTTTCGGTACCAGAAAATATCTGCTGTACAAGCCCCCTTCGCTCTGAGCCTGAGAAAGGGGCTCTATGGCCCCCTTGCTCAGCAGTTTCGCTATCTCGGCTCGAAGTAGATGAGATACTTCGTTTCTCACCGTAGTCTCGACGCGCGCCGTATAACGGCGGGGACGTTGTGCGAATTGTAGCGAGTAGCCTCTCTTTATAGTGTTCAGCACCCAGTCTGATACCCCGGGTAGCTTTGACCACGCTTCTGCGTGAATAGCTAGAGGTAGAATGCAGACCGGGCTCTGGCCGTGACCAGGCAACGGCTCGAGAGCCCCGGTACCCTGGGAACACAACGCCGTGTTTACAGCGGTCGAGGCGGGGGGCGCGCTGAACACAGCGGGCAGCCTGGCCGCGCTCAAATTCTCTATGGCGGGACGCACAGCGAGAGTGAGCGGGGCGAATCCCGTGGGATTCGGCGTGCTTGCGGGGGGATGTGGGCGCAAACTTACGGGCACATCTACTGCACTGTACACGCTTTCGGCCGGAGCCGATAGATTGTGTGTGTTGGTTTCGTTTTTACAGAAACCAAGGGACACGCGGCATGTAACGTGAGCGGGCATTGTATGGGCGCATTCACTACATTGTCTGCACAATCGACCTGAGTCAGATTTATGTGTGCTAGCCTCGCACCGTGGCGGGCTGTGTCTGGGTGTGGGAATGGGCACTGGGGCGTGGGCATTCTTACAACACTCATAACACCATCGGCCGTGGCCGGTATACCAGAAAATACACTCTTTATTGGATTTATCTGGGTAGCCATAAAAACGGCTTTTGTGTGCAGGCAAGCGGGCTGAGACACCGGCTGCTTCACTGTTAAATACACTGGCACAGTCACATCGCAAGGAACTGAACGAGCGAATCGTTTCGGTGGGGAACCGGCCGCAGCGGGATCCGAACACCGTCGCTTTCCTAGAGTGGCTAGGAAAGCTTCGAGGCCTCGGGCTTGAGCTCAATCTTCGGCCGGGGCCCGCGCTGAGCGGGGCGGCGTCCAGCAGAGCGAGAGCGCGGTCTCTGATCCCGGGCCTGGCGGCGCTGTGTAGCGGCGGCTGCGGGCGATGCAGGCCGAGGCTGCGAGCTGCGAGCAGACGGCTGCTTAGAGCGACCTGCAGCGGAGCTCGAGCGCTTCGGGAGGAAGTGCTTCATGGCCTGCGAAGTCTTCTGCACCTCAGAAAATCTGTCCGCGAAATCTTTGACGGCAGATCCGAAGAGGCCCGCAGGGGAAATGGGCGCGTCGAGGAATACAGAGCGCTCAGCTTCCGTCATCTCAGACAGCGTCAACCACAGATGTCTCTCAGCAACGGTGAGAGGGGCCATATTCCGCCCCATGGCTTGAGCAGCGGCTTTAGCGGCGCGTAGAGCAAGGTCCGTAGCGCCTCGTAAATCCGCCACACTGACAGCACCCGGCCCTTCCTCGTCCAATTTAAGGAGAAGGTCAGCCTGGTAAATCTGCAAGACCGCCATAGTATGCAGCGCTGAGACCGCCTGTCCAGCGGCTGTGTAAGCGCGCCCGTGCAGCGATGAAGTCACCCGGCAGGCTTTAGAAGGAAGCGTCGTCTGCGCGCGCCGTCCCGCAGAGGGCGGGCAGAGATGCGACGCGACCGCCGCCTCCACAGGAGGAATGGAGAGATATCCTTTATCTCCCGCGCCGGTGACAGAAGAAAAAGCCGCAGAGGTGGAAGTGCGCAGCCTGGCGGAGAACGGGGCGGTCCATGACTTGGCGACTTCGTCGTGGAGCTCAGGGAGGAAGGGGGCGGCCCTAGACTTAGACGGGGCTTCGTCCTTCTTGAGAAAGCGCCAAGGCAGGCGCCTCCCACTCGAGGCCGATGCACTCCACGGCCTGGGTGAGCAGACGCATCAGCTCAGCCTCAATGCCGGGTCTCTTTCCAGAGGGTTGGCTAGACACGTCAGCGGGGGGGAGGTCCACAGAGCTCGCCCAATCCTCGCTATCAGATGCCACAAGAGAGCATACCTCAGCAGGTTCGTCCAGCTCGGGAGCGGAAGCGGCGGCAGACGGCGGGCGCTGTCCGTCCGGGAGCGACTCAAGTGAAGCCGGCGAAGCAGGCGGGCGAACCGGCGAGCTTTGGCGGGCTGGAGAAGGCTCGGGAGCGCGCTGGGCGCGACGCTTCTTACGGCGCGGCACAGAAGGCTGGGACGCGGGCTCAGAGAACGACGCCAGGCGAGTCCTCAGAGTCACCATAGGCAGAAGTTCGCAGTGCGGGCATCCACCATCCGCGAGCGCGATAGCCGCGTGCTCATGACCCAGGCAGGACACACAGATGACGTGACGGTCCTCATCACTGAGTTGGGCGCGGCATGAGCCACAGAAAGGCATCTTTAAAAAGACGCAGCTCTTTTAGAACAGATAATGGGTGTTGCGTCACGTAAGCAAACACACACACACTTAGCAGAGTAAAAGGATATAGTACGCCGGAAAGCGCAGCAGGTACGGCGGTTGAAGGCGGCTGGGCCAGCGACTTAAGAAGATGGCACGTCCCGCTGATAAGGCTACAAGTCAACGGCGCGGCTTCTCACTCTGGATCCAGCGATGCGTGAGCTTCGCGTGAAGAGTAGAAAAATCAGAGGAAATACAGCTATCGAGGGGGTATTTATAGGGCGAGACCACGCCTCTACTGGCGGGACATGACGAAATGAGCGCGAAGCGTCCCCATTCGTCATTACGTCACGCAGTGCCTCACTCGATAGGCTGCAGCTTTTCCAGCAAGGCAGCCAATGGGCGCGCGAGCTGTCTCGCCCTTGTCTGCTTGCTGCTGCAAAAGCGTTTTGCATATTTAAAAAATTAAGGATAATTTTTGGCTTCAATATCTCGAGGAAAGAGTATTCCCCATAGCGTAAGATATTACGCAGTACGAGAGATACTCTCGTAAGAGAACTAACTTTATTGCGCTCCGAGAGCCCTCTAGTGGTTGGGAGCATTTCAGCTGTGTTGCGGCTTTATTTTGTTGTGTTGTGGCTTTATTTCGTTGTGTTGTGGCTTTTTTCCGTTTTGTTGTATATTTTCTGTTGTGTTGTGGATTCATTTAGTTGTGTTGTGGCTTAATTTTGTTTTGTTGTGAACTTATGTTTGCTTTTGAAATTTCATTGTGTTGTGCACTACTGGACCACTGTAAAAAAAACACATTCTGTGTGAACATACCTTTATATTGTCGCTTTAGTAAAGTGCATGGATGTATTTGTTTTGATTTGTTCATATCGCTTGTATTTAGGCCCAACCAAGCTACCCACAACAATTTGAATAAAAACAAACCCAGTTATTTTGTTTATGTTCACTTGCTTAAACAATAGTTAATCAATTAGGCCAAACTGGCACACCTCAAGGGTTTAGCTTAGGTCCAATAAACTTGTGAGATGTGCTGTCTTGAGTTTGTCTTGAACTTACGTCTGACTTTGTTCTGAAGTTTTCACAACAAAATTACTCATTTCAGTTGTTTGAATTCTCACCACCACTGATCTTTAACAGCATCATGGCGTGTGTGAGCTTAAAGGAGCTGTTTACTGAACAAAATGACATTTCAAATTGCTTCTATAACTTCTGAGAAGGAAAATGATTGGTCTGTGCCACAAATATTTCTAGGAAGATCAGTTTCGTTCAGGCTTGATTTATCACTAAACACTTCAACACTCCTGTTCAATTGCAGACGTTTTGAAACGCTCAAGTGAACATTACTTTTTTGCAAAAACATAGAAGAGAAAAGGAATCTTTATACAGTCGATATATCACACACTTTGGAGTTCTTGAGGTAGAGATTCACCTTGTGTAAGCGGTTTTCTTTATGCTTTAAGTTCAGTACCTAAAATACTCTTAACCGTGATAAAATCACTGTAACCACGGCCATTCATACATTTTTGGATTTAGAAACTGGTGGCAACAGAAACTACGATAAAAAACAAAAAGGCTCATACATTTTATGCACGTGTGATCTGAAAAATATGGTTGCTTATTTTGTCAACAGTGTCAGCTTACAACCCTGTCTGATCTGTCAATGCAAAAGAGTAGACACTGGTTCAATGTTTTAGCTTTAAAAACCTCCAAATTCAAACTTAAGCAATTATTGCATTTCATATGTGCACTGTAAAAAAAAAAAGAAGTACAATCTACTTGGATGTTTAAGTCATTTCAACATTAAACTGACATACAAATTATCTGAATCTTGTATAACATTTTATGGAAAAATGAATTGTCATTACATTTAATTTTCATCCCATGTTGAAAAAGCCAGCAGACTTTAATGATAAAATCTGTTTCAAGGGTCCAGAATGAAATATTCATTGAGTAGTGGACATGATAGTGTAGATAAAAATTGCTGTAAATTAAACAGCCCCAAACCAAACCACACAATTATTCCATTTGAAGCTCTTGTGCTGTTAAATGTAATCTTGGAACTTTTATTGTACTTAGTATATGAAAAATGAGCCAACATTGAACTCAACTCCTTAGGTGAAATCACAAAGCCCAAAGGTGACAACTTGGAGTCAAGTAAAGAAGAGGAAATTACGAATCTTTGGGTTGAAATGTGAAAGAGCAGAAGCCCTGCAGCTTGACCTCTGATGGCACCTAATTAAAAGTGTGGAACAACTGGAACTTTATAAAACTGATTAGACGCTGCAGAGGACAAAAATCAATGCAGCGATATAGTCTGTGCCATAATCAAACTATATATTCTCTCTGTGGGCTAAAAGGACAGATGTACTTTTCAAGGATAAGGTACAAAACAGGACCTGCAATTCTGAAGTCGTTTTTTGTCCTTTTCAACAAATGGAGAGTGAAAGGACAGGCTTAACGTTTGCACTTTATTGTACAGTACTTGCACTTACGATGTACTTACTATTTACCTAAGAAAGTACTGGTTAAATATAAGGTAATTTCATGGGTTAGGTTTAGGGGTAGGTTCAGGGTTATTATTACCTAGTTATTCCCCTTTTATTGTTACTATAATGAGTACATAGTATGTACATAAGGAACAGGGATATCAACTTAACTTTCGTCTGATATATGGACTCATGTTTGCAATTGTCCCTCCGACAACTAATGAAATATGTAGATGTAAAACCGGTTCGTATGTTGATATACTAGAGGAAATTAGAAAAAAAGACAATATTTAAAAATATAAATTGATTTATTTATACATCTTGTCATCCATGTTTTAAAATCTCTTGGTCCATACTACCGGTAACTGAGTTTCAATATGTCGATTACTGTAAGTCAAAAATTGGTATGTGTGATTTTTCTGGTAAAAATATCATCATGTGTACGCAGGTACAACAAGAAAACAGCATTGCTTTGGATGTTCGGTTAGTTACTAGACAAAATATGTCATAAAAGTTGTTTTATATCTAGGTTTGGTGTTAAAAATGACTGTGAAAGCTAAGCGAATCAGGACTAAATGTATAATTTTTCTGGACCAAGAAAACTAAACTACAAGTGTGATCACACCCTCAGTTGTTTCAAACTTAACAAAAGTAAGTACAAAGTAAGTAATTTAAAAATGAAATCCTCAGCAGTGAAATCAAAACATTGCACTTTTAACTTCTGGCTCAACCAGAAGCATGTTGTGAAGAGCATCACAAAATTCACTTGAACATTGATGGGAGGAAGGACAGATTGGGCGATTTAAGTGATTGGATGCTTTGGAAACAATAGTTTTTGCAGTTCCACTTCACCTTTAGTCATTCTTAGTACTGAGACTCTTCATTCGTTACATCTGAAACATGCCTACGTACTGTTTGTGTGTGTGTACCCAATTTGTTTGTTGGCTTCACATCTTTTCGAGGCATAATGTGAAGTTGATGTTAATGGGCTAGAATAAAAGCACATGCATTTTTAATTTATGTAGCCACTGTGAGCTGTGATGTTAATTTCAAGGTGCTCTGCTGAGAACTTGGAACATTGTTTGAATATTCATTATTTCAGTGGTACTTCAGCATACTTGAATATCCTGCGAGGAGGCATAATTGTACGGTTTTAAGTGTAAAATGATATGCTGCTCTTAAATATTGGTGTTTTCAACCCACGCAGAGAGAAAACAATTTCAGTCCATTTGTTTAGTTCAGCAAAAAACACAAGCACATTAGCGGTTCACTCAAACTCACTTTACAAATCTGCTCTAGACATTATATCCCCGAAGGCTCATTTTTCTTGCTTTGAAAACACTCATGAGAGAACTGAAAAAAAGTATGAGATTCTACAAATATGTATGCATTTTAAAAGAAAATACAAATACAGCTTCCTTATTTTGCTTTAACTTGTGTGTAGTCAGCTAGTATTTAGCATTTTTGGGTGAATCTCACAGAAACTTGTGCAGATATTTTTTTCCTTTTATAATCTACTTAAAACACCAGTAAAAACTGCATTAATTTAAGAGTTTTAAGATACATTTTTCATTATACAGTTTTTTATGACATTTTGCCCCTCCAAATTAGTTTCTATATTTATTGTGTAAAGATTATTTATATCTATACAGATCTAGCTATGATTTTACCATCAGCATGACAGAGGAGTTGGACATATTAAACTAAAACTGTTTCAAATGTAAAATGCACAATTTGAGATGTTTTTGCACATTTTGGAAAAATGACACAATTCTCCTGTGATATACATGTATATGCTCTGTTGGACATGGAGTGGGAAGGTTTAACTAGCGAGAGTCCGAAAAGTGTGTTTTTATTTATTTTCTGAAAGTCCACATATTTCTCATGGAAACATCTACAGTGAATGTCATATATATTTAAGAGAAATTTATTGCTGTCAGTGTGTAATGCAATGCATAACTGGGCCTATAACTGTCATTCAATAGACTCATCTCTAATTAGTAAGCACTTTAAATTATATAAGAACCCATGATCATGTTTGGTAAAAGCATAATCGTTTAATATGCAGCACAAACCAATCAAGCTGCCCGACGAGTCGTTTAATGATGCTCTGTAAACCAGGAGTGAAATAAGCTAAAATAAAAGAGCCACATATAAAAATATATAGCTGGGAAGAACTCTGTTTTTATGAGAGGCAAGCCACAAAACGATCATATTCACCAACGGGAATGCCCACTGCTCCGGTGTGATGTAGTATCCTCTGTAAAAATGAACTGTGGCGTAGGTTAAAACGTCATAAAACCGTCTGGAGGATGTTTGGAGATGCCTCAAAGCAATGAGATGTGAAACAGACAGGGTGGACCATAACAGTTTAGGAAGATTCTTTCATTAACCTTAGGGGGCGTATAGATGGATTTAGCTGTATTTTTAATGGAAGCTGTGATAACCTGACACATGGAATTTTATAGCCGTTTTGGACAGGGAAACTAACATTAAGAAAAAGAAAACACATTTATTGCTGTAAAAGAACCTGACTTGAATATGGAATACGGAGCAATTCTTAAGACTGACTGCTGTAAAAATAATTGCAGTCACATAAAAACGTCCCAGTTTTACAGAGCATCATGAGGAGAGGACAGTTTTTAAGGAAATTGAACTTCAAATGAACAAAATTAAGCCTGAATCAAGCTGAGAACTGAATGTGTTACATAAAAATCAATAATGAATGGCCCTAAATGAAAATAACACAGTGGTGGTAGCTTTATATTTCACTCAGACTGTCTAGTCCTGTATAACTGGGCGGTTCTTGGATAGAATAAGCTGGAATGAGGACCAAACTCTTGGTGTATGTGAAAAGTTTGGGCTCTCTTATTTCCCTAATGCATTGACATTGTACAATCTTTGTGTTCAAATTCTTTTTGGGACCACTGCCTACTCACTTTTTTTAAATCAGGACCTTTATAATTAGAACATTTATAATTTATAATCCTTCAGTATCTGCACCATCTCTATGAAAGGAATCCACATTGATTAGCGTTTTTTAATGAATCTCCTGTGGCAATCACTTTTTATTGGGTATCCACAATACAAATCCCAGCCACTGCTTTCTCTAAACGCCAGAGGAGAATTGAATGCACAAGATGCTCATTTATATAGGTTTTTAGCCTCAGGACATGCTGATGCAATTGTAGGTAACCATTGTTAAACTGTTGTATGAGTAAAAAAAAAGCCCTGCAATTTACTGGGCCCATCAGCGTATGGCTTCAAGCTGAATCCAGGGAGCTTGAGGGGTGTAGTCACCGAGGCCAGATTCCCTCACTATAGTGCATGTTCTCCTGGACTTCTGCATGAGCTTCTCTCAGTCTGGACCTGGGATCCGTCAGTGGTTCCCAAAGCTTGACAGCTGCAGACGTCAATCAAATATTCCTGTCTTTCCCTCATGAATGAGTACGGCATCCAGCTGTGAGTCAGAGATGCATAAAGAAAGAGACAGATGGTAATAGCAATCCAGCCCTCATAAAGTCAATGAGTACCGCAGGAAGTATATGCAGTGGATTTCCTGAGACAGCATGGATTATTCATTGTCTGTATATATTTACAAATATTATTGCTTTGCCTTGTATTGTTGCATATATTATGCTATAAAAATAAATTGAATGATGCCCTATATATATCCTTCAGTGATTGCTTTATGCACAAGGGTTGGACCAAAATGTGAATTTAGGAAATGGCAAACAACAGAAGAGTTTCAGTATCAAATCAAAACAGATTTTAGTTTTGCCAAAGAACACTACAAAATGTCCACCACCACAAAAAAAATATATATATATATATTGTAGAGCATTACATGTTCTTCCATCATGGTCCATAAAATTAATATGTGTGTATTAAATTATGTATCATAATTTATATTTATAATGAATTATAATCGCTTTATTATTATAATATAATCAATTAAATAGGCCTATATATGGTTACACTTTAGATTAGGGTCCAATTCTCACTATTAACTAAATATTTACTACGACTTTTGCCTCAAACTCCTAATTACTGCTTATTAAAGGATAATTCCGGTGTTTAGCACTTTGAGTCTATTTTCTAGTTTGTTTTGGATGAACTATAGTGGTGGACACAGAAATATTGACGATGGGTCCTGTCTCGACTTTTTGACTCTTTTAGAATCGCCTCTGAGTGGCTGTTTATGGGCATGCACAAACATGTCCTTAAAACAACTCTTAAAGTTCGTTTTCAAAACTGTGCAACTCACCGAGTGGTTAGTGGTGTTCGTCGATGCTTAAAAACAAATATATCGGCGCAATGTATGATTTCAATCCGTGTGAGTTGCACAGTTTTGAAGGGTTGTTTTAAGGACATGTTTGTGCATGCCCATAGACAGCCACTCTGAAGCAGTCAGAGGCGATTCTAAAATAGTCAAAAAGTCGAGACAGGACCCATCGTCAAAATTTCCACCACTCTAGTTCATCCAAAACAAACTTGAAAATAGACTCAAAGTGCTAAATACCGGAATTATCCTTTAATAGTATGGTAGTAGTTAAGTTTAAGTATTAGGATAATGGAATGTAGAATATGATCATGCAGAATAAGCCATTAATATGTGCTTTATAAGTACTAATAAACAGCCAATTTCCTAGTAATATGCACGCTAATGAGCAACTTAATAGTGAGAATTGGACCCTAAAATGAGTTTCATTTTCATATGGAACACTGTTTGCTGCTGTACAATTTGTCTTTGATGCATATTACATTGTTACATCCTGATACAATCATTATTCTGATATTCAGAATGAAGCCTCTGTTCTTCAAGCAGCCAAAGCGTAGAAGGTCATTTTGGGTTGTGGTACAAGAAAAGTCACCTGAATTAAATGTGCTTATCAAATCCCCCACAGCACCTTTCGTGGTCTAAACATTAATGGATCTGCAGACTATGTCTCGTATCTTGACAATAAAAAGGTCAATAAAACGGACTCTTTCCTGACTGTCATTGTTAATCGGTTGTGTAGGCCTCACCTTGTGATGAACTTCAATCAGATCAATCGACACTACACAAAGACCATATCGAATGTGGTGCACCGCAGCCAAGAAAAAGTCGATGGATTTCAGGTCTTGTCATAAAGCTTTGCTGTGATTATTGACCAGAAATAATAATGTGCTTCATTCATCGTGTAAGTAAATTGCAAATTATTATTCAAAGTTGATAGTTTGATATCCATGAGTATGTCACTCATTTTGTGGATACCTTTATTCCCAAGTAGATTTTTTTATGCAGTCTTCAATTTAAAAACTATAATTACCCAGCTAAGTGTTCTGAGAATCTAATGTCTTTTGTGTTTTGAAAATACCCAGTTCGAAACCAGAAATTATAATTAAAATCGTTTTAACATTTAGTTTGATGCATCGTCCAATAACTTTCTTCTAACTGCCTCAAACAAAACTTTCAACGATTTGATGCCACCTGGAAAACTGGCAACTTTCAGTGATCAGTTCTTCCTCTTTTTATCAATGCTGTAACATGATTCTGTTAGACAGCTGACTAATAAAAGTTGCTGCAATGTGATTGGAACTTACTGATCTTTCAGTTTTATGTGCAATATGCATCAGACAGTCAATGAACGGTCTTCGTGGACCTGCTGTCTGAGGTTGACACTACTTCTCTGATACCACAGTTGATACAAAAGAATCTCAGAATTGCTTTCCTCTTCATAGCAGTGCAAATTGAAAACCACTGTTTAGAAGGAGGAGCAGGCAATTTCCTCTCAAAGAATGAATTACAGATGTTTATTTGTTTCCCTTGAGAAATGGGCGAAGGAAAAAAAAAATCACAAACAAAAATGAAGACAAATTGTGAAAAGAGAGATAAGCGGACAATAGAAGTTGCCAGTCTCTCTCAAAGCAAAGCCCCGCTGCTATTCCTGTCACAGAATGCTGCCAAGTGGACAATGGCAGAATATTAGCTTGAAATCTTGTGTTCAATTCTCATTTGTATTGAGAGTAAGCGCTTATGCGCGTGTGAGGTGGGATTTAGATTACGTTTAAGAGTCACCCTACCTCTCCTTCCAGTGACTGTGCTTTACCTCAGCGGGGGAGCTGTGGGTGATTGGACATTTTCCAGACATACCCAAATTCCTGCTCAATCGCTGGCAAATGTGCAAAGCCTCTTCTGAGAAGCTCACAGACACCACAGGCCTCTTGAGAGGAGAACGCTTGGCTTTTCTGACGACAATAGGTGCTAAACATAGCCATGCATGTATCCAACCAGCAGAACTGCAGTCTAATGTGTAAGAAAGTGTAAACAAGAAACCTGAAATGAAGTTAACCTTGTTCATTTTTTTTAAATAATAAAATGTCCAAGGCTTTAGTGTCACTTGTGTCAGGTCCTGTTTACACCTGGTAGTAAGATGCGTCTCGATCGGATCACAAGTAGACGAGGGAGACACATTCCTGTTTACACCTGGGCCCGTATTCATAAAGATTCTAAGAATCCTCTCAGAAAACTCTTAATTTAGCTTTAAATCTTTTACGTAGGAGTCTTAGCTTAAAGGTGAACTAAGTAACTTTTTTACCTTAACCGAACAGCTTTGGAGTCATTGTAATGTTTATATTACTGATTTCGTGTTGAATGGTGGTCGTCTGTTGGCTGTGAGGGGAAAAAACGCACTTGCAACTTTGAAAGATCTGCTAAAATGAGCATCAAACAGAAATAACCCGGCGCTGTGTTCGAGGCGCACATACAATACAGACTGCCGACAGTTCAACAGGGCGCGCACAGCTCTTAAAGGGGCCACACCTTATTTCCACTCGTTACAGCTTCCATCCTACTGAACAGGTACCGGTGTACAGGGGGAGGGGATCAGGCCGTGAGTGCAGAGACATCTCTGCGTGCGTGATATTTACGACAGTACAAGTGTCCCACAGCGACTCTAGGGGTCACTGTCACCTGCATAGTGCTACTTTAAGAGCGATTCGGGATCGATCTGAGAGCAACTCTGAGCAAGGAAAAGACAAGAACTTTCATCTTAGTGAGGAGGCGGGGCTGACCCCGTTGCTATGTATGACACAATCTTTTGAAGACTGTGATTGGTTGGTTGTCCAAGAAGGAAAAAAGAGGCGAGTTACAGTAAGTATAGCGTCTATTCTAAGCCTTCACTTTGAAATTACATGCGTAATTTTTCCTATTTGTTCTTATTGACCGTTCTCATACACACACACACTTTTATTTTTATTTACCATGCTGTTAATTTCCTATAAGGTATTTGATTGGCTTAGAATGATCATGATAATAAGATCAGTCACAAACATGATCCCTGCACAATCCAATCTATAGCGTCTAACTCACTGTCATCCATTGTCTGCAAAACATTTCTTCTCCGTCTTTGTCTTTTTGCCATTTTCTCTTCTGCTAAAGAAACTCTTAAAGTGTAAATTGCAGGTTAACCACCACAACTGATTAATGTGTACATTAAAGTGCCCAATATGTATATATTTAAAAATTTCTGTCTTAAAATGCGTTAAAATAACATTTATTGGGGTTTCTTCAAAGGTAGCGTGTTTTTTACCGTAACTGGGTGATGATGTCATAACAGGGAGCTGCGGACAGCTATGCACTCACTCCGTGTGTGCTGTTTGAGGGAGAATAAAACGATTTGCGGGACTCCCGCAAACTAGAAATATCTGAATAAAACGTAAAAACTAATACAATTTTATTCATCTGTTGCAGAAAATCAATAAGAACATCTAAAACAAAATAGAAACGGTTTACAGGCAGAGTTTCTATTTCTAACATGTCAGCAGCGAGGAGCGATGTAGCCAATCACAGCCATATGTGTTGATTTCTTGAACGCAACAATAGCCAATCAGAAGCATTTACGATGGACTCCCCTCACCGCTCAAAACAGACTTTTTGTTCAGTACTGAATTCTGTATGCTGGCAAATCCTCTAATTATAACAAACATAGTGTAACGTTATATATTATGAAAGCTTCATTGATAATAACAGAGATGTGTGAGATCGCGATGAACTGATGTCAGCTTCATGCCATGCACGCAGTAGCCCGCTTGCTTTTATGTTATAACAGCGACACGTAGGCTAACTTGAAAGTATGTGGAGGTACAGAAAAAAAGTATTTTTGCGGGCGGGAGCGGGACAAAACATGAATGTTGCGGTCGGGATAAAGTAATTGAGCACGTCAGTCATAACGACACACGTATTCAAAAATAGTCGGGTTTAAACCGGGCTCGGGCTCATAATTACAGTTAATGTGTCGGGCCGGACTCGGACACAGCGGGCTCGGGTAACGTTAGGGTCTTGCTTGATGTTTTGGGCCTGATCTAAGCTCTACCTCGGGTAAGTTATGCTAACACTTACAGGCACGAATCAGCCGTTTGTCCTTGGGAAACTTGTGGAGCCTCTCCCCCGTTTTTGGTGTATTCGTACATCCCGCACAAGCACAATAGTTAACCATTTTCGCTAGCTAGGTCTCCTCCAATATAACGTAACGTTAACTCTAGGCTTGGAGCATAGACCGTAGAAGCTTGGAGTCCCTGTTATGACATCACGCCCAGCCTAGTGGAAGGAGGAATTCGTGACGATTTTTACCTGAAATTTACACTTTAAGCCTCTTAAAAGTCCTCGTCCGTGCTCCTAACAATTTCGACTTTAAGACCTCTTTTAAAGGTTAAGATGCTTTGTGAATTACTTTTGTCTTTACTTATTATTTATGAAACACAATATATTTTTTTATATATTGTGCTGCATATATTTTGCAGCACAATGGAACTAACAACTAATATAATTTCAAAAGAAATCCTAATGGACAAAAGTTCCCACCCAACTTTGTTTTCCACTGAGTATTCAATTGCTCTCTGAATTACAGGAGTTAAATACACTGCAGATTCTGTCTTTAATATGCCTGTCCCGTTCCAGTGATTTATGTGACATCATGTAAATATATGTCAGACCATGACATTTACATGGTGCTTACAGGACATCATTGCCACCTAGATGTTTCTCTTCTACAACATCCTACGAGGCACTTCCTGTGACACTCCAAAAAAAACGAAGAAGGCAACACACAAGGGGGCCCGTTCCAGTGCTTCCTGGAGCATTCTGCTTCCATCTGCTCCTACTAAAACTCACAATGACTAATAATTAGTTTATCATGTCTGACACACAAAGGGAACACTTTGTTACATCCAGTTGCAAGTGGGCTCAGTTTGAGGGAAAAGAATTCCCTCAAATCAAGGTGATAAATACTAAAGGCAAAGCAGTGACATTTAATCCTTGGTTGGATCAAGCAACAATCAGACGCTACTGCTTCAATGCTCTTGCATTTTCCAATATAATATTATGTTTAAAAAAAGAATAATGTTAAGCTCAGGGCTTTTTTTGTGAACTGCTCTCAGACTATTTCCCCAAAGCCTGGCTTCAAAATAGAATTCATGAGAAATCGTGCGACAAATGCATTTTAAATGTGGCATCCTACATCAGCCGGCCAGGCCATTTATTGTGTTCTCGTTCTCGCCCTATTATTGCGGCACAGAGTAGGAAATCTTTAATCCAATACACAGGTTTACAGAGTGTATTTTTATGCGGCCGAGGAATATGGGGACACATTGCGGAAAAGCGTAATCCTCTCAAGATAATTTGCTGGGAAGTCAGAAGGACGCTAGAGCCTCTCTTGAGGATATAAGAGAACCTGACAGACATAAAGGGCCAGCACTTTTGCCTGACCTATTAAAGATCTTCTCCCACAGTACGAGGAACCGTACATATGGAAACATGAATATTAATAATCATTCCTCAATGTGTCATTATCAGGGTTATTATAGTTAACTGAAACTATAACCATAAAAAAAATCAGATTTTTTTGTGTTGCTTGAAATAAAACAAACATTAACTAAAATAATAATAACAATATTAAAAATGTCTTATTTAAATGTCTACAGCTAGTTGCCAACGCAGCCTTTCTCATTTTCATTTAGTTTAAATTGATGTACTAAAATTACTAAAACTTCAACTGAGACAAAAAATAATAAACACTATCATAAAAACACTACATATTTAAAGAAAACAAATGCTAATAAAAATAACTAAAAAACATAACAATATTACTAAAATATTACTAAAACAATTAACTAAATTGAATATATATATATAATATATATATATATATATATATATATATAATTATATAATAATATAATAATTATATATATATATATATATATATATATATATATTATATAATATATATATATATATATATATATATTATGATGGCATCTCAATAAAATAACTCTTGAATATTAACGCTGTCAGTTACTGTTAAATGTTAATTTAGCACAATGAATTCTAAAAATATAGTCAAGCCAAGTCCCCTTTATTTATATAGCGCTTTTTACAATACAGATTGTTTCAAAGCAGCTTTACAGAGATAACAGGAAAATAATGTTGTAATAATATTGTTAAATATAAAATTAAATGTCCCCAACTAAGCAAGCCAAAAGCCAACCAAAGGCGAAGAAAGGTGAAAAAGGTGACATTAACATTAACATTTTAATATAACATTATAGTCATTATGGCCTTTAGAAAAATGTTTTTTTTTTTTTTTTTGAGGAAGTGGTAGTGCACTATATTCCCCATTTTGTCCATAATGGTATTTTTTTCCTTAAATTACTTTTACTTTTATACTTTAGAGTAACACTAAGTAGTTTTTCAACCTTCATAATATATTTCCAAGACCCTTGTGATGGTACATCGACTTAAAATATGTTAAATGACTCGTCTGCCATAGCCTGACGGGGTCTGTATCGCTTTTACTGGCACTATGTAACTTTGGGTTTTGGGTAGGAACCTGTGCACAAAAAAGAACTACAAAATTTGACTGCTTTACGTCAAGCGCTACAATAGTCATTATTTTGTTTTTCTTCGTTTCTGATGTCGCAATACATCATCCTTTCATGAAATCATGTAACATACTCTACCTTGTCTGTGGACATTGTTCATTCTAAAGCCGGTGCTGGATAAACAGCGAGCGAGCGTGCGACGGTAGGCTAGATTATTTACGACAGCGGCAATGGACAATTTCGTTTCCAACCAGTAGGGCGACCGAAGAGGAAAAGTTACTTGGTGTTACTTTAAGTAGTTTTGAAACCAGTACTTTTACTTGAGTAAAAAGCTTGATTTGTTACTTTAACATCTACAGAAGTCTTTTTAAACCTTAGTATCTATGAAAACTTTTGACACCTCTGATTATAAGTGTTTATATTTTTTACCTGATGGGATAGTATTTGTGAGAAATTACAAACATATTTCACTAACATGTGCGTGTCTCGTCATATCCGTAAGTAGAGAAAAGTTTCTCCGGTTACTTTGACGTGTGTATAGTGTGTAGCATAGGTTTGTTGTCACGACGAGTTAAAAAGGTTGACATGAAGATAAAAATGCGGAACAGAGGAGAGTCTGCTGGCAAAAAAAGAAAGTGACAGAGCTTGTAATAAAACAGGAATCAACATTGGCTTGGATTTTCGAAGATGTCGATAACTGAAGGAATTGAAAAGTTGTATAAGTGATGCAGAGATGGCGGTTTTATTACTCATTGTCACACGCACTCTCTGGGCTCTTCCCCGCTCACACTCACAATTCAGAACCTATACTACTCTTACTAATCCTCCCATAGAAAGATATGGAAAAATGAGTATGAGTAATATGTTAGTATGTGGTTCCGAACTCAGCAACTATCACCCTCACCCTTAAGACTTGCAGTTGAACTTCACTCAAATGGTTATTCTGCTAGGACACCTGCTTGACTTCATACATCCAATAAAAATCCCTTTTTGTTGCAAAAGTCATTGCAAAAATGAGAAAAGGTCAAGCATCATGACACTTGATTTTATATTTTCTGATCTAATGCAATGACATTTAGACATTTTATATGTGACTTTACAGTCCAAACACTCCGTGGGGCTTTTGTTTCTACTCCATTGTCTCCACATCACGTCTTTTACCGGAATCAAAACACAAGCGATGTGCTGTTCATTTGACACAGAGGGACAGTGAGATGAATTACAAGTGCTTTAATGTCCCTCTACATGGGGTTTAGTGTGATCTCCTGTCCTGGCCGATTGGGTCAGCGCTCCGTAATGAAAGAAGCTGTCCCACACTGTGTGCTTGTAAGAGCCTCTGTCTAATTTACCAGCGTTTGATTGACCAGACCTGTCATTTCTAGTTCCTGTTATTTCCTCTCGGCTCCACAGGTGGTCTCCTCATCCCTCTGTCTTGTTTCATCATACTTGTCAAATAGGCGTTGTGATGTCTGTCCAAGGTCATTTAGGTTATTCTAGTAACAGTGCCAACTTCAAACTCCAATATCAGAAGCTCCTTTTCTTTATCTTTGATGAAATGCTGAGACAGGAGGAGGAACAGCCGAAATGCCGTGAGCCGAGCATGAAGATGAACAAGGTTAAATGGATGTTAAGACACAATTTTCAGAAAACAGCACCTGCCACTCACATTGGAATGGCGCCCCAGAAAGACAAACGTTTCTTTATTGCTCAGGCCGACAAAAGTATGATCATTTAAAGAGGATCCGTAAAGGAGCACTTTTTCAAAAATAAATAAATAAAATAACTAATACTTGAGTTCTGTCTCTCTTTAATCTCCATTATTTAAATCAATATTAATTTAATTTTTTTAAGTAGCTGGATTACAGAGGAATAATAATTGCAAAATAATTGACAACACTGTAAAAAAAAGTTGCTGCCTTAAATTTTTAAGTAAAATCAACTTGGATGATTAAGTAATTTCAACTTAAATTACATTAAACTGACTTTAAAAAAGGAGATGAATCTTGTATAACATAAAAATTTGAAAATTACTTAACTTCTTTTGATGAGTTAAAGCAATGTAAAACATAATATAATTTCACAGTGTGTTGTTTTTGATGTTTGCAGTGGAATATTTGACCGGAAGGGTAAACGGTTATTTTTATAAATTCATCAGATTGATCAAATATAATCCACCAGGCTTTTGAGGAACGTTTATTTGTACATCTCTCTTAATTTTTGTATTGCATTGCAAATAATGTTTGTCCCACACAATAAAAACATCGGAAGTGATTTGATTAAAAAACTGGGGCTCTGAATTAAACTGAATATGAGCTCCATATTCTCCTATATCAATATATGTACAAAAAAAATTGGATTTATCAAATATGATACTCAACATATTTTATTATAAAACCATTTTATATTGTCTAAAACTTCCAAAAAAATTATTTTAATAAAAATAGATTTTTCAGATTTTTATTTCATATATCACGCTTTACCGGAGTGAACAAAAAGTACACAAAATCCGAATGGCCTTCAATGGAGTGCCGAATGTCTGGCATCTACCATTAACCCAATGAGAAGGAATGTCTTCTAGCCACCAACAGTATAGATTGAATGGCTTTCCATGTGAACGGCCCTTTATAATCCACTTAACCTCTGTGCGTCCAGCAATGATAAACAGAGCCAAAGTGAAAAGAAGAGCCTATCTGTTGATAATCCAGCTTGTTTTCGCTCAATGCTCTCTCCTCTATCTCTGACTAAAGATAGTGTCTCCCTGATGTCCCCTCCCAATAAGTTTGCCTTTGCAACCAATTATCTTTTTGCCCTCTATCTGCAGTGATTAATATTAGAGGGCTGTCCCCTTTATATGTGCAATGAATCATTTTAGCCGCACCGTCAGGGGTCTTTCTCAACCAAAAAAAAGCAAGCCCTCTTACACAGATTTCATGGGAATGCCATAATCTTGGGAAAAAAGTGTTTGGGTATTGATCAGCTCTGGGGGTCTCTTGGCAGGAATAAAAGGGGTCTGGAGATGCTGCTGACTGCTGTAGTATCCGGTCACGATTCAGCGTGCAGCTGATAAGACCCCTCGCTGAATATCTGATACAGTCAGACGCATGCGGAAATGGGATTCTTCACCTGCTAACGTATTCGCTCAATGACAGTCGAATCTACAGCGATACGAATAACTCCGCCAACAGCAAACACACAGGAAATCAAGTTATGTATTTATGCGTGTGTTAGTTCACAGTAATAAACATAAATCGCACGCTTGCAAACTTACCTGTGCAGTAAAGTCATCAAGCAAGGATTACAGAACATTACAGGATGCGGAGAGGGCAGAAGGTAAAAACACTACGCCTATGAAATATTAGCAATGGCAGGCACTGGCTGATGAATATAAAACATCAGCTGCTGACTTATTTATATTTACTTATTATTTTAGTTTTGTCCAGAACAGGAGGTTTTGGGTGTACGCTAGGCTTTGCAGAAAGTGTAATTCTCTGGGACAGCACTGAGCTGAGGATTGTGGGTAAATGTTTTTATGATTTACTGTGAGATAAACTTGAAAATGGATTAGATGTTCATGAGCAATGGTTTGTGGTTTGTAATTTTAAAATGTAATTTGCTTGATTTTTTAATTTGATTATTTCTTTAATTTCACTATTATAATGCAGGCCTATCTGGATTGATTATTAGTGAAGGAGATTTTTCAGTGACTCTTTCTGCATGTAACACTGTTCAAATCAACCGATTTGTTGGCGAAGCATGTATAAATGAGCCACTGAATCATTCACTCAAAGTATTTATTAAAAAATACTGAATCATTAAGGAAAGAAACACCAGTGTTGTAGCGGTTCGCGGCTTTATCTCGTTTGATTTTCATTGCCGGAGCAAAAATAGACTGGAAATATTGTGTCAAAAATTGAAGTTACACAAAATGCAACCTTGTAACTCCAACAAAAGAGTGCATTAGTGCACGTCCTTTTTTTTTTTTTTTTTTTTTTAGCGGTGCTGGATCTTCTCTATGATTTTTTCCCATCATGTTTAAAGTAACACTATGTAGTTTTTCAACCTTCATAATATATTTCCAAGACCCTTGTGATGGTACATCGACTTAAAATAAGTTAAATGACACTTCTGCCATAGCCTGACGGGGTCTGTATCGCTTTTACTGGCACTATGTAACTTCGGGTTTCGGGTAGGAAACCGAGCACAAAAAGAACTACAAAATTCGACTGCTTTACGTCAAGCGCTACAATAGACATTATTTCGTTTTTCTTCGTTTCTGATGTCACAATACATCATCCTTTCATGAAATCGTGTAACATACTCTACCTTGTCTGTGGACATCGTTCATTCTAAAGCCGGTGCTGGGTAAACAGCGAGCGTGCGTGCGACGGTAGGCTAGATTATTTACGACAGCGGCAATGGACAATTTTGTTTCCAACCTATAGGGCGACCGAAGAGGAAAAGTTACTTGGTGTTACTTTAAAAAGTCTTTGTTAAGGCGTTATAAGCCATGTATCAAACCAACCAGCTACAATTTATATAACAATTAAATAAATAGTTTATTCTGAGAGCTTGTCGTTGTTCGTTATAAATCTGAATTTTAAATTTTTGTAAAAAAAACCCCCGATTAAATCCAACATTTGGATTTTTTGGTCTATCTCTCTGTCTTTCTACACTGCAGCATAGTCCTTTACAGAAGGCCAACATGACGTTCAACTTGTTCAGTTGATGTTCAGCTTTTCTCAGAATGGGACTCTGGGACATCGCGGGATGAATCAAGATAATTGCCTGATTGATTTTTTTCTCCTGTTCTCTAAGCACTTGGTCAGGCATGATTTGTTTAGGGAGTGAAATGGGTTAGGAGCTTTTAAAACACACACACACACACACACACACACACACACACACACACACACACACACCACACACACACACACACACACACACACACACACACACACACACACACACACACACACACACACACACACACACACACACACACACACACACACACACACACACACACACACACACACACACGTTATGTCCGTCTCAAATAGGCAAACTTCAGTTCACAAGATGCCATTTTGTTCACCTAAATTACATTTGCTGTGACAGGCACACACAGTAAGTAGATTTGTGCATGGTGTATGGTTTACAAACCACTAACCTAGTTCATTTGTGGAAGCCACATCTTTTCCACCATGTACACACAAATAATTGTGTGTTTGCGCGCCTCATCTTCTCTTTGAGGCTTGCCGACATTAATAGGACCTGCCCAGGCATAGCTCTTGTCTCACTGAGTCCATCTAAGATGGAGAGCAGATGAGAGGGGAAGTAGAGGCTGATCTCTCTCCACCTGATCACTGCAGATCCTTCAGGAGCAGATGAAACTCACCCTTCATACAGACTCATGCCAGGGGAGTAAACAAGCTCTCTGTCTCTGTAGATGGAGAGTTGCGAACACTATAAATATAACAAAACACTGGGATGCAAAGCTGAGTCATGTCCTGGTTGAGTGAGAACTATGAACCAGAAATGAACACAGTTCTTCTCTCACAGTGACTGGAGGAAAAGCAGAGGTGGTATTTGGTACTGGCAAATTTATAAATCTGGTAATTCTGAAAGGTCAGAATGTTTACAAATGGTGGTCAAGGTTTTGCGATTTTTTTTTTACTCCCTGAAGTCACTTATGTCAATAAATGTTTATTGCATGTTAAATGACCATTTAAATTAAAATCAACACAATATAAAAACTAGTTTAGTTTTCTTAATGCACATTCCTAATAAAGAAAATGTCTTTGCAATCTTTAATCAAAATTTAATCATTTGCTCTGCCTCTGAAATGATTTGCATTCAGTCTGCTGGCTTCAGTAATGTAACGGCCACTTTTCACAACCCATTTAATTCCTAATGGATTAAATGAAGTCCTGCCCTACATTTCTCATAATTGAATATGCTTTTTTTTTCACACAGAAATATACATCAAATTACAGGAGTAAAAAGGGTTGCAAACAGCAATTAATGTTGACGTTCAAAAAGGTTGTTGTTGTACCTTTATGATGCTACTGTAAAATGTTTTGTTTACATGTTTGTTTACAAAGTTCTGTAAGATTTTGTCCATAAGGGGTTGGGGGAAATCAGATTATGATTTTTTTCTTCTTCTCCAAAACACTTTGGCCACAATAATTGGCACCCCTAGAATCTTTTATGAGTAAAATATCTCTGAATTAAAAAAGTTGCTGAACACTGATAAGACATTAACACTTGTGTTACTGAAGCATTTTTTGATGACTTGTTTTGGCAGATTAGTATTACAGTTTTATTTGTTTAATTACTTACACACATTTTCTCAAACTATGGTATCAAAAAAACAAAACATGTACATAACATGCAAAACATCACACATCTATTGCAAAAGCAAAACTGAATTCAGAACTATTTTAACTCTACTAAAAAAGGTGTAATTATAGATGTAATTACATAAATTAATTACGATGTAATTATGTGCCGGTATTTTTAAAATAGAAGTACAATGCAAAAAATTATATAGTGCATTGTATTACATGATTCATTTAAATGTTAGTTCATAGCTAATATAAAGTGAGACCAAAGTTGGTTTTACAATTGCAAACTGAATTAAGCAGATAATATGCCTGCAGTTTTCAAGAGAGCTTCAAGATTGTAGATGTCCTGACTGCAAGACTATAGGATGCCATGGAGATACTTTTGTTAAAAAAACAAAAAACAAAAAAAAACAATAACATGACACCTTATATATCATCATGTCTTCTGGGAGGCCCCGGAATACAATGGTAACGTTATTTGATGTAAAACAGCTCATGCTTTACGAGGTCATACTTTCTGCTATCCCCTGTCCTCTGGCTTTTTGTCTAAAAACAAGCTATGGCCTTCCCATGGATCCTCATGGATCCTCATGCCCTCAACTGGGTTTGGAAGGGTTGGAAGGGACGACTCTTATAAATCCCAGATTTCAGTGGCTTTTATTCAGCCTCAGGGTTTTAAAGTCTTTGCTGCATTTGGAACCTGCTTTGTGGTCAACACTTAAAATACATTACCCCAGCAATGGTGTACCAATAGCCAAACTATACCAAAATGTGTTTAAAATACATTTATTTTATACGAAGTATACTACAAATCCTTTAACATATTTACTGACATATATCACGTAAGTAATATATCACGTAAGCTCTGTAAACGCTGCTCCATCTGAAAGCACTGTGAGTTTGAGTCACTTATGATTTTTCACTTATCACTCGTGAAAAATCCTCTCTCCTCCTCCCTCTCATTTCAACGGGAGCGGGGGGAGAGGATTTTCACGAGAGATGATATCACTGCGCCGAGTCGAAGTGCTCCAAAGCACTTGCTATGGTATTCTGCCATACAATATAGTTATCCATTTTACACGCTTAGAAAAGAGCAACGTTTTATTTTGTGTCACCGTTCTTGGTCGAGTTACACTACTCTAGTAACTGTATTTAAATAGGGAAAACGTGGAGGTGTTTGGTCGCTTATCTGCTTGGATCCTATTGAATGAACAGCCGCAAGAGAGAGCGATTTAGTGCACGCACTTAGACGAGAGAGGTATGTATCAACTCGTCTTAGTTAAGGGAATGACATAGTTTAAAATGAAAAACCAGTAGAGTATTTTCCAATTTAGCAGACTTTAGCAGACTGAAAGTATATCAATTTAGTACTAAAAGTACAATTGCAGGGTATTTAAAAGTACATACATATGTAGATAGATTTGTAGTACTTAAGCATAAAAAAGTACAATTATATATATATATATATATAGGAGCAAGGTTTTTTTTTTTTTTCTCACTAGGGTAGCCCTTAAATATAGCGATCCAGTATAAATATTTAGAACAAGGCCACATTTATTTCCACTATAACAATGCTCTATTTTGCCTCCAGATGGGTTATGGAAGGAAGCAATAGAGAGAGAAATCAGCAAACTTCACATTTTCTCTTTCCCCATATCTGAGGTTTCCAAGGATGGGTTTGAGGGTCCTCAAGGGCCAGGTCTCTGATAGTCTAAATTAAAGAAATAAAACCCCACACACATTCCAGCCTGTTCCTGAGCAGTCTAGTTGGTAGACTGGTAGTTAATTGGGAACTATCTATTAAACCTACAGGATTGCTGAGCCAGGAGGCCCCTCGAGGCCCCAGCTGACCACAGAAGCTCTTACAGGAGAAACTACATACTGGCCATTCTCATGATGCTTGACAGCAGTCTTTTTGCCTACCTCGGGTTATTTAATTCACTCCCAATCATTACTGGCCCAGAACTTTTTATCTTTTCTTGTCCCATTTTACAGACATACCTCAGAGACTGCTTGCACTTTTTACCCCCTGCTAGGGTTTTTTTTTTTTTTTTTTTTTTTTTTGAAAAGAGTGGTAAATGGTGCAACATACAATTGTGAAATTCTTTGTGTGCCACAAACAACGTTCAAAACCATTCTAAAACATGTTTTCTCTGGTAATTTACTGTTTGTGGTTCAAATAATTTCTCAAACTGATTTTTTAAGTGTAAAATAAAATAGTGCTTACTCTTTACAAAGCAAAATAAAGTAGAAAGTGTTCTCTCAATAAAGAAGAAAGTGCCAAATATCTCCACAATATTTTCTCAGATATTTTCACCAAGTGGCTCTGGTCAAACCCTATAGAGAGAACGTCCTCGGGTTACGACTGTAACCCTTGTTCCCTGAGAGGGGAACGAGAACTGCGTCCCATGACACTTTGGGGGAACGCCCCTCAGCGTAGCGCCTCTGAAGGATGAATGAAACTAAGCCGATCTCCGATTGGTTTGCGTAATGACGTAATGCGTGACGACACATAGGCGGAAGCTATAAAGGCACGCCGGCAACATGAGATGTCAGCTTCTGTGATGAAGCAAGCGCCCCCAGGCAAGGGGAGGCGTGGCCAAGGGACGCAGTTCTCGTTCCCCTCTCAGGGAACAAGGGTTACAGTCGTAACCCGAGGACATTCCCTATCGAGGGAACTAGACTGCGTCACATGACACTTTGGGGAACGAGTACCCACTACGCCACAACGCGCCCTGCCTGCCCTAGTGTGAAGCTGCTCACAGGCACACTTAGGACGAGAGCACAAGAGAGCCGGGTGTAGACGGAATGTCCAAACTATAAAACCTAACAAAGGTGTGGGGGGTAGCCCATCCCGCTGCCTCGCAGATCTCATGGATGGGGGCCCCCGCGAGAAGGGCTCTAGAGGACGCCATGCCTCTGGTAGAATGAGCCCTCACAGCCAAGGGTGAAGGCATACCGCGCACCTGGTAGGCTGCAGAAATCGCATGGACAATCCAATTGCTGATGGTCTGTTTTGACACGGGAAGCCCTTTCTTGGGTGACCCGAAACACACCAGCAACTGGTCCGACTTCCGCCACGAAGAGGACCTCTGAATGTAGATTCTTAGTGCTCTGACAGGGCAGAGCATGTGAAGCCTCTCTTCATCCGTCGTCACATGAGGTGGAGGATGAAAAGCCTGCAGAACCGTAGGCCGTGCCGCACTGGACGGCACCTTGGGCAAATAGCCAGGCCTAGGGTGAAGGAAAACCTTAATGTTGCCTGGAGCAAACTCCAGGCACTCATTAGATATGGAGAGCGCCTGGAGATCTCCTACCCTCCTCAGAGAAGTAATGGCCAACAAAAAAGCGACCTTCAGCGACAGGTTCTTGGCCTCAGCCGACTCCAGCGGTTCGAAGGGGGCCTCGGCCAGCCCTTCGAGAACCACTGCCAGGTCCCATGTGGGAACCCTGGTTCGAGCCGCAGGTCTCATCCTCCAAGCCCCACGGAGGAAACGTACGACCAACTGGTGTCTCCCCAGAGGCCCACCACTCAGAGGAGCGTGGAAAGCCCCAATGGCAGCCACGTACACCTTGAGCGTGGACGGGGTAAGACCGGCGGAGAAACGATCTTGGAGGAACTCCAGCACTGAAGCCACTGGGCAGTTAACTGGGTCCACCTCACGCTCTCTACACCAAATGGTGAAGACATTCCACTTTAAGCCGTACAATTTCCTCGTGGAGGGAGCTCTAGAGCTGAGTATGGTCTCCACTACTCCAGCTGATAGGCCGGCCTCTCGGTACTGTGCCCCCTCAGGGGCCAGACCCACAGTTTCCATAACTCGGGCCGAGGGTGAAATATTGAGCCCTCTGCCTGTGTCAGCAGGTCCCTCCTGAGGGGAATCTCCCACGGAGGGCCGTCTAGGAGCAATATAATGTCTGAGAACCATACTCGGGCCGGCCACAACGGGGCTACCAGCAGTAGACTGATCCCGTCGCGACGGACCCTCTCTAGAACTCCCGGGAGCAGAGCGATCGGGGGAAATGCATACAGACGCAGCCTCGGCCACGTCTGCACCATGGCATCCAACCCCAGCGGGGCTGGATGAGTGAGGGAGAACCACAATGGAAAGTGGGTCGTCTCTCGAGACGCAAACAGATCCACTTCCACTGGGCCGAACCTCTGACATATTGACTCCACCACCTCGGGGTGGAGTCTCCATTCCCCGGGCCTCAGCCCCTGTCTCGACAGGATGTCTGCTCCCTGATTTTGACTCCCCGGGATGTATGTTGCTCTTAGAGACAACAGTTTCCCTTGGGACCACAGGAGGATCTGATGCGCCAGTCTGCATAGAGGGCGAGACCTCAGGCCCCCCTGATGGTTTATATAGGCCACTACCGACATATTGTCTGACCTCACCAGGACGTGATGGCCCTTGAGGTCTGGCAGGAAGCTCCTCAGAGCCCGGAACACCGCCAACATCTCCAGGCAGTTTATGTGCCAGGAGGAATGATGGTCCTGCCATAGGCCTGTCGTAAAGCGGCCGTCCATGACCGCGCCCCAGCCCGTGAGGGAGGCGTCTGTCGAAACGGTTTTCCGGCGACATGACGCTCCCAACACTGGACCTTGGGACAGAAACCAAGCTTTTTTCCACATAGATAGGGAACGAAGGCATCTGCGCGTAACCCTGATCATGCGGAACGGGTTCCCCCTCGGGTTCCCCCCTGAAGGAAAATATTGAGGCTGTTGGACCTAGCATTCTTCAGATTGTGAATAAAAGTTTAGATACAGGTATTTTTCCTAACATGCTGAAACAGGCCTTTGTACAACCAGTGCTAAAAAAAATTAACTTAGATCCAACTGACTTGAACCATTTTAGACCAGTCTCGCATCTCTCATTTATGTCAAAAATTTTAGAAAAAGTGGTGCTTAATCAATTACAGGATTTTTTAGAACTGAATAAGATTGGTGAAGTCTACCAGTCCGGTTTTAAGAGGCTACATTCGACAGAGACTGCCCTTGTAAAAGTGTTTAATGATTTATTGATGACAGTGGATTCTGGTGATTCAGCAGTGTTAGTTTTATTGGACTTAACCGCAGCCTTCGATACAATAGATCACGCTGTATTGCTGTCGCGGCTAGAGGAATGTGTAGGGATTCAGGGGAAGGCCCTAAATTGGTTTAGGTCATATTTGACTGAAAGAAGTATGGCAGTGAAATGCGGCCAGTATACATCAAGTTTTACACCTCTGACATGTGGTGTACCACAAGGCTCTATCCTGGCCCCAACACTTTTTTCACTTTATATGCTCCCGTTGGGAGCTATTTTTAGGAGGTATGACATTGCCTTTCATTGCTATGCAGATGACTTGCAAATATACTTACCAATAAAGAACGGAAGTAGCCTGGAGTCTCTAATGTCCTGCCTGTCTGAACTTAAAGCATGGTTGGCCTCTAACTTTTTATATCTTAATGAAAATAAGACTGAGGTGGTTGTATGTGGGTCCAAAAGAACAAGAAGCGCAGCGGACTTAAATTTCGGCCAACTTTCAATACATGTTAAAGAACATGTTAAGAACTTGGGTGTTTACATCGACAGCTCTCTGAAGCTAAATGCTCAGATAAACCAAGTGGTGAAGACAAGTTTCTTTCATTTAAGAAACTTGGCCAAGTTGAAATCGTGTTTGACGTATAAGAGCCTTGAAATTGCTATTCATGCGCTTATATCGTCAAGACTTGATTATTGCAACTCTTTATATAAGGGTATTAATCAAGCTTCTATTTTTCGGCTGCAAAAGGTCCAAAATGCGGCAGCGAGACTATTACTCAATATTAAAAAACGAGAACACATCACTCCATCTCTGATCGCTCTACATTGGCTCCCTGTACAATATAGAATCGATTTTAAAATTCTTTTATTAGTATTCAAATCACTCCATGACCTTACACCGACTTATTTATCAGCTCTGCTAATTGAGTATCAATCAGGAAGAACTTTGAGATCATCAGGTCAAAAGTTGCTGAAAATTCCACAGACTAAGTTAAGACAGAAAGGGGATCGGGCTTTTGCAGTAGTAGCGCCAAGACTCTGGAATAGTTTGCCATCTTATGTAAGGGATGCTGACTCTGTACATGCTTTTAAAGCACAACTTAAGACATATCTGTTTGCCATGGCGTATTCATCTTAAATGTTTTTATGTTATTTTAATTTTTTTTTTTTTTTTTTTTTTTTTTTTTTTTTAATAGTGCTATACAAATAAAGATGACATTGACATTAAAGATGACAAACCAATCCTCGGATTGAATTTGACTCACGATGATGGGAATAGTGAGCATCTTGAACCTGAATCTCCTCAGAGAACGGTTCAGATGCCTGAGATCTATTATTGGACGCAACCCCCCATCCTTCTTGGGAACTATGAAGTAGCGGCTGTAAAACCCGGACTCCCTCTCCGGTGGAGGAATATGTTCCCTTTATCGAAAAAGGGAACTTCGAGATGCGTCGAACGACACGGTGGGAACGCCTCTTGCGTGATTGCGTCTGAAGCATCTATGCCAACTAGTCCAATGGAATGAGAGAATGAGCGTCACGGGCGGGTGACGTCATGAACCAGGAAAGGATAAGAGCACTTCCGCTGCTCGCCGGCATTTAGCTTCTGTTGCCTCAGCAAGCGATCTGTGTCAAACTGTCTCTGTCTATTTATTGTTGTCTGTTACAATATTGTCGGAAACGTTATGGCGAAACAAATGTACAAACAGTGTGTTCCTCCCTGCCCGCGTTTATTTAAACGGGTGGGGACACACACAGCTTTGTGTCATTTTGTTTGAGAGTAAGAGCATGCTGAGTGCTAACATTGTGAAAGTGAAACTACCAGATTTGCATGCTCTGCTCTCGCCTGTCACTATGATAGTGGCAGGCTCGCGATTCTCACGGGATGCAGGACCCGCGTTTGCCGAGGCGGCGCGGAGAATGCATTCCTGGGGATCGCAAAAGGATCTTTTGGAGGGGTGGGAGAACGGTCCGAGGACCTTTTCTTCTTCCTTGCCCGGAAGATCCAGCTCTATCTCCCCGGTGTTGGAAGCACGCTCTGCGGTTTCTTCCGCTCGGGGAGAGAGAGCCCTTTTTCCTTAATATTCTTCCTCCGAGGAGGTTTGTGTTTGAGAATGTTGAAAGTGAAAGCAAGCACACACACTGTTGAATTAGATTCGCCATCTATTTTTCCAGTATATGATGAACTGGTGGAGGTTTTGTCCCGTGCTGTTAGTAAATTAAATATTTAATGGCCAGCTGAGAAAAAGGAACGCTCGTCCTAAGAAACTTGACGAGCGTTTTCTTATTTCTATCACATTATCTCCACCACGAGGCTTCCATTTTTTCCCTGATTTACACACTGAATATTTAAATTATGGAATAAACCGTATTTATCACTACTTTCAGCCCTCGTGTTAAATGTTTATTCAAGATTAGAGGGTTGAAAGATTACGGTTATGATATGATGCCCCAGGCTGAACAGAAATAAAAATAGGAAAATGCTATTTTTTCACCTGGTCCAGTATCATCATTTAAGCCTCTGCTTTGCTCATAAGCCTATACTAAAGAATCTCGCGTTTGCCGAGGCAGCGTGTAGGTTTAATGTTGTAATCAGAATCTAGCTCGGATCTCGCGTTTGCCGAGGCACCGCTTAGATTTCGAGTGTATTTTGCAAAAATAAGATTCTGTGGCTGGGATCTCGCGTTTGCCGAGGCAGCGCGTAGGTTTAAGCAGAACTACTGGTTTTATGGGTAAAGCTTATACGGCAGCAGGTCAGCTGGAGAATGTTTATAGAAATCTATATTATAATGCTCCAGGCTTATCAGGCCGATCTGCTGGGGTTCTGGATATAGCGAAATTTGAGCCTTCGGGTCTCTTCGGCGACGCATTCCATGCGGTCGTTGTTAGGTGATACAAGATATATATATATATATAAATATATATATAATAAGGTTTCTCCCTCGCTGTGTCCAGCCCCCCTGGGGCTGCTGGGCGTGAGCAGCCCCAGCCGTCGAGTTCATCATATTATGTGCACAGAAAGAGAGTGCTGCGTCTCGTGTTCCTCCATGTAGATACTGGAGACAGACGCAACCCTCTCAACCGAAGTCGTCTAAGCCTAAGCCGGATCTGAGGACCGTTCTTCAGGCGAAGAAAATTTCGGTTCAAGGGTCTTGACGTTTAGGCGTCAGGCCTGTGAGGACAGCCCCGACCGAAGTAGAGTGGTGTACACCTCATTTCACGGTGCCCGTTCCATTTCGGGGTCCTCACGAGACCCTCCTGCCAACCCTGCCACCTCTGGTGCTTCAGGGCGCAGCGGTCTCCAGCGAGTCGCTGATGCTATGCTGCGGTACAGCATTGGTTTCGCGCCCTCTGAGGGGGGCTTTTGAGTAGTCAGGTCAGGTAGTTCCTGCCATTATGTTTCAGGCTCCAGATTTGGCTCCCTCAGTAACACCAGAGACCAGCCTCGAAGGGCTGGTTCCCTTAGTAAATTTTCTGGCAGCGTGGATGCTTCTGCCGAATATTTCTCATTGGGTCCTGCAGTTTGTAGAGAAGGGATACAGAATCCAGTTTGGCTCTCGTCCTCCTCATTACAGCGGGGTGCTGCCCACAGTGGTGCATCCCGAGCAGGCTCTGGTAATGGGACAAGAAGTAAAGGCCCTGTTAGCAAAGAAGCTATAGAACAGGTGTACTCACCCGTCAGAGAGTCAGGTTTTTACAGCCATTATTTCATTGTTCCAAAAAAGGATGGAGGGTTGCGTCCCTTTTAGATCTTCGCCTGTTTATTCGGTCAGTTCAGAAACTAAAGTTCAAGTTAGCTGACCCTCAAACAGATCGTGACCCAAATCAGATCCGAGGACTGGTTCGTCACGATAGATCTAAAGGATGCATACTTCCATATCTCCATCCTCCCTCAGCACAGGAAGTTCCTGAGGTTTTCTTTCAGGGGCAAAGAATACCAATATCGGGTTCTTCCTTTCGGCCTAGCTTTGTCACCCCGCACGTTCACGAAATGCATGGATGCAGCTTTAGCCCCTCTCAGGCTTCAGGGCATACGCATTCTGAATTATATCGACTGGCTGATTCTAGCGGAATCAGAGCAGTTGGCGGTTCGGCACTGAGGTGTCGTTCTCGCTCATATAGAGATGTTGGGGTTGAGGCTCAATGCCAAGAAGAGTGTACTTTCTCCAGTACAGAGAACCACTTTCCTTGGTGTGGTATGGGATTTATTATCCTAACAGCCACAGAAGAGCTGAGGCTAGGCCAGTCACGCACTGTAAAACAGTTCGAGAGACTGTTGGGTCTACTGGCAGCAGCGTCCAACGGAATTCCTTTTGGCATGCTGTACATGAGACCTTTACAGTGCTGGCTCAGGACCAGAAGTTTCTCCCCGAGGGGAAACCCACTTTGCATATCAAGGCACGCGGCGATGCTTTCGTGCCTTAGTTATATGTAAATTCTGGTTCTTAACCCAGGGTCCGGTGTTGGGAGCTCTTTGCCATCGAGTAGTGATCTCGACAGATGCTTCTCTCACCGGCTGGGGAGCGGTAATGGAAGGCCGCTCGGTTCAGGGTCTGTGGAAAAGCCATCATCTTTCTTGGCACATAAATTGCCTGGAGATGATGGCCGTCTTCAATGCGTTGAGACATTTCCTTCCGGACCTAAGAGGCCATCATGTGCTCGTTCGAACAGACAACACACCAGTGGTCTCTTATCTGAACCGCCAGGGGGGTCTGCGCTCGCGTCCGCTTTGCAAACTGGCGCACCAGATCCTCCTGTGGTCTCTGGGGAAGGTACTCTCTCTGAGGGCAGTGTATATTCCTGGGGACCAGAATATAGGAGCAGACATCCTGTCGAGGCAGGAGCTGAGGCCAGGGGATTGGAGACTCCACCCCGAGGCGGTGGAGAAAATCTGGTCAGGCAGAGGTGGATCTGTTCGCGTCTCAGAACACGACGCACTGTCCTCTCTGGTATTCTCTGACGCACCCAGCCCCCCTGGGGCTGGACGCCATGGTGCAGACGTGGCCGAGGCTACGCCTTTCCCCCTGTTGCTCTGCTCCCAGGAGTTCTGGAGAGGGTCCGTCGGTATGGAATAAGCCTACTGCTAGTAGCACCACGCTGGCCAAGTCGGATCTGGTTTGCGGACCTGATCCTTCTGCTAGACGGGCCTCCATTGGAGATCCCTTTGAGGAGGGACCTTCTGTCTCAGGCCGGGGGCACAATATTTCACCCTCAACCAGACATGTGGAATCTTTGGGTTTGGCCTCTGAGGGGGCCCAACTTATAGATAGTGGTCTTTCAGCTGAGGCTGTTGAGACCATCCTAAGCTCCAGAGCTCCAGCTACGAGGAAACTGTATGCGCTTAAATGGAGAGTTTTCTCCTTATGGTGTCACCGACATCAGTGGGATCCGGTTAATTGTTCTGTCAACACAGTAATCGAGTTCCTGCAGGAGCGCTTTGTGTCAGGTCTATGTCCTTCCACACTAAAAGTTTACGTGGCAGCCATTGCGGCTTACCATACCATGGTGGGAGGTATATCTTTGGGTCGAGACCCCCTGATTACACGTTTCCTTCGTGGCACTTTGAGGCTGAGGCCTGCAATTCGCACTAAGGTGCCAGCTTGGGATTTGACTGTAGTTCTAGTAGGCCTGTCTAGGGCTCCATTCGAGCCCTTAGATTCGGTCTCAGAAAAGTTCCTTACTTTCAAGACTTCTTTCTGCTAGCTATTTCGTCCCTAAAGAGAGTTGGTGACCTTCAGGCTCTTTCGGTCTCCCCCACCTGCCTTGAATTTGCACCGGGGATGGTCAAGGCGTTCCTATATCCAAAACAGGGATACGTCCCTAAGGTTCCAACCTTGACTCCGAGGCCTATTGTGCTGCAGGCTTTCTGTCCTCCTTTTGCAACTGCGGACCAGGAAAGACTGCACCTCTTGTGTCCAGTGCGAGCATTGGACACGTATGTACGTCGGACATCCTCAATCAGGAAGTCCGACCAATTACTGATTTGCTTTGGATCACCTAAGAAAGGTCTTCCTGCTTCCAAACAGACAGTCAGTAAGTGGATAGTCGAGGCTATTTCACTGGCATACGAGTACTCGGGCCAGCCTTGTCCTTTGGTGGTCCGAGCTCACTCGACCAGGAGTATGGCGGCTTCTAAAGCCATATTGCAGGGGGTATCTCTTCAAGATGTTTGTGATGCGGCGGGCTGGTCCTCTCCGCTCACATTCGTGAGATTTTACAGTTTGGACCTGGATGCTGCCCCAGGTTCTCAGGTGCTGAGTGCTTAGATCAACAGACTGACACTCAGGTACTTGTAATTATGGCGGGTTGGGTATTCTCGTTCCCACCGTGTCGTTCGACGCATCTCGAAGTTCCCTTTTTCGATAAAGGGAACGTCTCAGGTTACTATTGTAACCATAGTTCCCTGAGAAACAGGGAACGAGACGATGCGTCCCCCTGCCATACTTCCTGCGTCCCTGCGATCGGCTTGCTTCGGCAACTGTCGAAGCTAAATGCTGGCGAGCAGCGGAAGTGCTCTTATCCTTTCCTGGTTCATGACGTCACCCGCCCGTGACGCTCATTCTCTCATTCCATTGGACTAGTTGGCATAGATGCTTCAGACGCAATCACGCAAGAGGCGTTCCCACCGTGTCGTTCGACGCATCGTCTCGTTCCCTGTTTCTCAGGGAACTATGGTTACAATAGTAACCTGAGACGTTCTATAGCCTCCTTTGCCAGCAGGGAGTTTACTTCCTGTTCCAATACCCGACCCTGCACTGGGTCGACTACAGTCCAGACCACCCCGTTGAATCTGGGTGGGCGGAAACCGAACTGTAGCCTGTACCCATTTTGAATGGTGCGCAGGGCCCACGGAGAAATATTCGCTAGATTTTTCCATGCCTCGAAATATTTTACCAAAGGAACCAGGCTCTCGAGCCTGGCTTCGGGTATTAATCGGGATTCGTTCTCGACCCCCTGAAGCAGGTTTCCGGCAGGGCTGGACCGAAAACGATTCTCGATGGGCGAACGCGAATGCTGTCTGGCCGCAAGCCTGTGGGGCGGACAATACAGCCTGCGTTCGCTGGAAACCGATGTGTCCCGAAACGTTTTTAACGGCGGAAGAGCAACATCGATTTCCTGCGGGCTCCGCGAAGGAGACGACCTCGGTCGTTCCACCACGGGTGGGGCCGCCCGCAGAGATCCTAGAGCAGCTAGGATCTCTTTGACGAAGCCTTTTTAGCCTGCAGGACGGCCCTCAGGTCACCCTGCTTCTGCTGAGGCTTCGCCTGAGAGCGCCGTCTATGCCCCCAGGCTCCTTGAGGGGGGGGCTCTAGATGCAACGCTCTCTTTTTGAGCCTGTCTATAGGCGGAGGAGCTGGTGGATGGCTGTGGCTGCGGCTGCCCACCAGGGGCAGACTTCTTAGATCTAGAGCGGCGAGGGAGATATTGTTTGAAGGCCGCCGACTGCTTTTTCGCCTCCTGAAACCTGTCGACGACGGTATTAACGGCATCGCCGAACAGGCCAGAAGGCGAAATCGGGGCATCAAGGAGGAAAGCCCTGTCCTTTTCCCTGATGCCCGAAAGATTTAACCATAAATGTCTCTCCGAGACCACCATAGCCGCCATGGAGCGGCCGATAGCACGGGCCGTCTCCTTAGTGACTCGGAGAGACAAGTCAGCGGCCTTCCTCAATTCCGCAATATCCTCTGGAGTTGGACCCTCGCCCTCATCTATGTCTTTAAGAAGGTCGGCCTGGTACGCTTGAAGCAGCGCCATGGTGTGAAGGCTTGCACCAGCCCGACCCGCTGCCATATAAGCCCTGCCCACTAAAGATGATGTATCTCTGCACGGTTTAGTGGGCAGCACCGGGGCTTTAAGAGATGATGCCGATTCGGGGGATAAATAATTTGCTAACGGCTGTTCCACCCGTGGCATCGTCCCATAACCGTTTTCTCGTGCCCCCACGATGTTACTATAATTAAGGACTGGGGGGTTGGACACACGAGATGAGTGTGGTCTAGTCCATGATTTACACAACTCATTGTGTAAATCAGGAAAAAACGGCAAGCCCCGGTGATGAGGTTGTTCCCTGTGCTGCAGGAAGCGCTCGTCCAGCTTGCTTTTAATAAGCGCTTCCTGCTTCTCCTGTGGCCAACTGACATTCAAACGGGCCACAGCACGGGAAACAACTTCCACCAGCTCTTCATATGCGGGGACACGGGGTGGCGAGTCGTCCCCGAAATCCCCGCCCTCGATGCTGAGCACGTCCACCTCCTCAGAGGCAGACAGCTCAAGCATCGAGCCCTCGGCTCGCGCAGAAGAAGCCGCGGGGCTGGCTTCCGCGCGAGGCTCGAGTTCATCAGAACTGCCCGAGGAATCCCGAGAAGGTGCCTCGGCAGCCTCGGGATCCCCAGACAGATCCATTTGCGAGCCCCATGAAGAGCGTCGCCGCGCCGCCTCAGCGAACGCGGGTCCCGCACCACGGGGCTCGCGAGGCTGGCCATCCTCATTAAATAAGGCCAGCCGGGAACGCAGCACGCGGAGCGACAATCTCTCACAATGCTCGCAAGCAGCTCCATTTAGTTCGAGAGCTGCCTGCGCGTGCTGCATTCCCAAACAATGTGTACAAAGTTGATGTGTGTCCCCGCCCGTAATATAGCGAGGGCAAGGGTGCACACATCTCCTGAAACTCACACTCGCCATGATGTAATATATATATATATATTGTGCTTAGTGACAGACAACAATAAATATGACAGACAGTACAGATAGCGCTTGCTGAAGAACAGTAGCAGACATCTCATGTTGCCGGCGTGCCTTTATAGCTTCCGCCTATGTGTCGTCACGCATTACGTCATTACGCAAACCAATCGGAGATCGGCTTAGTTTCATTCATCCTTCAGAGGCGCTACGCTGAGGGGCGTTCCCCCAAAGTGTCATGGGACGCAGTTCTTGTTTCCCTCGATAGGGAACTACGTTGCTGTCTATACATTCTACATCTACTAGCACTTTTATCATGTATTATGTGCACCTGTTCAACTGCTCCTTAATGCAAATATCTAATCAGCCAATCACAGAAACTCAATGCATTCAGCCATGTAGAAATGGTCAAGATGGTCTACTGAAGGGATTGTGACTGTCTAGCCATATTCGACAGTAATTGTTTCTCATGTGGACGTCTGTAAAAATAAATTTCATGGCACCTCAATGATAAAACTCATGCATTTGGATGTCGATTTATTCACGGTGGAGGAGCAACATGGTCGGTGCATGATTGTCTGCTGTAAATAAAATGTAATTTGCTTGGAATAATAATAACAAGTTCATGTTTAATTTAATAATAGGAAAATAATATCCTAATTATTATTTGATCATATCCTGTTTAAAAGGAAGATTGACGCATTATTGTCAAAATGGTTTTCTGTCTTATATTTTGTCTCAAAATGATGGATGTCATTTTAATAACGTGGAAATTAGCAGACATAGGTTAATGCAGCCTCTTATTTACATGAGGCAAACATAAAGCTGCATGTTTTTTTTAATGTATGTAATTACTGCAACTGATTATTATACAACTGACGCTTTAACTTTAACGTCAGTTAGGTGACGGGGTAGGTTTAGGGGTAGGTTTAGGTCTGGGGTAGAGTTAGGATCCGATAACGTCATCTAACCGACGTTTAAGGGTACCCTAAAAAGGCGGATATTGACGTATGGTCAAAAGACGTCCCAAGACGTCAATATATGATTTCTTGGGATGAGACTGTGTTATCAAAAGACGCCCAAGACGTCAATATATGACTTCTTGGGATGAGACTGTGTTAGGTCTGCAGAAGAGCATCTCTGAACACACAAACACATCCAACTTGGAAGCAGATGAGCTACAGCAGCAGAAGACAACACTGGTGACACTGAGGCTACAATTCATATAGGCTCGCCAAAATTGGACAATAGTAGATTGGAAAACTGTTGCCTGGTCCGATGAGTCTCAATTTCTGCAGTAACATTCAGATGGTAGGGTCAGAATTTGGCAACATGAGAGCATTGATCCATCCTTCCTTGTATCAACTATTCAGACTGGTGGTGTAGTGGTGTGTGGGATCATTCATTTTTTTATCCTTAGTACCAACTGAGCATCGTTTAAACACCACAGCCTACCTGAGTATTGTTGCTGACCATGTCCATTTCTTTATGACCACACAGTGAACACATCTTCTAATGACGACTTCCAGCAGGATAATGGACCATGTCACAAAGTCATCTCAAACTGGTTTCTTGAACATGACAATGAGTTCACTAAACTCAAATGGCCTCCACAGTCACCAGATCTCAATCCAATAGATCAGCTTTGGCATGTTCTGGAACGGGAGATTCACATCATGGATGTGCAGCCGAAAAATCTGCAGCAACTGTATGATACTATCATGTCAAAATGGACCAAAATCTCTGAGGAATGTTTCCAGCACCTTGTTGAATCTATGCCACGTAGAATTAAGGCAGTTCTGTTACTTATAGTTAATGTCTAGACCATCCAAATAAAGTGTTACCCAATTTTCTTATCAAAGAAAACACCCCTGGTGCTTTGAAAACAAATCTCATGGTCTATACAACTAATTACCCAGATAACATCTATAATATTATGTTTACAGATTTACAGGTTCTTACTCTCCATTATCCATGTCCTTAGGCAGTTGTCCGTAATTCATAAATCAAATATCTTAATATTAAGCATGAAGGCTGTTTAGAGATTATGCAAAACTTTTGTTTATTGTCTAGATGCTGTTTACACACATAATGAGTATGCCGTGCCACAAGACACCTGGCTAAATCATGTTTGTTTAAGGTTTACTGATCAGAACAATTATGAGACACAATTTAAAAATAACCCTTGATATGGTCAATGCACAGACTCACAAACTAAAACGAATGCCCTTCTGAAGGTCAACATCCATCAATAATGGGAAATAACCGGTTATGCTCTATTCGACCTCTATTTCCTACAGATGCTGCAATTAAGGGGTTTCAGGGACAGCATCTTGATTTCTGCATTTTATTGGTAATTAACTGTGAAACACAACAACGATTCATTTAATTGTGGCACATTTGAAACAACGAGAGGTAAATGTCAGGTGGTAATTGCTGTAATGCTTGGGAGTGTGTTCATTAAGGTAAAGCATTAATTAGGAAGCACCACACTGCACCTGGAGAGTATCATTTTAGCAATAAAGTACTATCTGACTATTAATGGCACTTTACTCAGCATGTATATGACACAACATACTGAATCTTGCATTGCAGCACAGCCAGGGCACGCTTCCATTACATTAGATTTATTGGAAATTAAACAAGAGTAATAGTAGATGTAGACATAAATGTAGAATAAAATGAATGGAATATAGTCTGGAACACACGCCTGAAGCTTTGAACAAGAGCTAAAAAAGAGAGCTTTTGGCAGCACTTTATAATACTGATATAATATGTTTTCACATATTCCAAAAAACATAATTTAGTATGATTTATAAGACGCATGGGGATCAAAGTTTTGTCCTCACAAATAAACAAATAAACAAATAAACAAACAAACAAACACACACACACACACACACACACACACACACACACACACACACACACACACACACACACACACACACACACACACACACACACACACACACACACACACACACACACACACACACACACACACACACACACACACACTATTATAATGCATTTTGAAGGCTTATAATGCATTCTGAAGGCTCATGTCTGCTGAAAATGCAGTTTCCTATATCTCAACATTGCTTATTTGCTCATAAATCTTCACCACAATGGGCAAGTCCATGCATATTCAAATATGATGTGAAGATGCCTCAAATTGGTTGTTTCACGTGTTGTAAGTTATAATATGCAGAAATGCAATATATCTGAAAGTGAAGATCATTGAAGGCTGACATATAGGTTTGTTACATAAATATATATTTGGAATATAGCACACAAGACTACTTTGATGATACCTTTATTGTGTTTTTCATTATTATGGAGCTTATAACAGTCACTTTCATTATATGGAAAAAAATGGGTTATTTTGATGGTCCCCTTTGAACATTCTTTTGACTGTAAGTAACTTTGCAACTACATCTCAACTAAATTTTATTAGAGTATTTGTAGACTGTCTTCTCAAAATCTGCAAACTATTTATTGTGATGGTCCTCCAAAATACATTTGACTGACTATAAGTAGATATGCAATTACATTTGAACTTATTCTAACCCTAACCCTACCAGTAATACTCTAACACTCTAATGAGAGCTAGTAGACATGTAGGTGCAACGTTACTTATAATCAACACAATGTGTTCAAAAGACTATCATAGCACTCATTCTCCAAAAGGAAGAAGGAATGTCATACAGGTTTGGAACATCATGAGGGTGAATAAATGATGACAGAAGTTTAATTTTGGGGTGAACTACACTAAACAAAATTATAAATGCAACACTTGTTTTTGCCCCCATTTTTCATGAGCTGAACTCAAAGATCTCAGACTTTTTCTATGTACACAAAAGGTCTATTTCTCTCAAATATTGTTCCCAAATCGGTCTAAATCTGTGTTAGTGAGGACTTCTCATTTGCCGAGATAATCCATCCACCTCACAGGTGTGGCATATCAAGATTCTAATTAGACAGCATGATTATTGCACAGGTGTGCCTTAGGCTGGCCACAATAAAAGGCAGCAATCACAGAGCACAATGCCATGGATATAGCGAGTTTTGAGGGAGCGTGCAATCGACATGCTGACTGCAGGAATGTCCACCAGAGCTGTTGCCTGTGAATTGAATGTTCATTTCTCTACATAAGCTGTCTCAAAAGGCATTTCAGAGAATTTGGCAGTATATAAAACCGGCCTCACAACCACAGACCACATGTAACCACACCAGCCCAGGACCTCCATATCCAGCATCTTCACCTCCCAGACCAGCCACCCAGACAGCTGCTGAAATAATCGGTTTGCATAACCAAAGAATTTCTGCACAAACTGTCAGAAACTGTCTCAGGAAAGCTCATCTGCATGCTCATCATCCTCATCTGGGTATCGACCTGACTGCAGTTTGTATCCGACTTGAGCGGGCAAATGCTCACATTCGATGGCGTCTGGCACTTTGGAGAGGTGTTCTCTTCACGGATGAATCCCGGTTTTCACTGTGCAGGGCAGATGGCAGACAGCGTGTATGGCATCGTGTGGGTGAGCGGTTTGCTGATGTCAACGTTGTGGATCGAGTGGCCCATGGTGGCGGTGAGGTTATGGTATGGACAGGCGTATGGTATGGACAACGAACACAGGTGCATTTTATTGATGGCATTTTGAATACACAAAGATACCATGAGGAGATCCTGAGGCCCATTGTTGTGCCATTCATCCACGACCATCACCTCATGTTGCAGCATGATAATACATGGCCCCATGTTGCAAGGATCTGTCCACAATTCCTGAAAGCTGAAAACATCCCAGTTCAGGCAAATGGTGGTCACACCAGATACTGATTGGTTTTCAGACCCAAACCCTCTCTCATTTGGAAGATGCCTAGAAAAAATGCTTACTAACACAATTTACACAGACACAGAAATGGGGTATTAAAAGGATACAAAAGAGAGAAAGAAAGAGTGAGAGAGAAAATTGTCGTTCCTCAGAGCAGCTGTCATGACAAGTGAGCAGATTACCTACATGGGCAGAAAGGAGAAATCTAGTAGTTTGCACAACTAGGCAAGAGCAAGAGAAAACAGCAGCTCTTTTCTGACAGGGATGTAGTTTAAAATCAAGACCTGAGGCTATATCTCTGTAGCCACACATTATGCTCAGACTGGGTTTAACAGAGATTTCTCTTAGAGTCGTTCTTCCATGCTACACCAGCCTCCTTCACTGGGCTTTGACTGCAAAGAGATACAGAGTGATAGAATGCATATTTGGATCCACTGGGAAAACAAAAAGTACAAATCAAAGTCAACTGCAATGTAACAGGGCTTGAACATTAAATATGATCTGGAAGAAAACCATCAGCGATAAGTAGCAGAGACAGTTTTTTACCAAATACAGCCTCTGTAATACACGGTTTAGCTTCAGAAAATGTCACACAAATATGGCTTCCACGGGAAGAAGAAATCTGTTGCCACTGGACACTTTGTCCAAAAAGGTAAACTGGGATGATAAGAGAATACTAATAAAAAAGACAACAAAATGTGAGCTATGACTTTAGCATGATTTGGTTTCGTTGCATTTGAGAAAGTATTTCTAAGGGTACATAAATACTTAATCCAATACGCAAATACGCAATCCAAAAAATCATTTCAATCAATTCATCACTGAGGACGTGTCTAAGCTGAACCATCTAGATGTAGATGGTATTTCTTCAAACTGGTAAAACAATTTATATTGAAATGATTGTGTCAGCTTGTGATTATAGAGACCAGGAATCACTGCAAATGTATTTCTATGAGCAGTACAAAGTACAAATATTTGTGTGCAAGTCTATTTAGATTCATAATGTTTCATGAAGTGCTTAATTTGGGAAGCAAACGGCTCAGAGTAGAGAGTGAGGTCAGTCTCCAACATTGGGGAATCAGGAAATGACGTGAATCAGATACAAACTTGCATTGCCTACAGGAGCACCAAGTTACACTTTATTTCGATGGTCCACTTTAGACATTATACTAACTATTATGTAACATTGCAACTACATGTCAGCTAACTCTCATTAATTTGCAACTACATGTCAACTAGAGTATTGGTAGACTTTTAGATTAGGATAGTAGAATAAATGCCATGATATACTTGTGGTGACCCACAAATAACACTGAGAGACATTCACCAAGGGAGTATACCTTTAAGGGAATGGGAAGTTAGTTAGAGTTTCCGGTATAACGTTGTTGTGTCGATCTCACTGCTGTACAGTTCTGTCTTTATTGAAGTGGAGAGTAAAGCTGACTCGACGCATTTCCGTCTCTTGTCTACTCCTTATTGCACTCCACATACTCACAGTAAAGTTCTTTAGAATTTTTCTCTTAGGGGCTGTTTACACCTGGCCACTTCATGCGTTTTCTGTGATCGGATAGCTATCCGATCGTGAAAAGACCAGGTGTAAATGCCCTCCGAAACGCATTCGAGACGGATTTGAATCCGATCGCTCAAACCACATCAGGAGGTGGTCTGGGCCGCATTCCATACGAAACTGGACAAGTGTAAATGCATCTGCTTGTTGAAACCACATATGTAAATTTTACTCCTCCCAAAAATGATAAAAAATAAATGTGTGAGAGCGTGTTATAGGTTATATGTCATGTAATAGTTAGATATGACGACGCTACTGCAAAACCCCCGCAGATGAGCAGCTGAACGTCTATTCCTCAAGTCACGACCGTAACTTACGTGCAAACTATCGCAAATCAAAGTGAAAGTAAGTCGCAGACGCTTAACACACAATCATCTTCATTAAAAGTAAAGAAACGAAATGATCTTACTAGGGCTGTTGCCGCTCTCTCTTATTGCTGTCTTTGATATTGAAATTAGCCGATGAACAATAAAATGCAGCTCATAACTGTTGCTTTCGGTGACGTGCACTCCTTTAAATCTGCATATAGCGCGGGAATTGAAGATCGGATTTATATCCGTTTCGCAAAATAACACAGTCTCATCCCAAGAAGTCATATATTGACGTCTTGGGACGTCTTTTGACCATACGTCAATATCCGCCTTTTTAGGGTACCCTTAAACGTCGGTAAATGACGATCCTGGGACGTCATACAACTGACGCTTTACCTTTAACGTCAGTAGGTGACGGGGTAGGTTTAGGGGTAGGTTTAGGTCTGGGGTAGAGTTAGGATCCGATATCGTCATCTAACCGACGTTTAAGGGTACCCTTAAAAGGCGGATATTGACGTATGGTCAAAAGACGTCCCAAGACGTCAGTATATGACTTCTTGGGATGAGACTGCGCTGCGCAAAAACACATTTATGTGACCAGGTGTAAATGGAATCGTTTTGATAAATCGGATATCTATCCGATCTGAGAAAACGCATGAAGTGGCCAGGTGTAAACAGCCCCTTAGGAGTAAAAAGAAGTTCGAAATATGTGACCAGCGGTATAAACCATATTCAGAGCAGCGCCATGACAGGTATTAAAGTGAGGCTGTGAGGGACAGACTTACCATGTTTTCAATGGCATCTGCTGGAAAGAAATTTCGTTTTGGCCTGATTTTGTTTGAAATGACGTCGATTTTTCTTGAAGTATATCTGCGCCTTAAGTTGACATGTACTTGCAAAGTTACTTATAGTCAGTAGAATGTCTGTTTGGGAAGATTCGAAATAAAGTGTTATCAGATATTAAGCAGACAGACTACTTTTGTTAAGTGACATGTTGAATAGTTACTTAGTCAGAAGAATGTGTTAAGTAGACTATCAAAATTAAGTTTTACCGAGCACCATATTGCAGTAACCACCAATGGTTGCTCCAACCATTTGAATTAATGATTCCAGCATAAAGTTGAAAAGTTTGCCATCAGAGAACAAACAGGACAAAACATCTCAAAATAGTCTACTTTTGGCAACTTTTTCCACTTGACAAACCTATCCCATGATCCCTGGCAGCACTATGTGATTCTAAGCTCTCTGCGAGTGGAGGTCACTGTTTTTGTTTAGCTCTACATTATCACCTAGCTCTGCTAATGAGATGAATTATCAGTCCTGGAGTGGCTGTCCTCTGATAACACGGCAGTGTTTTTTTTAGGAAAAGATTGTGCTTGCAGACATCTGCTTTGGTGATCTCACTCATTAGAAGAGGACAGAAGATCAGTCTGAGACCAACTCTGCCAGCCCCTCCAGTGGGCTGTGAAAGGACGAGAACAAGGATAGCACAGACGTCAACCACTATGCACAATTTTCTGTATTTGTAGAGTCATAGCTGTTTTTAAGCAACACATACACTAAAATAATGACAAAAACAATCAGAAAACGTTGTTTGCACCGAAACACATTGAGCTTTGTAAGAATATTTCGATCCATATTTCTTGCTTTATTTATTTTTATGGTCCACTTTAGACATTGTACCAACTAACTTTGCAACAACATGTAAACTACCAGTCATTAGTATTACATTTTTTTAAGTATTAAAAAAATGTCTGCTTCACTCTTTCCTCACCAGCATGATCCATATTTCTTGCTTTATTTATTTTTATGGTCCACTTTAGACATTGTACCAACTAACTTTGCAACAACATGTAAACTACCAGTCATTAGTATTACATTTTTTAAGTATTAAAAAAATGTCTGCTTCACTCTTTCCTCACCAGCATATTTTTTTTAAGTTGCCAGCCACTGCCAGTGATTTTGACCATTTTCACAAAATTTTCATGGCAATAATACGATATTTTGTTGTATGAATATCTGAACATGCAATATATCAAACGAAATGTATTATTAACACTTGAATGTGGGTAAGATTCATAAAAAAAAAAATTATGAGCAAAAAGCTGAGAAAATCATGTTTTTGTGAAAGACTATATTCAGAACGATAATCAAAACATAGATGGAGTAGATTGAGTACATCAACACCCCTAATGCTTGTGTAGCCCACATAAACTGCACAGGGCCAAAGTAATTGTTGTGATTCTCCATTACCCTAGATGGCGCTGCTTCATGTTTATTGACTGAGCCACTTTATTTTGCGCAGCTAAAGAAGATTTGGGATCTTTTTTTTTTCTCTCTTTTCCTACCCTCTCGTCAAGTGCATCGTGAGATGAAGACAGAGTGAGATAATTATAGTGAAACATAACACTTAACACACGGGAGAAATAATTTTCAGTGTTGATATCAACTAGTAAAAGTGTCAAGAAGCCTTAGTTATTGTAAACTGCTGTTTACACTTTTGTTTTCCTTTGGATAAGTTTGAGAATCTCCGATTGTTTTTTTTTTTGTGTGTGCATATTTCGCCACTGTTGAGAGAGAGAGATTCTACGGCGAGCCAGTGACCCAGTGATTCTACGATTCTGTGACTCAGCGATTCTGGAGTGTGACTGTAACCAGTGACCATCAACTCGCCAAGCTGGTGGACTGCATGCTTTTGGATACATCACACAGATAAGATTTATGAGATCTCCAACATTATCACATACTGCCCGGGCAGTAATTTGAAACAAGGCCTTTTATTCAACAAACCGCACAGGAACAGAATTGAAACTCAACTGAGTTGAACATTGAACTTATTGACTGGACTGATTTTTTTTTCTATTGACTGACAATTTTGGGGGGAATTTGTTATTGTTTTTTTCTATGTGTGTTTTTCACAATCCTTGTGAAACATTAAAATAAATGTTTTGATATTGCGTTTGCTATTCAAACAGAGGTCGTAGCCAATTCATTTCAAGAGCCGAACCTAATTCTGATTTTCTAATGCTTTAATATCATTAATACAGGTCATTGTGATATTCTTATTGATGCCTTAAGTAACGTTGGTTACAGCTAGTGGTGAGCCAGCCAGGAGTGTTTTGAGCCCGACCAAGTCAGTTAATTGTACATTCCAGAGTTCTAGATACGTACTGCTACTTCCGTGACTTATTTCCAATTTTTTTTTTGAATGAGGTGTGATTACTGATTGCATTGAGTGAAACGGTTTACAGTGTAGACATGGATATAGAACAGGAATTCGGTATTAAGACAGACCGGTCCATTGTTGTGTTAGGCGTTGCCCACACTGACACAGACAAAGACATTACCGAAACCCTTAAAAAATATGGCACAGTAACTAAAGTAGTTAGGCTGTCAATCACAGAAGAAGAGGATAAATGAAATGCCATTGTGGAATTTGAATCAGCCGCTGCTAATGCTTTGGTTGAGCCCAAGTTACCTTTTGACATACAGAATATCAATGACATTGTAGTGACATGGCGTGTTGATAGCATTAAAGTACTCACACAGACAGTCACAGACTCTAGCGACTCTGATGGCAGTAGCAACACTGACTCTGACCATAGCATGACGCCCCTCATTCATAGATCCAGGAAGAAAAGTGATGTTACTAAGCTCTCCCCACATGCTTCCACCCAAGTGAAGATAAAGCCCCAATCGACAGCTAAGGGAGGAGTCGCTCCCACTTCGGCTGATGACCTGGATGAGGAAGTGTTGAACCCAGCAGAGGTGAGGCGCATTGTTGTTGAACACGTGATAAAAAATGATGCACCAAAGTCTCAAAATGAATCCAAGAGGTTGCGTTCATTCTCTGGCAGAGTGCCTAAGCCGCCAGGCGAAGCCGACTTTGAAACATGGCTACTCCATGTAGAGCTTATGTTCCACGGCAATGTCTCTGTTGAAGCACAGAGGAGGAGAATATTAGAGAGTTTGCTTCCTCCAGCCTCGGATATTGTCAGGCAGCTAGTTTCATCAGGTCATCCCAGAGACTACATGAGGCTGTTGGAGTCTGCTTATGGCCTGGTAGAAGACGGCGAAGAAATATTTGCCAAATTCCTGAACACAAACCAGGATCCAGGAGAAAAGGCTTCCACTTACCTGCAGAGATTGCAAACGCTGCTGAGCACTGCAGTAAAGAGAGGAGGGGTAAGGCCGTCCGATGTAAACCGTCACCTGATGAAGCAGTTTAAACGTGGCTGTTGGGACCACGACCTTGTTCTTCAACTGGAGCTGAAAACTGATAAACCCCTTGACTTTGCTGAGTTTTTACTGCAGCTGAGAACTGAAGAGGACAAGAGAGCTACCAAACTCGACCGTATGAGCCGCCATTTGGGGACCTCCAAAGGAAAATCCTCAGTGAACGTTCAAACTGTAGCCAACTTTTCCTGCCTTACTGACCATAATGCCAGTGTGTTACAAGCATACATATCTGAGACTGAAAGCTTGAGGAAACAAGTTGCTGAGCTCCAAATGCAGCTCAACACCAAGAAATCCAAAAAAGAGAGAAGACGTGATGCTGCAGTTCTTGAGTCCGGCCTACATCCACCCCCACCCGAGCTGAGGCTCAAGTTCATCAAGCGACTCCCCAAGTTGCACCTAGGGCACAGCCAAAGGCCTGGTTCTGTTTTAGATGTGGGGATGACGGCCACATAGCCAGAATGTGTGAAAATCCCATGAACAAGGATGCCGTTGACCTGAAATACAAAGAACTGAAGTTAAGGACGAGTGGAAGTTTGGACGAGTGGAGTTTGATTGCTCCTGTCTGCCTCGCTGCCTGCTGCTGTGTGTGAGTGTGTTTGCTCCGAGGCTGTTAGCTCCGTCTAAGCCTCGCATTTCTTTCTGTTTTGATTTTGAACCATCATTTACTATCATTTCTAGTTGTTTATACTACTAATTACAGTTTACCTAACAGATTAACCTAACATCGCTAGCTTCCGTTATTGTTAGCACAACACGCTAGTATCTCGCTAGCCTGTTAAGGCGCCACCCGTGCGCTCAGTTATTTATTTATTTTTCTCGTGCGTGCCCGCGCATCTGAGTCCATAAAAAGCCCAGGTGAGTAAGAATCAGTCAACAAACACGGTGAGTAATGTCTTGTCCTGTTATTGTCACTTGCACATCATGCCATATGTTTACCATAGCCTTCCCTGTCGGCATAGGGTTTATATGTGATAAATGCAAGGAGACAGTCAGGCTGACGGAGAAGATTTCAGAATTAGAGACACGCATCCAAACTTTAATTGAGGATAGTAAGTGTGCTCGAGCTTTAGATACTACTTTGGATGCGCCTAGCATAGTGAACCATTTACATGATTCGGTTCCGGCTGAGTTATTGCCTGTGCAGCCAGGCAGATGGGTGACGGTGAGAAATCGCTCTAGTCGCGGATCAAAAAACCACTCTTCTGTTCCGGTTACCATAACAAATCGATTTGCCCCTCTCAGTGAAACACCCACTGAGAATGCTGTTGATTGTGCCCTGGTAATTGGCGATTCTATTACACGGAACGTGAAAATAGAGACACCAGCCACCATAGTCACATGTTTGCCGGGAGCCAGAGCGCCTGACATCAAAGCAAATTTAAAAGTGCTGGCTAATGCTAATCGTAAATTCTCTAAGATTGTTATTCACGTCGGCACTAATGATGTTCGACTTCGCCAGTCGGAGATCACCAAAATTAATATTAAAGAGGTGTTTGAACTCGCAAGTACGATGTCAGGCACTGTAATCTGCTCTGGCCCCCTTCCTGTTCGAAGGAGTGATGAGATAGTTAGTAGATTGTGTTCACTCAATGGCTGGTTGTCTAATTGGTGTCCGCAACATAATATAGAATTCATAGACAATTGGAAAAGTTTTTGGGGCAAGCCTGACCTGTTGAAAAGAGATGGTATTCATCCCACCTGGGATGGTGCTGCTCTTCTCTCTAGTAATTTGGCTCATAGTCTTAGAGATAAAACATGACAATCTGGGGCTCAGGTCAGGAAGCAGACAAACTGGCTAAACCGACCGTCTGCTAGCGGCCTCACGTCACCAAGGTCAGATAAATCTCATCACATAGAGACTCTTTCACCTAGATATCATCATATAGAGACTGTGTCTGTTCCCCGAATTTGGAAATCCAAAAAACTGCCAAACCTTTCTAAGGTTAAAAATCTAATTGATGTTCAACAAATAAAAAACAGATATAATACAGATGAGCAAACGATAAAGCTTGGGTTGCTGAATATTCGATCCCTTAATTCAAAATCGCTCATAGTTAATGATAAGATTAAAGACTATAACCTAGATGTGCTGTGTTTGACAGAAACCTGGCTAAAACCAAACGATTACATTACTTTAAATGAGTCCACTCCGCAAGATTATTGTTATAAACATGAGCCTCGTCCGAAAGGCAAAGGGGGAGGTGTTGCTGTAATTTATAGTAATATTCTCAAAACCACTAAGAAATCTAGTTTTAAATATACTTCTTTTGAAGTGTTGGTGCTTAATGTAAAAATGTATAGTGTAAACAATAAATCACGTTTGAGAATTCTGCTGGCTACTGTATACAGGCCACCAGGGCACCATAAAGATTTTATCAAAGAATTTGCTGACTTTCTGTCAGAATTAATATTGGCTGCAGATAAAGTCCTAATTGTTGGTGATTTTAATATACATGTAGATAATGAAAAAGATGCATTGGGATTGGCATTTAAAGACATTATAAACTCAATTGGAGTGAGACAACACGTGTCAGGACCTACTCATTGTCGTAATCATACTCTTGATCTAATATTATCACATGGAATAGATGTTGATGGCGTTGAAATTCTGCAGCAGAGCGACGACATCTCCGATCATTATCTAGTCTCGTGTAAATTACATTTAGCCAAGGCTGCAAAGCCGACTCCGTGTTATAAATATGTTAGACCTATCACTTCTGCCACTAAAGATTGCTTTATCAATAATCTTCCAAATCAGTTTCATAATCTCAGCATCCCAGATAGCTTAGAAGAACTTGATATTGCAACAGAAACTTTTAACTCTCTCTTTTCCAGCACTTTAGACACAGTTGCTCCGCTGCGCTTAAAGAAGATTAAAGAAAATAGTCCAACGCCGTGGTACAATGAGCACACCCGGGCCCTTAAGAGAGCAGCCAGAAAAATGGAGCGCAACTGGAAGAAAACAAAACTAGAGGTATTTCGGATTTCATGGAAGGAGAGCTCGATTGCTTACAGAGAGGCCTTAAAAGATGCTAGAACTAATTATTTTTCAACCCTATTAGAAGAAAATAAACATAATCCTAGGTATTTATTTGAACAAGTGACTAAACTAACGAAAAAAGAAAGCTTCAAGCCCAGAAGTTTCCAAGAAACACAGCAGTAATGACTTTATGAACTTCTTCACTTATAAGATTGATAATATCAGGGACAAAATTATAACTATGCAACCGTCTACTACAGTATCGCATCAGGGAGTATATTGTAGTCTCCGTGAGGAGCATTTTGATTCATTTATTGCTATAGGAGAGGAAGAATTTTGCAAAATTGTTAATTCATCCAAATCGACAACTTGTATGCTAGACCCTATACCGACTAAGCTACTGAAAGAGATGCTTCCAGAGGTCATAGATCCTCTTCTAGATATCATTAATTCATCTTTGTCATTAGGATACGTACCAAAAACCTTTAAGTTGGCTATGATTAAACCGCTTGTTAAAAAACCGCGGCTTGATCCTACAGAATTAGTCAATTACAGGCCAATCTCGAATCTGCCTTTTCTGTCAAAGATACTAGAAAAAGCAGTATCCTCACAACTGTGTTCCTTTTTAGAAAGAAATAATATCTGCGAGGATTTTCAGTCCGGATTTAGACCGTACCATAGTACTGAGACTGCTCTCATTAAAGTCACAAATGATTTGCTCCTATCATCCGATCGTGGTTGTATCTCTCTATTAGTGTTACTTGATCTTAGTGCTGCATTTGATACTATCGACCACAACATTCTTTTAAATAGACTAGAAAACTATGTTGGCATTAGCGGAATTGCACTAGCATGGTTTAAATCATACTTATCTGACCGTTTTCAGTTTGTAGCAGTAAACGAAGAGATGTCTTATCGATCACAAGTTCAGTATGGCGTACCACAAGGCTCAGTACTAGGACCGCTGCTGTTCACTCTGTACATGCTACCATTAGGAGATATAATTAGGAAATATGGAATTAGCTTTCACTGTTATGCTGATGATACTCAGCTGTATATTTCTTCAAAACCTAACGAAACTTACCAATTCACAAAATTAACGGAATGCATAGCTGATATAAAGAATTGGATGACCAGTAATTTCCTATTACTAAATTCTGAAAAAACAGAGATTCTAATCATTGGACAAAAAACTTCCTCACCTAATAACCTAGAATACTGTCTAACACTTGATGGCTGCTCTGTTAAGTCTTCGTCGTCAGTTAGGAACCTGGGTGTGCTCTTTGATACCAATCTTTCATTTGAAAGTCACGTGTCTAGTATCTGTAAAACCGCATTTTTCCATCTTAAAAATATATCTAAATTACGTCATATGCTCTCACTGACAAATGCGGAACAATTAGTTCATGCTTTCATGACCTCAAGGCTAGATTATTGTAATGCTCTACTGGGTGGTTGCCCTGCACGCTTATTAAACAAACTACAGCTAGTTCAAAACGCAGCCGCTAGAGTTCTTACCAGAACAAGGAAGTATGACCATATTAGCCCGGTTCTGTCAACACTGCATTGGCTGCCTGTTAAACATCGTATAAATTTTAAAATATTGCTGATTACTTACAAAGCACTAAATGGTTTAGCTCCCCAGTACTTGAGCGAGCTCTTAACGCATTATAGTCCTTCACGTCTATTGCGATCTCAAAATTCTGGCCAGTTGATAATACCTAGAATATCAAAATCGACTTCTGGCGGTAGATCCTTTTCCTATTTAGCACCAAAACTTTGGAACAATCTTCCTAACACGGTCCGGGAAGCAGATACAGTCTGTCAGTTTAAATCTAGACTAAAAACACATCTCTTTGGCTTAGCATACACATAACACATTATAGATTTCTATAATTCAATGTTAGGCTGCATAGATTAGATCAGCCGGAACCGGGAACACTTCCCATAATTCCTGATGTACTTTGTACATCATAAGAAGGATGGCGTCTACGCTAATATTAGTCTCTCTGTTTATCCCGAGGTTTACCGCAAACCGCCGGATCCAGGGCATATCCAGATCTGATGAAGGACCATCACATGGACACGACGACACGCATTATCAGGGCTGTGAAGGCCCATGGACACCTCACCACACTCATCTCCTCACCGGCCGGTTGACCCAACCCAACCAGATGAACTGGATAATATCGTGAAAGTTCTGATCCCATCTGACTCCTGACATTATGCTGCCTAACTCATAATCATACACTGTTTCGTTGGCCAAAGGAGGACTGGCCCCCCGACTGAGCCTGGGTTCTCCCAAGGTTTTTTTCTCCATTCTGTCACCTGATGGAGTTTTGGTTCCTTGCCACTGTTGCCTTCGCCTTTTGGCTTGCTTAGTTGGGGACATTTAATTTTCAATTGAACAATACTATTACAACATTGTTTTCCTGTTATCTCTGTAAAGCTGCTTTGAAACAATTTGTATTGTAAAAGCGCTATATAAATAAAGGTGACTTGACTTGACTTGGAAAGCAAAACAGGGCTCTTCTTTAAACTGGGCGAGGCTCCGGTAGAGGGACGTCCCGGAGCCAATGACCGAGACAGTAGTCCTAAAAACAAATGGAAAACCCTAAGGGCCAAGTGTTTCTCCATTGAACCACTAGAGGTGATCTCATGAATGGATTAGTTGGATCAAGATCATTAGTTAACGTCACCATCGGAGGAGTTCAACATGATTGCCTCATTGATTCAGGCTCACAAGTGACCACAATCTCCAAGTCGTTTCATGACTCCCACTTAGCTTCTCATCCAATTTGTCCTTTGGCTAACCTCATTGAAGTAGAGGGAGCAGCAGGCCAACGTGTACCTTATATTGGTTATATCGAGATCGATATACTCTTTCCAGAGACTTTCACGGGTAGCCCCAAGACAGTTAGCACACTAGCCCTTGTTGTTCCCGATTCAAGTGCCTCTGTTCATGTCTCTGTCCTCATTGGCACTAATGCTCTGGACGTTTTGTATGACGGGTTCAGTGAGGAGATTGGTGGGCCTGTCCTTGAAAACTGTGCGTATGCTGTTCTCATCCAACATCTGCACAGTCTGTATAAGAATAAGACTCAAGACAAAAACAGAGTGAATAAAGTCAAACTTCTTCACAAGAAGGCAATAGTCGTCCCAGCAGGCCAGAAAGTGGCAGTGGATGGCTATACGAGGAACGTGAATAGTCTTCCTGGCACTCCCCTATTGGTAGATTTCCCATCTCATTCATACTTACCAAGCGGGTTGACTTTTTGCAGTTATGTCATGTCAAGTTCCGGACGGACATCTTTTAAAGTGCCTGTTTTGCTCAAGAATGAAACCCCACACAGCGTTACAGTGCCAGCACACTGCGTCTTGGCAGAACTCACCACTCCATTATCTGTTTCCCCACTCAACTCTTTAACGAGCAAAGACCTAAGCAAGAGTAAACAGTCACCCTCTGCTTGCACCACAACTGGGTGCTACACACTGCACTCAGTGGCTCCAGAAAACCCCATCACTTTCGATTTTGGTGACTCGCCACTCTCCGAAGAGTGGAAAGAAAGGATTACAAAGAGGCTGAATTCAATTTCTGAAGTCTTTGCGAGTGGTGACCTTGACTATGGACATACAACAGCAGTCAAGCACAAGATCCGTCTTTCTGATCCAACACCTTTTAAGCAGAGAGTGAGACCCATCCACCCTTCCGATTACGAAGCTGTCCGGCTCCACTTGGAAGAGCTGTATGACGCAGGCATCATAAGAGAGTCTGAGACTCCATTTGCATCACCAGTTGTAATTGTAAAAAAGAAGAGCGGCAAAATTCGATTATGCATTGATTACAGAAAATTAAATGCTCAGACCATCAAAGATGCATACGCTTTGCCAAATATTGAGGAGACTTTTACAGCTCTGACAGGATCGAGATGGTTCTCTGTGATGGACTTGAAGTCAGGCTTCTATCAGGTGGAAATGGCAGAGGAGGATAAGCCTAAAACAGCCTTCGTCACTCCCATGGGGTTTTGGGAATTTAATAGGATGCCGCAAGGAGTAACCAACGCTCCAAGCACATTTCAAAGAGTTATGGAGAAGTGCATGGGCTCCTTGAACCAAAAAGAAGTTCTTGTTTTTCTTGATGACCTTATTGTGTTCTCAGAAACCCTTGAACAGCACGAGGAGAGACTTATGCGAGTTTTGAACAGACTGAAGGAGTTTGGGCTCAAGTTATCGCCTGAGAAGTGTCATTTTTTCAAGAAGTCGGTAAAATACTTGGGACACGTTGTCTCGGAGAATGGAGTAGAAACTGACCCTGAAAATATTTCTGCTCTCACAACTTGGCCCAGACCAAACAATATTAAAGAGCTCAAGTCCTTTCTTGGATTTACCGGAAATTACAGGAGATTCATCAAGGACTTTTCAAAAATTGCAAAGCCCCTCAATGATCTCACAGCTGGCTACATTCCGACAAGGCGAAAATGCAAAGTCAAGTCCTTTTCCAACACCGACCTTAAGTCACCCTTTGCTGAAAAGTGGACAGCTAAGTGTGAACAAGCATTCAGGACTCTCATTGGGAAGTTAACAACTGCTCCAATTTTGGGCTTTGTCAATCCTCGACTGCCATATGTTCTCCATACCGACGCTAGTCTTCATGGCCTTTGGGGCTGCTCTGTATCAACAGCAGGATGGACAGATGAAAGTTATTGCCTACGCCAGTAGGGGGTTGTCAAACTGTGAGAGGAGATACCCCACGCATAAGCTAGAATTTCTTGCCCTTAAGTGGGCAATAACTGATAAATTGTCTGACTATCTCTATGGAGCTGAGTTTACCGTTGTCACTGACAACAACCCCCTGACTTATGTATTATCATCCGCCAAACTAGACGCCGCTGGCCACCGGTGGCTAGCAGCCCTGTCAAACTTCAACTTCAGTATCCAGTATCGGGCTGGCAAGAGAAATCAAGACGCTGACGGCTTATCCAGGCGTCCACATGACCTTGATGAGGCGGATCTGAGTGCAGAAGCTGAAGATGATAGAGTGTTGCAGTTCCTGTCAAAGTTTCTAAAAGAACCAAATGACACCACTTTTCCAAAAGAAGCAATTAAGGCTGTATGCCAGAGACATGAGCTAGATGGAGCTTTCAGTACAGGGGAAGAGAGTAATCACTCGCCTGTGATTGTTGAATCCCTTGCCATGGATGCAAGTGCTATCCCAGCCGAGTTCACTCATGCTGATATGCTACCAGGATCCAGCACCCTTCCCAGAATGTCACAGTTGGAATGGGCTGCAGAACAGAGAGCTGATCCAGTAATCAGCAGAATTATGGACATACTCACCACAGGGAAGCGCCTCTCCTATCGTGTCAGACAGAAAGAGGAAAAAGAAGTCCAACTCATGCTTCGAGTGCAGGATCAACTCGTCATTGACAATGCAGTCCTTTACCGTAAAAGGATGAACAGCGGTGAACCATTTTTCCAGCTGGTTCTTCCCACAAAATATCGTGAAACAGCTCTAGAAGGTCTCCATGATTCAGTTGGACACATGGGATTTGAGAGGACCATAGACCTTGTCCGCACACGTTTTTATTGGCCAAAAATGTCTGCAGACGTAGATAAGAAGTTGCGAACCTGTGAGAGATGTATTCGTCGCAAAGCAAAAGCTGAGAGGACAGCCCGTCTTGTGAACATTAGGACCAGCAGACCACTCGAACTAGTCTGCATGGATTACCTGTCTTTGGAACCTGATGGCCGTGGGACAAAGGACATTCTAGTAATAACCGACCATTTTACAAAATATGCTGTTGCAGTACCTACTGCAGACCAGAAGGCCAAGACAGTAGCCAAGACGTTGTGGAACAGTTTCTTTGTTCACTATGGCATACCTGAGCGTCTACATAGCGATCAAGGTCGGGACTTCGAATCTGTTGTAATCAAAGACCTTTGCCTGCTGTTGGGGATCAAGAAAACCAGAACCACCCCTTATCACCCACGCGGCAATCCTGTGGAACGGTTCAATAGAACGCTTTTGGAGATGCTTGGGACTCTAGAAGAAGAAAGTAAGGCCAGGTGGCGTGACTACGTGCAGCCTTTGGTGCACGCATATAACTGTACCAGAAATGACACAACAGGCTTTTCTCCTTACCAGCTAATGTTTGGGAGACAGCCAAACCTCCCTATCGATGTGGCTTTCGGACTACATCCAGAGGGGCAGAGCAGGACCACTCACACTGATTATGTGAAAAGACTCAAAGAAAATCTGCAGGAGAGCTACAAACTTGCAGTGGAAAACAGTGAAAGAATCGCTCAGAAAAACAAACAGAGATATGACATGAAAGTAAGAGAAACCATCTTGGAAGTAGGAGACCATGTCCTCGTCAAGAATGTTGGAGTGCGGGGCAAACACAAGATAGCTGACCGTTGGAGTCGAACTGTGTACAAAGTAGTGAAGCACATAAACGATTCTCCTGTCTATGTTGTAGCACCTGTTCATTCTGATGGCCCTGAAAGGACACTGCATCGTGACTTGCTCTTACCTTGTGGCTTCCTGGCTCCATCCATCGAAGCAGAAGTGAATCAGCATAAGCAAAAGAAAAGCACAATGCGACCTGCTCAGACTCCAGTGTCTGAAGAAGGAGAACAGCTGAGATCATATGAGAGTGAGGAGGAAGTTGATTACGACTACCCAGAGGAAATGCTGGTGACAATTTACCCACCTGTCACTGTTATCCATGAAATCCCTCAGATTGACCCTAGGCCTTCTTCAGGAGAGGAAAGCCCCAACACATGCCCTGAGGAATCAAGCCTGAGACCTGAAGCTGAGGTATTCCAGCCAACAGATTATTGGAAAGGAAAGCTTCACAAAGTGAAAGGGGGTAATGATTTGCCTAATGACATAGAAAAGAAAGATGACGAGATGAGTCCAGAAGTTGAGAAAGATGATGAGATGAGTCCTGAAGTTGAGAAAGATTACTTACCTGAAACAGAACATGGAGACAAAGAGGAATTTGTGAAGAAAGAAAATCATAATGAACAATCAGAGCGACATGAACCTGAGGATTTGAGTGTGAATGATGTCCTACAACAAGAAGATGCAGAAGTGCGAAGATCAGTAAGACATAGGGTAGAGCCTGACCGGCTGACTTACCAGACGTTAGGGAACCCCTTGACTTTAGTTATGCACTCCTTGTTGAATAGTCTTGACCAGGCTTTTACAAAAGCTTTAGACTTAAATCCCACACTGAAGTTTACTGCTTTAGGAACAGACCAAATGACTACTATTTAAGTACGTATAGGTACATGCAGGGACGCATGCACATTCAGGGGGGGAGGATGTAGCCCACATAAACTGCACAGGGCCAAAGTAATTGTTGTGATTCTCCATTCCCCTAGATGGCGCTGCTTCATGTTTATTGACTGAGCCACTTTATTTTGCGCAGCTAAAGAAGATTTGGGATCTTTTTTTTTTTTCTCTCTTTTCCTACCCTCTCGTCAAGTGCATCGTGAGATGAAGACAGAGTGAGATAATTATAGTGAAACATAACACTTAACACACGGGAGAAATAATTTTCAGTGTTGATATCAACTAGTAAAAGTGTCAAGAAGCCTTAGTTATTGTAAACTGCTGTTTACACTTTTGTTTTCCTTTGGATAAGTTTGAGAATCTCCGATTGTTTTTTTTTTTTGTGTGCATATTTCGCCACTGTTGAGAGAGAGAGATTCTACGGCGAGCCAGTGACCCAGTGATTCTGCGATTCTGTGACTCAGCGATTCTGGAGTGTGACTGTAACCAGTAACCATCAACTCGCCAAGCTGGTGGACTGCATGCTTTTGGATACATCACACAGATAAGATTTATGAGATCTCCAACATTATCACATACTGCCCGGGTAGTAATTTGAAATTAAAGCTGCAAGCAGCATTGAAAGGGCCCTCGCACCCGTGCCATCGCCACCCGGTGGCTTTAGGAAGACAGACCACGGTGGGCAATGTGCATTTAAGTAGATAAATATAGTGGGAGTATGTCAAAGTCAGTTACAAAAATGTCCTTTATTATGGGTATAATAGCATGCTGTTAAACATGTAACTTCCTGTTGCCAGCAGGTGGCGCTATGACTGTAACTGAATATGAGCATGCACATGTGTTCAGGACAGAACTCTTATCAAACATGTGAAGTTTGGGGCAGATTGAACTTTGCCTTCTTAAGTAAAAACAACTTCCTGTTTCATAGCATTAGCATGCTTTAGCACTTAGCTAAGAATTGCTAGCATGTTTAACATGTTTATAACATGTTTATAACTCAATGGCATATTTACTATGTTGCCAGTACTGCATCACACTGTTAAACATGTCACTTCCTGTTGCCAGTAGGTGGCGCTATTACTATAACTGAATATTGTCATGTAGATGTGTTCAGGGCAGGACTCTTATCAAATGTGTGAAGTTTGGGGCAGATTGGACATTGTCTTCTTAAGTAACAACAACTTCCTGTTTCATTTCATTAGCATGCTTTAGCACTTAGCTAAGAATTGCTAGCATGTTTTAACATGTTTATAACATGTTTATAATTCAATGGCATATTTACTATGTTGCTAGTACTGCATCACAGTGTTAAACATGTCACTTCGTGTTGCCAGTAGGTGGCGCTATTACTATAACTGAATATTCTCATGTAGATGTGTTCAGGGCATGACTCTTATCAAATGTGTGAAGTTTGGGGCAGATTGGACATTGCCTTCTTAAGTAACAACAACTTCCTGTTTCATTTCATTAGCATGCTTTAGCACTTAGCTAAGAATTGCTAGCATGTTTTAACATGTTTATAACATGTTTATAACTCAATGGCATATTTACTATGTTGCCAGTACTGCATCACACTGTTAAACATGTCACTTCCTGTTGCCAGTAGGTGGCGCTATTACTATAACTGAATATTGTCATGTAGATGTGTTCAGGGCAGGACCCTTATCACATGTGTGAAGTTTGGGGCAGATTGGACATTCCATGCCTGAGTTACAGCAAATTACTATTTAATTGCAGTAATAGCATGCTTTAGCACTTAGCTAAGTGTTTGCTAGCATGTTTTAGCATCTTTCAAGTATGTTGATAGCATGTTTAGCACTTGCTGGCACTTTTTTATATGTTATTAGGAGTCCACAACAGTGTTAAACATGTCACTTCCGGTTGCCAGCAGGTGGCGCTGTGACTGTAACTGATTATGTGCATGGACATGTGTTCAGGACAGAACTCTTATCAAACGTGTGAAGTTTGGGGCAGATTGGACATTCCATACCTGAGTTACAGCAAATTCCTATTGAATTGCAGTAATAGCATGCTTTAGCACTTAGCTAAGTGCTTGCTAGCATGTTTTAGCATGTTTCAAGTATGTTGTTAGCATGTTTAACACTTGCTGGCACTTTTTTATATGTTATCAGGAGTCCACAACAGTGTTAAACATGTCACTTCCTGTTGCCAGCAGGTGGCGCTGTGACTGTAACTGAATATGAGCATGGACATGTGTTCAGGACAGAACTCTTATCAAACGTGTTAAGTTTGGGGCAGATTGGACATTGTTTGCCTGAGTTACAGCAACTTCCTGTTTCATGGCGAAACATCAAAATTTGTCAGGCCGCCGAGGACACGCCCTTCGACGAAAACTCAAGATCTTCGCAATTTAACGTCGCAAAGGCCTTAAGATTACACTCAGCAAATTTGAAGATGATCAGATTAAAACTGTAGGAGGAGTTCGTTAAAGTACGAGGCCTGAAAATGGCAAAAACTGCACAAAAATCTGAGAGGAAGTTCAAAATGGCTGACTTCCTGTTGTGTTAAGGGCTACGCTCCAAGAGACTTTTTTGTAGGTATTGGGCCATTACATGTATGTACCGAATTTCGTACACGTACGTGAAACGTAACGCGAGGCGCACTCCGTTGAACCTTTATAGGTGGCGCTATCGAGCCATTTTGCCTCGCCCAATTTTGAAACGCATATCAGATGTAAATTTTCGCCAGTTCTGACGCGTGTGCAAATTTTCGTGAGTTTTCGTGCATGTTTAGGCCCTCAAAAATGCGATTCATTGCGGAGAAGAAGAAGAAGAAGAATAATAATAATAATAATAATAATAAACAGAGCAATTCCAAGAGGGTCCTCACACCATCGGTGCTCGGGCCCTAACAAGGCCTTTTATTCAACAAACCGCACAGGAACAGAATTGAAACTCAACTGAGTTGAACATTGAACTTATTGACTGGACTGATTTTTTTTTCTATTGACTGACAATTTTGGGGGGAATTTGTTATTGTTTTTTTCTATGTGTGTTTTTCACAATCCTTGTGAAACATTAAAATAAATGTTTTGATATTGCGTTTGCTATTCAAACAGAGGTCGTAGCCAATTCATTTCAAGAGCCGAACCTAATTCTGATTTTCTAATGCTTTAATATCATTAATACAGGTCATTGTGATATTCTTATTGATGCCTTAAGTAACGTTGGTTACACTTGCACAGTCTTATAGCTCGTCCTGGGTTGTCATTTCATTCAGTAACATTAACTAGTTTTGATTTATATGCTGTTTAATGTTGATGATCACATTATTTTACATACGCAAATCATTACATATGAGATTGCTCGTTTTTGCATCTTCATTGCATGATTTTTGATCAGGAGATTCAGTAATCTTTCAGAATATGTGTCATAGCGCCCCCTACCGTATAACAGTAGAAACGTTACTAGTGCTCATCAACGACTGTCAGAATTTCTAGGAGAAAAGAACAGTTCTCTGTAGGCTAGACCATCCCATTTAACAACGCTCGGTCCGACCTACAAAGATATGGCCTTCGAAGTTCGAGTCCTTCGAAGAATGCAGCCTCTGAATTGGGATGCATCTTAAATTGGCAATATAACTCAGAACACTCAGAAAATATCAGGAAAAACACTAGAATGCAACCACATCATAAATAGATGACACTGAACAAAGAGAACTAGGGGTGTAAATACACATAACTAGATAATAAAAAAAAAAAACTAGAAATAGGTACGCATTTTAACAGGAACCATAGTCTACTAATACTCTTCATACACTGACGTGTAGTTGCATAGATACTTATATTTAAAGCTACACTGTGTGATTTCTACCCCCATCTAGCGGTGAAAAGGTATATGACCATCCAGTTAATGTTAGTTTCTGTTCTTCTCAATTCCGATTTCGTTTTAACTCCTACGGTGGCCAATGTAGTCCAAGATTAACATGGCTTCCAGTTCGACCTCGTCCACATTCGACACGGTGCCATCGAGTGTTGAAACGTGAAAGGCGAAGCTTGAATTAACGGCCTATGTCCCTCTTTGGCTAATGTACTTTCAAGATGGAGGGGCAACATGGCGACAGACATTAGAACCCCTTACCCGTATGTATTTTCAATGGCATATTATACACTCACGAGAATACTTTATTACTTGAACAAAGTAAATATACATTAATGAGCACATATATTTTTGAAACAACTAAGTGTTTTTAGCTATAATAAACTAAAAAAGTTACACAGTGTAGCTTTAATTGATTGTCTGAACTGGACCATCACAATAAAGTGTAACTGATTTCTTTTCTGATATCACTGTAAGCAGGTCAAGTTTTTTGCTCACACAAAATGCTCCAGAATGTTTTGGAAGTTCAGAACAAGTCATTTTTGCTGCTTGGTTTCAATAAATACTCTTTTTAGACTGTAATGGTCGTTTTGAGTTCTAAAATGTACAGTATGTACATCAAGCTCTTTTATCTCAAAATATCAAAGAAAATAAGATTCCTCATGATATGACCCCTGTAAAAATGCATGAATGCCACTGCAGTAGATTCAAAACATAAAAACAAGAGGAATGTACATTAAAAAAGCTGAACATTTTACAAAAAGTACTTTAGATATACTGTTGAAAATAAAGACAAAAAGTATTCTTACAGCTTAAAAAAATGATGACTGTTAGTAAAGAGTCATTGCAATATGTCTGAGAAAAAATGGGATAACACATAAATAATCTTAAAATAATGATTTCAGTGTCACAAATTTCAATGATGAGCAGCACAACAATTTTCAACTGTAATATTCTCTATATCAGATACACATGAATTTTTATGTAGAAAATATATTTTCATGTTCAGATGCACTCAAGCTCATAAGTCAGAATCAATGACATCAAATAAAAACAGACTTTTTTTTACTTCATCAATACATGGTCATTGTCTTCTGCACAATTCATCAGTGCACGTTTTTCCAAAGAAAAAAAAAGTTTGTTTCTTTTATCAAACGTTCTCCGCCTGTTTTAGTGGATTTTCTTTTCTTTTTTATAAACTTTTGCAACATTAAATTTAGAAATGGTTGTATGTTTATCTTTTATTATTGAGGAAAGTTGTGATAAAAATGGCTAGTTTTTAAACTCAAAAACAAAGCCGAAATGAATGAAGAAATGAGCCACAGGAAAACATCAGTCCTTCTTCTGAATCCATTACATAACTCTCTATGGTCCGGTCAGAAGGATGAAAGTGTTTTACTGTCAGGAATATACTTTATTGTTTTTCTTTAACGTTGATTGTAAAAGTTTACAGAACTGTTGGAGGAAAAAGAAGCAACCTCCTTTATTCCTCAAGTAAAAAACAACTCTTTTACTGCCCCATCTCCAAATAAATATCTGCTTCTATCATTGATACGCATTGATGACACAAAAACTTTGTTGATATACATTCTCTGGAGTACTGCATGAAACATAAAAAAAAAAAAAAAATGAAGCGTAAGATTTTTGCGTTATTTCATACAGTTTGAGATTCACCCTGAGGCAAAACTCATGTGAAGGAAGCAGCTTTCCTTCCCCCCTCAACATCTTCTCTTTTTCTTTCTGTTTTGGCTCTCTTATCATCTTTTCAAGCATGCCAAGTGAACTGTCGGACCGCAGATTTCTCTGTGATAGAGATCTCTTGGGAGACATCGGAAAAAAAAAATGTTGCAAAAATATAGCAACAGAAGGATGGGGAATCCAGAGGGACGGAAGTAAGAAATGTGGACAAATGAACGTGTTACCCGACACGGCCTTGGTATCGCTCAGAGAGCCCTGCAGCCACACTACAGCAGTCATGAACATCCCTCCATGCCTCGCAATTTCTTTTTCCTTTTTTTCCCCTTCTCTCCCTTCTGTCTCTGTATCCTTCATCTGGCTGTAACTTTCCCTCAGCACCCGAAACAGCTTGTTATCTAAACTGCTGTTCTGTTAGACCGAACACACTTATTACAGTTAAAATCTTAATGACCCAAGTTTAGCATTTCTCACTGAATGTTCCAGACGCTGTTTTAAGGCCGTGGAATATTAGCTAGGGCTTGCTCATTTTAAAGAAGTCGACGAGTCGGCGGGTCAATGTTTATCTCATGTAAATGACTCACTCATTGAGTGTGCAGCAGAGAGAACGTTTGTGCAGTGCAGTGAGAAATGAAAAAGTACATCAGCTCTATTGCCAGATTCAAGATGTTGTGTTGTCATAAAGCAGAGCTAAAGAATAAGGATGTCCCGATGGCCTGGGGCCAGAGTGAAAGAGTTTGTTACACTTGTACACAATGGCGCCACCAGGGGGTGGCCAGGGGTGGCCACGGCCACCCCTGGCCGACTCCTGGCCACCCTACTGGCCACCCCAATGGCCAGTATAAATTTTAGTAGCATCAGTTATGCATTTTATAAATAAGTAAAAAATATTCTTAAGTAAAAGAAGACGGGGAATTATGTGTGACGTGCTTTTTAAGTGCCAAATCGTATACTGTTACAGCAGCTTTTTGATGTGTCTTTGCCACGTTTTGACAAGCAGGGATGCAAACAGCGCGCTTTTCGGCGCCTCCCGCTTTTTTCACGTCAGTTTGGGTGACACAAAGTCATCTGAAGTCATTCCATAGCTTAATGTGAGGGACAGAAGTATATTTACATCATTAAAGTAGGCTATACAGAAACTCGTTTTCCCTCTTCTGCGGCTGTCAATCATTCTCCATTCATATTTAAACAGCGCGCGCCTCTTGGATGCACGGTAAAACTCTCTCCAATGTGATATAATATCACATTGGAGAGAGTTTTACCGTGCATCCAAGAGGCATATTCACATTATTATGCATGATCTGTAGATAAAAGGCTGTAGATTTGCATAAAATTACTTTATGTTCTTGTAGTTTGTTGCTGTTTTTAAACGACTCACTACCGCGTGCTTGTTAGATCACACACATCACAAGGATGAATCGGCATCAAACGCACAATAACTGGAATTTAAAACTGTGAAACAAAGCAAAGGAACAAATCGCACTAGGATTTGTGCGCTCGACATTTCTCCGCTTTGTGACGTGTCGTGAACTTTTAGATGCGCACTTATGCAGCGCAGCGCTGCACACTGTGACTCCATGTTGCTTTGAGCACATCATTCTGCTCCCGCGATGCGCATACACGCTGTGTGCGCTCTGTTTTTCATGTTATCATGAGTTTGCGCACTGAAATATTATTAAAAGCCAATATATTTTGCTATACCTAGCCTGCTCAATACATTTTAAATAAGCAGAATTTAATTGTATATTATTTCTTTGTAGTATAGACTATATATGAAGAGTTCAGATGCAAAAGCCTCTAAATGCCATCTGAAAATTTCTTCTAAAATGATAATTTTTATCAAGCTCGTATATGCTCATATATTTAAGTTCAATAATTTCACTTAAGTGAAATTATTGAACTTAAATATACGAGCTTGATAAAAATGATCATTTTAGAAGAAATGTTCAGATGGCATTTAGAGACTTTTGCATCTGAACTCTTCATATGCACTTCTGAATTCTTGACATTAATATATATATATATAAAATTGTGACATATGATTGCCTGATTGAATTTTATAAGAGAACTAATAGTAATTTGTTTTTATTAACATATTTAGATTTGATAAAATTACTGTGCAGATTTTTTCAAGAATTACATTTTGCTGCTGATTTAGGCTATACACTCATTAAGTTTATTCAAAATTCATAATACATTTATGTAATATTTAAAGGTGTTAACTGTAATCTTACACTACAAAATAATAACTTAAAAAGGATTAAATTCATCACAATTATGTAAGTATCTGGAAATTTGCCGCGGGGCCCTTATATATCATATCTATATAATATATATAATATAATAATATAATATATATTAGTAGGGCCCTACTAATATCATTAGTAACATTAAATATTACACAATAAACCAAAGTATATCAGTAGGAGTTTCCTTAAGTCTTTCTACAGGCCGGTTTACTACAACAGTAGAATACAATTATGAAATTATGGTTTATAGTTTTGGTGTGCCACCCCAAGATTAAGTGGCCCCATCTGGCCACCCCTATGAAAAATTTCTGGAGGCGCCACTGCTTGTACATGTGTTTTCTTAAACATATGATTCCATGTGGTTTCTGCTAATTTAAATGTTTACAAGATACAACAACGCAGTCTCATGAGCAGTGTTGTGCTAGTTACTAAGAAATAGTAACTAGTTACAGTTACTAGTTACTTCATTCAAAAAGTAACTCAATTACTTTGTTGATTACTTACACCAAAAAGTAATGCGTTACTGTTAAAAGTAACTTTTGAGTTATTTTTTTAAAGAAAGTTCTTTAATGTTCCCATTAATGCCCTTTTATGCATTATGGTCTATACAAACACAAAACTGACTTAAACAGAAAGTTTTAAACAATATTGTATTTAAGTCAGACCAGCACAAACTGAATATATCACAAGGATTTCTGAAATAAATAACAAAACAAGCATTTTTAAAGCTAGTGACGTGATTGCTTTCTTGCAGCTGACAGTATGTATATATATATATATATATATATATATATATATATATATATATATTATATATATATATATGTGTGTGTTTTTACTGCATGTATGAATATTTGAGCAATACAATTTGATCATTCTTGTTAGTTCAAAGTACATTACCTAAGGTAATAACAGGTACAATACAATTTAAACTCAATTTAAAATGTATAACATTTTGAAATAAAAAACTAACAATGAATGATACTTCTACAACATTTATTAACCATATTTAATGCTAAAATTGTAGTCTTATTGTAAAGTCTTACCAGTTTATATGATTCAAGCTTAAAGAAGATGGCCATATATTTAAATATCTGCAAAGGCAAGAGCATTAAAATTATATAAATGTAGACCTATATTACATGTAGCCTACAGTCTTTCACTTTATTTGCTTAAATTTTAGAACACTTGATGATTAGAACACTTGATGATGATTAGAACACTTGATGATTAGAACACTTGATGTCAGCTCCTTGAACATATCAATGTTGAGAAAGCAATCACGTCACTAGCTTTAAAAATACAACTTCGCCGGCTAATGAATGCATAAAAGTGACTAGCTGGATATAAACTAGATGGTAACAATTGCGACATACAACATTTGGGTCAGGTCTGGGTGTGTTTTTGTCACATTGCTTTAATCGCTTGAGGTAAGTTAGCAGTTACTAATGTTATTCCTCTCAGACTCGATGGCAAGCTTCTGTTCTTTTTCTGCTGATGCAGCATCTAGTTTTTATTAAAAAAATTAATTACTTTATAATTATATGGCAATGTGTAGCCTACTTTAGTGTTCTGTTTTCATACCGTTTTGCTGTCTGTGTTTTAAATGGGCATCTGAAGTGTCAGCGCTCTCCGTGCAGCTTGTAATCTCCGTGCTCGCGCTGCCTCACGTGTTAACGGAAACTCAGCCAGTGATAGTTTATGTGTCCTCTCTCTGTGTAAATAATGCTAGTAGTCTCTTCAGTGCTCTCGTACTGTGTAATGACAGCGCACACTTCTCAGCCGCTCCAGCAACTAGCAAATTAATTTTAAAAAGTAACGGACAACGCACCATATGGTAACGGTAACGGAGTTAATTTATTTTTAAAAGTAATGCGTTACAGTATTAGTTACTGTCAAAAGTAACTGCGTTACAGTAACGCGTTACTAGTAACGCGTTACTGCCCAACACTGCTCATCATGAGAGTGTGTATCAATACCACAAACGTTTTTTTCGTGCCATTTATACGCCAAAAATGTTTTTTTGCGTGCAAATTCTACGCACTGAAAACCCCTTTGGGTAGGATTAGGGGGAGGGGGGTACGTGCATATTATACGCCATAAAGTGCGTATCATATGCACGCGAAAACTGCGTATCATATACACGCAAAAACTATTTTTGCCGTATAAATGGCGCTATATATAGATATATCTGCATTTTGGTTTTTAATATCAGAATAACAATATAGTATTATTATAGATAGATTATATATATATATATAGAAAGATAGATAAATAGATAGATATATAGATAGACAGACATACTGATAGAATAAAGACAAAAATAAATAGATATTCAACTATTCAAACAGACAGAGAGACAGAGAGAGATAGATAAATAGATAGATAAATCCAAAGTGTAACCAAAGAAACAAAGAAAGAAAGACATACATCTAGTCAGAAAGAGACACAAGACAGACAGAAGATAGTAGATAGATAGATAGATAATGATAGATAGATAGAAAAGACAGACAGATAGAAAAATAAAGAAAGACATACAACTAGTCAGAAAGACAGATACAGATAGTGATAGATAAACCCAAAGTGCAACCAAAGAAATAAACAAAGAAAGAAAGACATGCTAGTCAGACTGAGACACGGACTGACAGACGATTGATTGATAGATAAATAGATAAACCCAAAGTGGAACCAAAAAAAAAAACTTTCTCAGACCACACCATTGTTTAAAGTAAAGGAGACGGCTGAACTAGAGCATTCCCTCACAAGAACTTCTAGATCTTCACAGGAGCCAATAACACTCTTCATCCATCCTCCCTTTCGTGTTTCACATTCAACACCTAAAGTGTTTATTACCGCGTTACTCTTCAGACACTCATTTTCAAGATGGATCTGATCAATGTGAGGCACGGTGCCAAACGAAGCCGGAGTGGACCAGGACCAAGATTTGGCTTCAACCTCTAAACTATCGATCGCTTTTCTGTGCGGGCTGACAGCCTTGAGTCATCTGTTGTAGCGGGCGAGTGAAGTTTGACATTTTGTCAGTTATTACTTCTGCTCGCCCATCTTGAGCTGTGAATCTACGATGTCATGAGAAAGCCAAGCACCCACACAAAAGTGTAATGAACATCAGCAGGACTTTTCATCATCTGCCTGGAGATTGATGGACTTTAAGCCGCCCTCCAGACACCCTTTTTAGGAGGTACTACTTTTAGAAGGTTGTAAACAGGCATTTGTTTTAAGGAGAGGACTAGCAGACCTAGGAATAAATGTTTTACTAGGTTAAAGAACACACAAAAGATGTGGTTGTTTTCCTGGGCCTGTAAAAAGTTTACACACTACAGTGCCAAGGGCAGAAATCAATGTCTCCACAGAGTCCTTTAAAGTGTATTATACTGATAATGAACAGGTTTTAAAGTTTCATAGAAATCCGGGAAGTGAATGCGAAACTACTTAATTATTTGCTTAGATTTGGTGATTTTTAAGTTTGTTATCGTGTGCTTAAATATACAATGGGCAGAATTAAGAACAGTGAAGAATCTTCAAGATAAGATACAAGGGAAAGTATCTTTTTTATTGTGTGCTATAGATCTGCAGGCAGACTGAAAACAATATCATCTTCTTTTAAACCTTCATTTCACCTCTCCTGATCCAGTGTAAATGTTAACCTAATGCAGCTATAAGCTTTTATAATCTGTTTTTATTTTTGTATTTTTACATTGTTGTAGAAATTTTAATAGTCATTTATTCCTAACATATCAATGTGTAAAAGTATATGTGTGTACGTGCTTGTGCGTGACGTTTCAGGAATATATGGGACAGGACGTCTTGACCTTAGGAATGGTCAGGTTTGGCTAGTTTATTCCAGTACCAGTTTGTGTCCTTAAGAAAAACTGAACAGCAGTGGGGGCCTTATCTGGGTGGAAAAGTACAGCGGGTGAGAAGGAACCTTGAAAAGAGTATAAAAGCTGTCTCATGTCTTCCTGGTGCGCGTCACTCACTTCACAGAATGTAACGGCTGTGATGGCGACTGGGCCTTCTTGCAAGAATAAATATTTCTCTTTTTATTAATTTGACTCTGAGTGTCTCTTACGCAGTGATGGTGTTTAACAGAAGTTTTTGCCACAACATTTGGTGTCAGAAGTGGGATTCCTTGGCAGTGCCTCCTGGACCTGAGAGCGGACGGTGTTTGGCCACCTGGACTGAGCAGTTCCAGCTCTACCTCGTAAGTTTAAGAGAGAGGGGCCGACCGCTATCAGGGCCAGGAGAAGCTCCACTGGAATCAGATGAAAACGAACCCGTGGCAACTCAAGACATCTCTGGTAAGAGACGGCTAAAATATTTTTCTTTTGGGCTAAAATATTTTTCAAAGAGTGAAACTGAACCATACTGGCTGAGGGCTGTTTCTGTGGTACGTAATCTGAGATTAATTGAGATCTATATATAGATCAAGAAATTTCAAACAGATACGAGGGAAAATAATCTGAGATTAATTGAGGTCTGTGACAGATCAAGAAATTTCAAGCAGATAAATAATCTGGGATTAATTGAGAACTGTGACAGATCAAGAGATTTCAAACAGATAGGTAACCTGAAAATGAGTTGTTCCACCACGGAGCAATTTGTTTTTAGGTGCTGAGGCTAATTAGGGGGAACCAGAACAATCGTAACAGATTTTTTGGTAAACCATAGTTAGGAGGGCACTAATAGTGCAACCCGACCGATTTGGGTTAAAAGAAAAGAATCGGGTTTGTTGGGGACGCCTAACAGACTAAAGAAAACGCGCGTTGAAGAGAAATCCACAGAGAACAGAGAAGCAGCAGTATGGGGATGTCTCAAAAGCAAGCTTGCGAAATTTGGTATACCGGTTTTCTGTCAAATGAGATAAAATTAAGGGCAGAAATGTATGATATTGAGCGCCACAAGATTAAAGGTGGTGCGGGGAACAGTTGAACAGGGCAGTGAGAAATAAAAGTGTCTGCGTTCAACATGTGTGTAAAAATGTGAACAGATAATGAAATGTTGGCTTGAAGATAAAATGTCGAACTGCCAGGAGAAATAATGTTTTTACTTCTTCATCCAGTAAATGGATGCATGACATTAGATGTCTATAGAACTTAAAGTTATACGATAAGGATTGAAGTAGCAAGCAGCAATAAGGCTGTCTGTGTGAAATAGAGTGATAGAGTGATAGAAAAAGAGAGAACTGTAAGTGAGAAATTTGATGGAAGAGGGAAGTGAAGGGAAAACAAGAAGGTTGGTGTGTGAGATATGTTTATGTGGGGATTGTGCAAACAATCAAGTTCTGGTTAGATAATGAAGGAACTGGCATGTTTGAGAAAAGAAAGGAGAGGGGACAGAATGAAATGGCAATTAGGGGAAGATTGAGAAGAAATATAGTAGAAAACTATATGTGATGAAAATAAAATGTCTGACAGAATTTATGGAAGTCAAATTAACTGTTTAAATGGTATGAAAAGTCAGTTTTAGAATAAAATAAGGCATTGTATGATTGACAGGGATTAACATGACATGAAGAATGCAGTATGCAGTATGGGGAACAATTCTATATTTTTAATGGTAAAATAAAGATTGAAATTAGGTTTAGTTTTAGTTTGACAATCATTGTTTTGAACCTAAGGGGTCTATAATGGGGTAGTGAAAAGGAATGGATTTACCATCCATCTTCGTTTATTATGAAAGGAATTGGAAATTATAGTTTTATAAAAAACGAATGTGTTTGCTTATTCAGCCCGGCTTTTTGGATGTTAGATATGCACTTGTTCTGTAATCAGTGTTGATGATAATAGCAAATTAGTAAAATGTAAAGACAGCTATGTCCAAAGATTCCGGAAATCAATAATGTATGTTGTGCCAGTAATAATGATGATTCGGCTATTGTTGTATCTGCCATTGGTGGACTGTAAAAGAATATGGAGCACTGCTTATCAGTGGCTCTGTTTGCATTCCTCAATGGAACACACTGCTTCAAGGGTGTGCAGTAAGTTAGAGCAGATGGAGAGTGTTTAAATTGTGGTCAGCAGGACCATTTAACATGTAACTGTAGATGCTCACTGAGAAGGGGTTTGAAAATGTGATAGTGACACATTTCTGATAATAAAGTGGGTTTGAAAGTAGATCAGTGTTTAAATGACGATATTAACATTTTCGTCTGAGAAAGAATAAGAGATAAAAAAAACAAGGTCAAAAGATTGAAGTCTTAAAGTGAATCCTTTGAAAATATCTATAATAGTAATTATTATAAGTGAATTGATGAATACAGTTTGATGTAAAATTAATGACTCCAACAAATGGGAGTTGCAGAAAGGTAACTAAAAGTATGATTGTGTTTTAATGCAACATTTTGAAAAAGGATTCAGGTAATATAGAGAGACAAATCTCACGGATGATTTATAATAACTGTGAAAGATGCAGAGTAGCCTTGTCAAATTTAGTGTGAATCCTGATTGGAGATTGATAAACTCCTAGAAAAAACTTTGAAGACAGATATTAAACTATGGTTATTGAGAACTAGAATCATTATTTAAGATCAAATAAGCAGAGGCAGTAGGCTACTGAATTAACAGTTCCTAAATGTAAAATGTAAAAAGGCACCTGATTAAACAAACAGCTTGAAAACTGTTGACCATGAAAGAACTAGAAGCTGATGTTTTGCTTTCAAAAGATAAGTTTGTTATTGGCTGTAATGAAACAGCTCGGTTATCTGAATCTGATGTCTGCTGTGGCTGTAAACGGCCAGTACGACAGACACTCAATCTGAGTGGAAATTTGTAATGTCTAAATTCCCCGAGATATGGGTAAAAGACAACTATAAAATTATGTTTATTTGGAAACACATGCAATTTCTGGCAAAGATGCCTTAAGCTGGGATAGAGTTAAAAAGATGGTAGATACAAGTTTGATGATGTTAGAAGTATATGAGAGAACAGTGTACCAATCCTGAGTGCCTCAGAGTCTCTCCGTCAATCTCAGCTAACAGGCTGTTATCTGACCCTGTGTCATAAGTAATAATAAGCTATTTATAGTAAAGGCACAGTGTCTCAGTTGAAAAATCAGACACAGAGATGTAAAAGAAATCATTGCCATGAAGAGGGCAATTTGTATTTGTGAATGTTTTAAAAGTAAAACTGAACGACTTTAAAGAAGTCTTTAAAATAATAATGCAGACCTTAAATGATAGAAATAACATTTTTGATTATTTTATTTTAGGACCAGTAACTTCTTTGTCTTATCTTAAGTCTCCACCATTGAAACAGGCCCGATGGCTACGGCTACAGATGTACAGTAACAGTACACTGAATGTATGGTTGTGAACTAAATTCACTGAGGATAATCTAAGTAGCTAGGTTGATGATATTAAGATGGTTAATGGATTTAAGTGATTAAATACTGCTGTTATTAACCTGTCTCCCTGTGAACACTATTAGGCAATCAGAATGGCTCTGGTGACTCTTGAACGTGCCTTTCCTAAGCTCCAGAAAGCAGCTGAGTTCTGTTAAAGGAAACTGATTGTGTGATGGGAAAGAGCGGTACCAGTGTGTACGTGGCTACTCAATGACAGGATGATCTTCCTGGCCAGGGGACAGCCTAACGCAGGGGGTCACGGACATTGGGCACCTCAGGACGGGGGTGTGGTACATGCAAGAAAGGTAGTGAGAGTTGAGCGCTGACTACTGGAGGCCACTGGGGTCAGCAGAGCATTGAGAGGTGAGATGCGCTGTGACGAGTTGCGGCAGTCTGACCCAAGAGAATGTGAGTTCCTCTATACCACTTGCCAGAAGAAACCGCATAATCGTACGCTTGTTTTTCATTGTGACAAGTGTCTGCAATTAAGCCAGGGGGACAACACCCTGAAGAGAAAATTATAGATAAAGAGCTATGGGGGAGGGGCTTTCGAGAGCTACCTGAAACATGAGGGGATTGCCATTATTTGTTGTGGAGACAGGAACAAAACTTTTTATGTATTGGCTGCCTCATGGGCAAGAATAAGAAAATTCATAGAAGTGTTGATTTTGAACTAATGTGTTTATAACATAGTTTTAACTCCTGAAGGTCGTTTGACATGGTGGAGGGCTAAAGATGAAGACAGCTTTTGATTTAAGAAAAGTCTGGATAACAAAATTTAATGGTAAAAGGTTAGTGATGAATCTAATATTACATTCTGTCTAAAATATACTCATAGAAGGCGTTGAAAATATTATTTGTTTATAGTGAGAGAGACTTCTCGAGTGGAGGAAGGGATGGTAAACTGTGTCTGTCTTTCTGTTGTCGGCCTGCTAGAGCAAGCTGAAGCAAAATAATGATAAGGAAAAAATTAAACAAAGCAACCCAGCAGACTGAAAATCTAATGAATAATGAACAGACATGCTTTGGAACTGGTTAAGAGATCATGTAAAATTAGGTAAAAGCTACAGAAAAATGCGAAGTTTAAAATCTTATTTAAAATTTAAATCTTTTTAGCAATAATATATAAAAGAAAGAGTTAATATTGAAAAAAGCGAACATTGAAAATGAGCAGTTAAGATATGTGTGTCTAGTATGAGTGTGTGTTGATGGTGACAGCACTTTATGTCTTGTATGTATTAGTTTGGGGTACTAATATTCCGCCTGAAGAGGGAGTATATTGTTTCATCATTACAGATGGGTTAAGGGAATTGACAAATTTTAAAGAAAGCGATAATTGTGAGTGGATCCGATGAAAGATGATACAGAACATAGGACGAGCTTTAAATTGATTGGTCATCAAGCTCTGTCTGGTATTAATTACTTTTGTCTTTTGTGATGTTGATTTGAATTACGTTCTGGATCAGTTTAAGAATTTGTGTAAATTGGAATTGTGGAGTTGTAGATCACAATCTGGCATGGTCTGAGATAAATGAAAATGTTATAGATTTGATGGCAACAACAAAGTGACATATTGGCTAAGTCAAACATGAAATTATCAAGAGAGCCCCTAAAAATGTATGATTATTGTGGGCAGAAGGATGAGAATGTTATTTGACTGACAAGTGACCAAGTCTGTACAGCACGACCTGACTTGATAGAAACAATTGATGACTTTGAAAATGGTTGTAGATGACTGAATTAAGAGACCAAACAACAGGCCTGAAAAGCAGGATACGCTGTGAGGCTCAGGGCCTTTGCCCTTCAAATACTTCGTTGAGCAGATGATAATGTGGCTTTAAGTGAAGAATGTAATATTTTTGTTTCAGAGACAGCAAAAGATGTCTGGAGGAAATTTGTCTGAAGGACAACTTTTGGTTTAGTGTTGATGCAAACTTTATCAAAACACTATGTTAAATGTTATGTTAAATTGATGCTCGAGTTGTGTCGTGCATCAAGAGGGAGATGGTATAACAATTGCCAAATATGGTTTACTAAGGGACAATATATGTTGGGAGGACACTGGGTCTAATTGGGTAAAAGGCCGTCCCAAACAAAATTTGCTTTCTGTAAATGTATTTGCAGGACTGTTTCAACAGGAAACGCCGGGGCAGATGTGGCAGCGAAGGTCACGGCAGAACAGTAGACAAAAGAAACTACGTGTAGTTTTACTATCTGAAAATAACCTCGACATTTTGTTTTCTTTCCAGAGAATGGAGCAGAGCATAACTTAAAATTTTCCTTTCACAGAATGTCAGGATTGGATTGCAGCTAACAGAATGATTCTGTTCCAAAATGTATAAATATTGTGTTGTTGACATGAGTAAAGTGGGTTGAATGTTAATGTAATAGTTGAATGAGTTTCAGGTTGTTGGAGTGGCCAGATGCTGAGAATAAATTTGGAACTAATAATGTATATAATCAGTAAACAAATGGTGAAAATTCCACAGGTCACACCAGAAGGACGACCAGCAGCACTAACAAAACACTTAAGATCTCCATTCACAGGTGACAGAGGCTATGGTCCACTCCACAAACAAGGTTGCAAGGATGGAGATTGCAACACCACCGTCCAAACATCTCACCTTAAACAACGCCAACGAGATTTGATTGGTCACTGATTAATTAGAAAGTATTTTAGGAAAATGAATGGATTGTTTGATTACTCTTTGGGGTTTCGGGGGTAGGATTGTCAATATTGTGTGTTTCCAGCTCAGTTAAATTGGTAAAATGACAGTTTTATCCAAATGATGATGACAATGACAAGAAATGTGATGAAGATGATTCTAGTAGTGGAAGCTACAGTGACATGTGTTAGACATTTGGTGTTTGTTTTTCTTTTCTTTTTCTTCTTCCTATGAATGTTTTTGTTATGAACAGATGGTTAAAAGCTGTGCTTATCCGCTATGTGATAAGGTACAAGGAGAGGGTTTTGAAATGAAGGGTTTTATTATACTTTTCTTATACTTTATATTTTGATGTAACCACTGTGGATTGATGATTTGTTGTTTTTCTAACTAGTCTGTACACTATTTCTTATTTAACTAAGGTGACTGAGGGTCAAGCTATGCTTGGGGTACAACAACAGTGATTGTTTATCTAGCCCGGCTTTAGTTGAATTCTTTATCTGCTTGCTAATACTTAAGGGCCTATCCTTACAAAACAGCCTAAGCGTTTTCCTTTCAAAATGTTATTTTCACAAATGTTTAAGAAGAGTGATCAGTTATGCGAAAACTAGAGATGAAGAGTAGTGTGATGATATGACTTAAAATTTGTCTTTTTGTTTATTATTGTGATTATGGGTAATCTGAATGATAAAAAGTGTGGAATTGTTGTAGAAATTTTAATAGTCATTTATTCCTAACATATCAATGTGTAAAAGTATATGTGTGTACGTGCTTGTGCGTGACGTTTCAGGAATATATGGGACAGGACGTCTTGACCTTAGGAATGGTCAGGTTTGGCTAGTTTATTCCAGTACCAGTTTGTGTCCTTAAGAAAAACTGAACAGCAGTGGGGGCCTTATCTGGGTGGAAAAGTACAGCGGGTGAGAAGGAACCTTGAAAAGAGTATAAAAGCTGTCTCATGTCTTCCTGGTGCGCGTCACTCACTTCACAGAATGTAACGGCTGTGATGGCGACTGGGCCTTCTTGCAAGAATAAATATTTCTCTTTTTATTAATTTGACTCTGAGTGTCTCTTACGCAGTGATGGTGTTTAACAGAAGTTTTTGCCACAACAACATGAACTCTCTTTGCCGAAGAAACAGTGATTTCATTGGAGCATTTTGATAATTCAACTGTAAAAGGTGTTGTAAGTGATAATAAAACTTGCTGATTTGAACAGTTGGGAATTGAATTGGGACAGTCTTCATCCCTTGATTCACGCATCCTCTCTCCAAAACCCTCTGAAGATGTCAAAATCAATAAATAAAGTAGTGCTGGATGATTAATTGAAATAATACTGAAATTGTGATATGGCCAAAAGGGTTAGTTCACCCAAAAATGGAAATTCTGTCATTAATTACTCATACGATGCATACCAAAAATCTCAGAATCAATCCACGAATCACGATGCTATCAATTTATTGTCCCAGCCCTATTTCTGATCCCCTATAGACAGCAATGTCATAAACACTTTCAATGTCCAGAAAGGTAGTAAAGGCATCGTTAAAATAATTCATGTGACTACAGTGGTTCAAACTTAATGTTATGAAGTGGCGAGAAGAGAAGAAATTGCTGAAAAAAGTTGTTATTTATTTATTTAGTTGCGCACAAAGGTATTTTCGCTGTTTCATAACATTAGTTCACCCTAAAATGAAAATTTTGTCATTAATTACCCTCACCCTCATGTAGTTCCAAACCCGTAAGACCTTATTTCATACTCGTAACACAAATGAATATGTTTTTTATGAAATCCGACAGCTTTCTGACCCCCTATAGACAGCAACATCATAACTACTTTCAAGGCCCAAGGTAGTAAAGACATCATTAAAATAGTGGCTACCGTGGTTCAACCTTAACCCTTCAAGCCGCATCTTTGAGTATGCAAAATTTCTTCGGACACGGCAACGGTCCTGACATGATGAAAACTGGCAAAAAAGCTGGTCAAAGAAAGTTTTAGTTGACCGAAGTTTTAGCTTCATTCTACATGAAATGTTGAACGAAACAGCCAAATACCACCACCATTTCAGGCAAACCCCTACAGGACATGTTTAAGGTCTCCTTTATTGACTCAATAAAGCTAAAGAGACCTTCATCTTGATATAAACAGGGGTCATATCTTCCAACCAGTTTCCACAGCTCAATACTTAATAAGTCAGTCAATCCAACATCAAGTTCAACCTTCATAACAGAATTACCTTTTTTCATTTTTTTTTTTTCATTTGTAGAGCCCTATCCAGTTCGAACTAGTTTTCTCTGAGGAGGTGAGGTAAATTTGTGCTTCACAGATGAACTTTGTAATTTAAATTCCAAACTTGAATCAAACACATTTAAGTTTTTTTCCACAACCTCGGTAATGATTTCAAAGCAAATGACCTACTGCTAACTTATCCAGTTAGAAATGTATTTTCCCTTTGTTTAATACTATAACGAACTCAATTTCCCATTGCACCTAATTAGAGTGGCTGCTTGATATCTTGCCAACTTTTTTGGGTAAAATAACAGTTTGTTCAAATACTACTAAATTAAATTATTGAATTTAAAAGGAAGGAGGCCATAATGTGCCCTTTTAGTCTTTATTTTGTTTTGGGGGTTTGCTTGAATGTTCAAAAACTGTGAGTTTGGCTGCATTTAAGTCTAAGTTTTAAGTTTTTATGTTTTTTAATCCTCACATGTAGAGTACACACAAATCCGGACAACATAATACATTCACATGCGCACGTTCACACAGACTCTAATTTTATTGTAAAACAAACTTTACCATGCTATTACAGGCTTTCTCCGAAGCAAACCTTCCTCTCACAAAACTCTTCATCATCAGTAGAGGAATATTTTTTTCTCTCTGTTTCTGCTACTGCACCATCTCTTAACACAAGCTCCATATAAGAAATTCAATAGCTTCTGTTTGTGTTCGAAGAGAGGGATAGTGTGAGACAGAGAGAGAGTGTGTTTGTGCTGTCTGTTTCTCTAAATGTTTCATGTGTTATTCGATCTCCTGCAAAGCATATAGTCATGAGGGGGTGAGAAGGAATTACTGCAAATCCAACTCTGCGCTGCAAAAGAGCCGGAACCCGCGGAGACTGAATTAACCTAATCAGACAGCCAGCGATCTACCCCTCCAAATTTTATGCTACATCAAACCATAAAATACGCAACAGAACGGATCACAGAAAGCAAAGAATGCAACAAAAGCTCTTGCTTACACTCACAACCCCTGCAACCTTCATAGAACACTGTGAACAAACTTCATGCTGAGCTTTAGATGTTCACTTAATTCCACACAGCACAAATCTTTTCAGCGTACGAATAATATGCTGTAAAAGAGCCATATTTGACACTTTTGGAGATATTTTTTACCCTGAAGTCCACTTATGATGTACATAAGTATTGAGACCATTTTTGTCAAAAATGTTGTTTTCTGTGATTTCTTATATATATTTTTGTGGTATACTTATATGTTGAAGTGAAGCAAAAGTAACTTAAAATGTTACATTCAAAAGTAACAATGTAACATTGGATGTTTCTTATGATATTTAATGTAGGGTGACCATCTGTCCTGTTTTCCCAGGACATGTCCCGTTTTCATATAACAATATAACAAGTTTCTTTCCACACAGAGGAGGCATAACCTACTTTAAATGTATTGAAATTAATAAGGTTTCTTTGAGTAAACTTCGAGTATCATTTGAGTAGGCCTATCTGTTTGCCGGGCCGAGTGTCCTGTTTTTTCAGGACAAAATATGGTCACCCTAATTTAATGTGATAATTTAACTTTACACTCGATGTTCGATTTTTAAATGTTCTTTAAAATAAATCTCTTTTGTACGGAGCCCCCTAGTCCCACTTTGTGGGAAAAAAAAATTATAACTATCTCGTGGCCTCAAGATAGTAACTCGTGGCCTCAAGATAGTAACTCGTGGCCTCAAGATACTAACTCGTGGCCTCAAGATAGTAACTCGTGGCCTCAAGATAGTAACTCGTGGCCTCAAGATACTAACTCGTGGCCTCAAGATAGTAACTCTATCTTGAGGCCACGAGATAGTATCTTGAGGCCATGAGTTAGTATATCTTGAGGCCATGAGTTACTATCTTGAGGCCACGAGTTACTATCTTGAGGCCACGAGTTAGTAGCCTGGTTCAACCAGACTCTCGTACATTTCATTTGTACAGAGAGTCTGGGCTCGCTCCATTGAGAAACGTTTACTTCCTTGTAGGCGGGTTCTCTGTTCAAGTTCAAAACTATTGGATCTGCCCAGAGTCACTCAGGATCTGTCATAGCCAATCGCTAACGTGTGGTCCTGACGTATGTCATGCGCCGAAACCGGTCGGAAACAAGTCCGAATGATCAGAGGATATGTTTACAATAGGATGTCTGTCAACGAGAGCTGCAGGTTTTGTTCATCTAGGAACAATTATTAATTCGAAATGTATTTTTGACACTAAGGACAGTGATGTATTCATTCAACGGTCGAAGCTGGGTCTAATCATTAAAAATACACCGCTGCGGTCGCTTCGGATCTGCCGCAAATGCTGTACAGTGAATGATCTGTCTCTATCTGCAGATGTGTAATAAACAACCATTTTTCATATTATGTCTTATTGTTTCTTAATTACCTTAATTAATTATGGTCTTCAAAGTATGTGTTTGTACATTTTTATTAAAAACAAATACAACAGATTTTTATGATTTACAACATGTAAAACTGACACACCAACCATGGTCCTGCACGAGTACACAAAGGGGCTCAAAGTGTTCTATTTAGCTCAAATTCTGAACAGTAAATTTAGTGATTCTTGTGATACTGACATCCTGAGTGCATCTTCAACAACAGTTTAGCAGCCAGGACTCGGGGCTTCCGAACACCAGGCTAAATCGTCCGTCCAAAATGTCACGGTCATCGTGAACGCCGAGCTGCCCAGCACGAACTCCTAACTTTTCTGCCTCCTTCACTTGGTCCTCCATTATAGTGCAACAAGAGGGGAGACGACAACAACTATCGGCTTTGCATCCCTATCGTTCGCCTTAGCTACCTCATTCACCACTAGCGGAGTGAGCTGGAAAATCAAACTTTTCCCGAATCCCGTGGGGAGGAGGGCCACAACATCATGGCCAGCAGCAAAACTTAGCAAACATTGTTCTTGCTCCGGCTTTAAATTCTGCATATTCGGCAGTTTTCCAACAACAGACCGAATAGCTTTTCTCACGTCTTTCTCCGCTGCCATTACTGAACTCAAACTGACGCGCGCGATACATCAACGTCATCGTTCTCAGCCACTCCCTCTATTCGCTGATTGGTCCTACAAAAAATTGATTTCTGGAAACCAAAGTCTACGGCACGATCCCAGACGGAGTACTGAAGGAAAATGAAATTGAGCGGAAGTGCGTAGGAGGGCGGAGCCAGGCTAACGAGTTAGTATCTTGAGGCCACGAGTTACTATCTTGAGGCCACGAGTTACTATCTTGAGGCCACGAGTTACTATCTTGAGGCCACGAGTTAGTATCTTGAGGCCACGAGTTACTATCTTGAGGCCACGAGTTAGTATCTTGAGGCCACGAGTTACTATCTTGAGGCCACGAGTTACTATCTTGAGGCCACGAGTTACTATCTTGAGGCCACAAGTTACTATCTTGAGGCCACGAGTTACTATCTTGAGGCCACGAGTTAGTATCTTGAGGCCACGAGTTACTATCTTGATGCCACGAGTTAGTATCTTGAGGCCACAAGTTACTATCTTGAGGCCACGAGTTACTATCTTGAGGCCACGAGTTAGTATCTTGAGGCCACGAGATAGTTATAATTTTTTTTTCCCACAAAGTGGGACTAGGGGGGCTCCGTACTTTTGCTATCCAATGCTGCATCAAAAATACAGTAAAAACAGTAGCATTGTGACATATTATTACAGTTTAAAATAACTGTTTTAAAATATAATTTATTCCTGTGATGACAAAGCTGAATTTTCAGTCTTCGGTGCAGCATGATCCTTCAGAAACCCTTCTAATATACTGATTTGATGCTCACGATACATTTAATAATATGATCAATTATGAAAAAAGTGGTGCTGCTTAATATATTTGTGGATTTGTTTCATGGTTATTTAGTAAACAGAAAGCTCAAAAGAACAACATTTATTTGAAATATCAATCTTTTGTAATATCTTTACTTTCATAAATGGTAGACTAGTGGAGGGAGTTTAGCAATGTGACGACAACAGATCTGAGCAGAATATTGTATCCCACAAAATAATTGGACTGCAAGTGATTTATAAGACTGCATTAAGTTATTTTAATTTCCAGGATAATAACTGGAGACCATTCACATCCAACAAGGTGATCCAAAAACACTACAGCATGCTGAAATCATGGACCCATCCCGTTGGTCACATCTGGATACTTTCAAGTCGAGGGTGCGGATCTGTTGATCTCGATTTAGACGTGAGATTCCTTTTCACTTCCCTATTCTATATACACACACAAAAGACTGGTCTCTGGAGGAGAGGTGAGCGCTCTGCATACAACAACAGTATACATTTACATTTTTTAATTGCTTTACCTGCACAAAGTTACTTATGGAAATGGTTGTCAATCAAAAAGTAAAATAAAGAGCAACATTGTTGCTGTTTACTTATAGTGGTGAATTCATGATTGCAGACAAAATGAATCCCAAAGGAAAGTTTGTTGTGTCTGCAACAGTATGGGAATTAAAATAAAACCTGGATCACAATACTGTAGTCAACATTTGAAATGGATCAAAACCTTTCATCAAAGTTACGCATGCATTTTGAACAATACACGTTATTGCCTTAGGACAACTTTGATTCACTTTTTTGATCCACTTCAATTCTTGACTACTGTAGCTATAAACGCTGCTTAATTTAATGCAATAATGCAACCCTCATACATATAAGAGCTATTGGTCAAGGCTTATAGGCTTAACGCCTTTTAATGCATTATAAAGTTACTCATAATGCATTATATATTTTCATAAATAATTAAGTTAAAATTCAATATAATATTAGCAGATTCCTTGTTGCATTTGAAATTGATTGTTTTGTTTGTAAGGTGTTTTAATGCATTAGGTGTAAAAATGAATAGATCATTCAGCTTTTACAAACAATAACTTGGATTCACTGGTTACGCCTGACGGTTTATTTAGCAACTGGATATATTTATAGTCCGCTCAGCTCGTAGAACCCTTCAGTTTATTGACTGCCTGTCGCTATGGTTACTCACAGCTGATGTAGCCAGCTCATTTATTTATTAATTTCGAACGGTTAACAGTCAGTTTCACCAGAACTCCTTTACTAGGTGTCCTCTATTACTTTTTAATGGACACCCTGCAGCCAATCAGAATCAAGTATTCACCCAGACCATGGTATAAATCAGTGTTTTTCTCTTATCATTTCCCTATGTTTTAGGGATAACTTATGGGTAACATAAGGTTAAAGGGAGGACTCCATTTTCAGCCAAGAATGTTGTTCCAGGATCAAAACATGTTGTCACAGAAACAAGTTTTTACTTAAAATCACAGTGACCCCTTTTGAAATCATCCGATTTTGTTTTTATTTTGAAGATCCTTATTTTGCACTGTGATGTATCCGTGTACACGTGGCATTTTGTGACATTTCATGTTAAACATCCCGGCTCAGACGGCCATCTTGAGCTAGGCAGTGTGTCTCGTCTGCTTGTTTACCAGTATTTTTGAGAGGCACCGTGGGGCGACTCCAGGCTGCCTATAAACCATTAGCATTGAAAGGATGATGTATGGCATCGCCTTCAGAGAGCAACTTCTGTATGCATTTCAATCCTCCCCAGATAGTCCCCCGTTTAATTGTGCATTAAAGTCCATGCGTCGCACCATTTGTTACTCACATTGTTTACCGTCCTATTTGAGTTGTAATTAATCCAAAAAACACAGAGCTCGACTTCATTAACTTGTGCAGCTCTGGCTCATCGGAGGTTAATTAGCAGCGGAGGACAGGATGCCGCACCGCAGCCCAGGAAGAGTTTGTTGACCGTTGTCAGATAAAAAGAAATACCATTAGGCTCTTTATGATCTTGTGATAGCCGGATAGATGAAAATGGCATGTTGTTATTCTTTGTTCTGGGAATCTCACGCTGTGACAGCTGCAGCTTTTTGAAGACAGCTATGAACATAAAGGTGAGATCATATCTGTAATCAATAAAATGCATGATTTCTGATGTTTTAATTATAACTTATCTACGTGTTGATGAAGAGATTACAATAATACAGGTTGTCAGTTTTGTCTTTCAAAATAAAGGTTATGTTACGTCGTAGTTCATGCAGTTGCAAAATAAGAATTTTTCACATCTTGAGGTTTGTACAATAAAAATATGCAATTTTGATTAAGAGAAGCTTGACATATCTGGTATAATGCTACATCTCCTCTATTGTGGTAAAGACATGAGTTGTGAAAATCTGCGTATTTTGCCCCAAGCCCTGTCGACATCTGAGTAAATTTTGTGTAAAAGAAACAGCTGCACAAAAATAAATCTCCAAGAAAATTATCGAATTAACTCGAAGTTAACAGCTGCATAATCTCTGCAATAGGCCTCTGAAGACCTTTCCGTTCGAAGAAACTCTCCGAACAATTAATTATCTCTTTCTCCATTTCTGGCAGCCTCCCTTTACAGCAGTCTGGAATCATACTGCTTATTTTAAAGATTAACGTTTAAATTCATCAGTCTTTTCCAGGAGACTTAAAATAAAGCACACACTGCATGCATGTACTTTATCATCTCTTCATGATACTTGTTAACGTTGTGAAAGACAGCCCAGTTGAGTGATTGTATTGAAGACCAGGAGTGAATAAAAATAACAAAAATTGCCACATGGTCAAACAGAGATAGGTTAAAGCTTGGAATATTTTTAAGCATCTTCATGTGAAATTTAGTACATCTGAGATTGAAATTATTGTTATTTGGATATTATTGATAATTAGGCCAAATTCCAATCATGTTTAGTAAATGTTAACTCAAAAGATTTGTAGAAAAAATATAAACGTTGGAGGCCATTGATCTGTTCGAAGTCCTTGAAATCCATTCTGTGTTAAGGTTAGACATGTTATTCCCAATTATGTGTTGTGGCTGGGTTGTTATAGGTCTGCCTGACTCTCGATGTCGTAGGCCTAATTGAACTGAGGAATTATGGTATTCTTCTGTTGCCTGACGAGTAATTTAACCCTTGTTCAAGTGAACTCAAAGACTGTTTATGGATGGCTGTTAGCTGATTGACTTATCAATTTGTGTCGATAAAGTATAGGGTGAATCCTGTATATAGTGCTTGCATAGTGCATACACTTTACATTTACATTTATTCATTTAGCTGACGCTTTTATCCAAAGCGACTTACAATTGCTATATGTCAGAGGTCGCACGCCTCTGGAGCAACTAGGGGTTAAGTGTCTTGCTCAGGGACACATTGGTGTCTCACAGTGGATTCAGACCCGGGTCTCTCACACCAAAGGCATGTGTCTTATCCACTGCGCCATCACCACCCCTTGTAGCAGCAGCATACACTTGTAGCTGTTATGTATCTTTGGAAGTCCTTGAAATTAATGGATTTCATAGCGCAGCGCCGCACATTCCACATCCTGCTTGAAAGGCGCTTCAGTCCTCGGCACGTGCAAGTGCATGAACCCACCCCCCCTCCCTCCCTCCCTATAAAATGGCTTTCTAAGGATCCTTCAAATTGAGGCCTTCAGCGACATTTGATAACGTGGCAGCTGAGATATGCAGCTGAGAAAATAAATATATAATAAATAAAAATAAAGCTTTGAGAAAGTGAGTCACTGAATAATTCACTGAACCAATTTGTTCAAAATGCTGATACTCTCAGGAACCAAACAAGTAATTGACTTAAGAAGTGAATCATTGAATCGTTCCATCATAACAATTGTTAAAAAAAAAAAAAAACCTGATTGGCTGTGTTGCTCAGAGACATCCAACTGTTCTAAATGCTTAAATAACAAATAATAATCTAATTTATGATAATATGATGGTGTTATTTGCTCCTAGGTATTATTTTAGATTTTCCTTCAGTAAAGCTTAATTTGACAGTCCTTAAAAAATACATGGAACGGAATAAAGCAGATTTAGCAACCCTTAGTAAAGTGTCTTTGTCAACAAAGCATTGCAAAGTTTTGTCAGAGAGTTTGACAATCTAAACAAAATTTCATAATATCACACCAGTTTCTGAGGAATGATGCTTCTTTCCTTTGTGAAAGCATGAGAGAGTGAGGACCTCAATGATTACTTCACCACCTTTTCCATTTCTCACACAATCTGACCCCGGAGATGAATTTCGTTTTCAGTGAGAGAAAGAAAGCCAAATGCCACCTGGGCTGTGACCCTCGCCCGATGCGTATAGGTCACGGCCGACATTCTTTGTTGACATGTCAGCAACTGAGCATTGGAAATGGCAGCACAAACAAGGCAGATGATGACATGTCTTCCTCCCTGGACTCTGTGCCCCATGTCTGGATTTTAGGATTCTTTCTGGCCACTCTTCTGAGAAGGTTAATAAAGACCTGAAATATAATCGAAACATATTGTCGTACACGTATTGTCTTTCATTTATATTTTACTTTTGGTACTTCTGGTTTTACATTTTAGTATTTAAGCTAATTTTATTTTAGTTAACTGTCAAGGCAACATTTGTAATTTAAGTTTTTTAAGTTGGAGTTTTTCATCTAAATGTATATTTTATTTCAGCCTTCTTTTAATTAACAAATACATAAATAAGTAGTTAGTTAACATTTTAAGAATAACAACACTGATATGGTCGTCAATGGACAAAGCTTTTGAGTCCTTTCTTTGCGAGCGAACGCAAAGTTTCTTGGGAGACGCAAACGTTTTTGCAAAGTAAAGCAAAGATTTTGTGAGGGAATGCCAAGATTCTCTTGGAACGCAAATTAATTGAGTTTTATTTATCACATTTTTGATGTCCCTATAGGGCTTCCATACAACTATGATTTAATGATACATATTTTATTTCATCCTGAAATCTGAGCACAATCTGACACGTGTTTTTTTTTTTCTTCCAGGAAATAAATCTGAGATTCTTTTATAAATTTTAATAATATTTTGAATTACTTTCTATTTTTATATGTGTATTCTGTTTTCATGTTTAATTATAGTTAAAGTTTTAGTAATTTTGTTGTGCTTTTTGTCATTCGAAAAAATGACTATAGTTTTTGTTATTTTTTAAGTTTTAGTTTTAGTTATTTAAGTACAAGATATGAAAATACAACGGTATCTCACGACCAATTCGTACAAATTTGTACGAGTGATCAAAAGGTGGCTAATTCGTACGAATTTGATGATTTGTCTAAACCCACGTGATGGGTAGGTTTAGGGGCGGGGTCAGGGGTAGGTCATTCGTACGAATTGGGCAACTCGCAACATTCGTATGAATTGCCGTGAGATCGGGTTGGAAAATATATTTTTTTATAATCCTTTTTTTAAAAACATTTCTTTATATATTTACATTTATTTCAGAAGCCACAAACATGCTTTTCATGGTTTTAGTTCACTATAACATAAATCAAAACGTAGAAGACTTAAAAAGTCCTCATTTGCTCCCCATTTAATCTCATTGGCATGTGAGAGAAATCGAGATATTAAAGAGATTGTACGTGTGACTTTTCTGTTATTTTTCAAAAAAAAAAAAATCTTGTTTTTTTTTGTTATGTCTGAAATGTTGTTCTCAGAATTTAGTCTGAAAACCTAGACTTAGAAACAAGACGTCTGTCGACTAGCACATTCATTCCAGCTGTAATATAGAGGACTGAATATGTTGTGCTAAAAATGTTTAAAAGCACCAAATACCCAGTAGTGCTGTTCCGCAGAGTGGATGAATACTTGTCAGTCTGTCTTTCTCTGCCAGTCACACTAAGTGGCATTGACAGTTGTCCTAAACCACTCACGGCTCCATCTCTCTTCAAACTTCTCCTGTTTATCACTCTGCTCGAATGCATATTAATGGAGTATGCCCTATACCTGGCATTTCTAATGCATAAAAATGAACTTCATAATTTACAGTCAGTGGAGCGGTGACGTCAAAAAGCCAAAGCAACCGCAGGGTTTCTTGCTTTCCAAGCCTCGATGTGCCACTTTATGGACTGCTCTGCAAACTGGCGAGGAAGTGAAGGATAATTCTGGGTAAAGATGAGAAAAGCACAACTCTGACCTGATCTACATCAGCATAATATGTGTGTCACATGAATCGTGTAGGGGTTGGAAGGGTAAGAGGAGAGACTGCTGTGATACGGTTTGTGGGAACATTCACTTTGATTCCCAGATATTGTCAAATCAGGGATATGCCGACTGAGTCACAGAAGCCTTCCTTTTCAGCAAACGTGAGAGACGAGAACGGAATGAGTGTCGGTAACAACACCATCAACATGTCCTTTGAGGAAAGGTGCATTAGTGCTAGCCAGCGTTCTGTCAGTGTTTATCATATACTCACATACAGTACGCACATGTCCATGCCTTTGATTAATGAGTATATGGCCCTGAACTTTCCATAAACCTCAATCTTGACATTTTCAGACAAGAGTTAAAGGTCAGTCTATATAAAGAGACCCTGCATGTCGTATTTGCACAAATGTTGAGAGCTTGACTGATGAAAACATGTTAGTATTCTAGCCAGAATTAAACTTCACCCTTTTCTCATGCACTTCTTTAGTGGAAAATATTGCATCAGTTTTATATCAAGACTTCTCAGTAATATAGTTTACAGGGTTGCTTCTCTATCAGAGTAAAAGCCAAGAAAGACATCAATCTAGCTATTTTTGTCCCGCACAACCAAAATGTCATTCTGCTGCATTCGTCTATAGTTTCAGGGAATACCACATTACTCCATTTATCCAAACAAATGAGAATAATAGTAGAATGACATGGAAGGAATAAAAGTATACGCAATTTATCCAAAAAGACAAAGCAGTACAAGAAGCCCTAGCAAGCAAATTTCAGAGCGTATATATTTTAAATAAATAAATTGACAGTATAGTAAAAAAATATAGTAAATACAGTTAGAAAAATAAAGTATAGCATAATTATAACGACAGAGACAGACAGACAGATAGATGATAGATAGATAGATAATAGATAGATAGATAGATAGATAGATAGATAGATAGATAGATAGATAGATAGATAGATAGATAGATAGATAGATAGATAGATAGATAGATAGATAGATAGATAGATAGATAGATACTTTAAAATGAAAACAGAAAGACTGCATTGGTTTATGTTTTGTAACCTTTACTTTTTAGACTCGATTAAATTACCTTCCTGGTTTGGAACTGATCAAATGGAGCATTAAAATAGAAAAAACACCAAAAATTATTAAAATCATGCACTTATTATTTTTAATACTGCAAAAGTGATATCTGTGGATACCTTTGCCCAAACACAGAGGCTCTTCCGACATGTGATTTGAATGATGTTATGAACACATGCATACATATCACAGCAACACATGTCCTGCTTTAGGTCTTTGGTAGGAGCTGAAAGCAGCATCTCCTGGAGAATCCACTAATTGACAGTGGAAAAGAAGCCTTGAAGTGCGAGCTGGCCATTGATTGATTGGGCAACATGAGGAGTCGCCTGCCGCTCTCCATTGTTTGACTGCTCAATCAGAGAGTACGCCATGACGGGTGCCATCAATATGCATGAAGGTAGACTGTCACAGCTGTGCCGCACTCCCATGTGGCGTGACACTCCCTGCCTCTCATTGTCTCTGCGTTTTATTGTTCACTTTTCTTTTCTCCTCACTCTCTCATTGTAATTTCTCTCCCTTTGCCACCCTTCTTGCTCCTGTATCACTGCAATGTTTGAGCCAGGGGCGGTACTTTGCCGCAAAATTCCCATTTTACTGTAATTTCAGACTCTAGCAAGCCCTAATAAGCAAAATACCCCCCTGGAGCTATGTTTTGAACCATGGTTACAAAGAGTTGTTTTAATTTACCTTAATTTAATTTACGTTATGCTTGTGATTCTTTAAAAGACTTTGCCTTTCAAAAGCAAAAGCTAAAAACAAATCGCCCAGATTTCGCATTAGATCACTCACAGAAGTGCTCCTATTTAGTTGGTCTAATTTGGGGGAACTGAGTAAGAAAAGCTTTGGTTTAAAATTGTATTTTCAGCCTTTTCACTATAAAGTGGACAAGACAGGGATATTAAGACCAAAGTATATTCAGGTTTTATGAGTATGCTAGGTTATGCATAAAGTGCCCCTGCCGTAAATTTCATCATCAGCATAGTACGTGTACAGCAAGATATTTCCATATGCTTCGCTCGCACATAAGCCTTGAATTTTGCTTTGTACTAATGAGTTTGTCCATAAGGTGGCAATACTACCTGGCCTGTAGTTTCAGTCAAAAAAGAAACTGATAAGATGGAGCAACAACAACAAACTATTTGAGACACCAAAAACAATAGACACCTGTATTTATGACCACTTGTGTAAAGTTGATAAGATATACCAGATATACCAAATTTTAACGATTTCAAATACATTTTTTTCGTTCATGACTTCTGCAGACAAATGACGCAGGCACTGAAGGATGAAACTTTAGTGCGCATGTATTGGCCGTTTGCGCCAAAACTACCAAAATTATTTTTTTACCGAAACAACGAAACCAAAATTAAAGTTTTTTAATTTAACTGAAAGCTGTGTTGCTAAAAACTGAGCAGTTAAAGTTTATATATATATATATATATATATATATATATATATATATATATATATATATATATATATATATATATATATATATATATATATATATATATATATATATATATATATATATATATATATATATATCATTATGCACAAAATAGACACTGACACAGTTAAAACATCACCATTTTTTTTCAATGATTTTGGGACTCCAATACCATTATGAAACTAATTTAGTTACATATTTTAGTTAATATTTTAAAGTACACTTTGAACATGTCGGAGAATGACTCAACTAAAAGTTGAAATCAAGATAAGACAATCCAAAACCCAGACCAAAAGACTAACAGACAAAGAAAGATATTTTCATAAATGTCTGCCTGTCAAAATGTTGTTTTGTCCATTTAATGAAAGTCAGTGACCCAACTTACTTTCACTGTATGCACAAAAGCAGAAAACAATATCTTCTTACCACAAAAGAAAGAAAACCATACAGGTTTAGAATGATGTGAGATTGAATAAAAGGTGAGAGAAATGTGTATTTTGGGATGAACTGTCCCTTTAAGTGCATGGGAAGCTAAAACACATCTAAGGTCCTGAGACCAAGTGTTTTTTGTGGTTACATCATCTTGTCTTTGTGTGAGCATACCGTCTCAAGTTCGCTCTGGCCATACGATCTTCCGTCTATATGAGTTGTTTTGTGTGCAGAGCATGGTGTTCAGATCCCAGCACTTCGGTCTGGTTTGGTTTCGGTTCGGTGCCGGCCGTGGTTCGGACATTCATGCTCCTTATGTTTGTCTTCTGGGATGGTCTCGTTGTGCAAGTGTGGTTTTGAGTGCGCTTGGGCCGTACGCTCTTACATCCACATTACATATTTGGCCGCATGCTTTCTTATTGTCTTCTGCAACGGCCGTATGCTTTCATGTTGTCATGTTTTGTGTGGACACGTGGCTTTGTTTTGTTTGTTTCTATGCCATGTGTTCCTCTGTATATTGTCTTAACCCCCGACCTTCTTTTTACCTGATCATTGGTTCATTTGTACCACCTCTAACTAAACCTCTGCATTTGAGTCCTCGTTCCTCCTTCAGCCTGAAACTTGACAGATTGAGACTCTAACTTTAAAATAAGCTGTCTTGAGCTCATGTCTCTATGCCATTTCATGCCCTTGTTTCTGTCATTTCAGCTGTTGATTACACCGACCCGTGGCCTTCCAAAGTTATGTTCTATTTGACTATCACACATTATGAATCAAGCTCGGAGACTCTATGCTGAAGTGCGCTCTAATGTCTTCTCCAAATCTCCCCTGATCCGGACCAGACACCGACAGCAGCTGACCTTTACTTTGATGAGCACTTATGACAAGACGGCCCTCCTTGCACGAGTCCTCCGGCATGTCCCAGCAAATGCCACAATGTTAATTGATTATGCGATTCCCTCACATAAGCATGATGGTTTTGATAGCTCAATGCGATAAAGAGATTTCCTGGAAATGTCTGCAGACACGGGATTATCATCAAGAATTCATATTAGTTTCAAGCCATTTCAGCAATTTAAACACATTTGGTAGCACTCTTTGCTTTAGCTTTGCCTTTCATCCAATCATATCTTAATTGCTTCCTGATAGCGTTTTCGGGCCAAAGCGTCTCATGCTTCAGGAAGAGAGACCAAGACTAGTCCTGTTTACACAGAGCTTGTTAGACTCCATCTCTCCTGGGCCTGAAACATCTGCCTCAGCTCTAGAGCCAAGTGGTATACAGAATCATTCCCCAGCAGGAGGGGCAGATCGCCAGACCCCCCTCTACCCCCACTTCAGCCCAGGGAATCGTTTCTGGGCTTTAAAACAGGTGTCCATTTGCAACTGTCCATTTTATAACTGAGGAGCATTACCTAAGGCCAATAACCAAAACATACTCTATGCAAGGACATTGATGCAGATGTTAGTGTCGTATGTTGTTCAGAAATCCATCCATTATTTACTATATTCTTAATATTTTAAATTCGATTTTATTTTTATATTTCCAATATATATTTTTAATATTTTTGTTTAATTTTAGTCATTTTTATTTTAAATATTTACATTCAGCTTTAATTTATGTATTTATGTATATATTTTTTTCAGCTTTATTTAAATTACAGGAAATAGTTTTAGTTTTAGTTAACAATAACAGTGATTAAAATTCCTTTCAAATTCAGGGAATTAATTGAGTTTAAAAGGCTTGCTCAATTCATTTAATTTGAATGCAACACAACATCATATATATATATTTTTTTCCTTTGGGTTAACTAGTGTCATGGAAGATCAACTGAATATAATGATGTCTTGTAAGTCTTGTAACGCTAGAATGAACTTTAGCTGTAAAACGAGAACTGTGCAATACATTGGTCAATCATTTGCCTCCGTGTTGGCTTACTTGCGTAGAATATGTTTGGTTGAACATGATAGGTTCTTATAATCTGCATGGTAACATATTATAATACGTTTATAATGGGTTGCATTTAAATTCATAACAGATTGCTCTTGTTTTGTGCTATTGTGGGAGTTGCGTCCTTGTCTCAAGGGCACGTCCACACCACAGTAGGCTGTTTCTCCCTGAGCTTTATTGCATGTAATTTGCGAGGCTTTTTGATATGGGACTTTTTGATAGGCTTTTCGGCAGAAAACAGCCTGTTGTCCACCCAGCCCGAGGTGTCCTGAGGTAGCAGTTAGCTCTCTTTTTTTGTCCTCTCTCTCTCTTTTTCTGTGTCTCCTCCCGTCTCCTGAGGGCTCTGACAGTGATCAAGTGTGGCTTTGCTAGACAGCGCTGATGATCAAAGGTGTCCAAGGTGACAATTCATCATGCTATCACCAAGCACACGGATGACAAGTTGTTTTTCTGCGGGATCCATTCCTATAATTTTCAAACTGCAAAAACTTGTTACAGCACCAGCTATGACCAAGGGGTGGCAGGTTCTCTCTCTTCTCTCTCTCTCTTCTCTCTCTCCTCTCTCTCTCTCTCTCTCTCTCTCTCTCTCTCTCTCTCTCTCTCTCTCTCTCTTCTCTCTCTCTCTCTTCTCTCTCTCTCTCTCTCCTCTCTCTCTCTCTCTCTCTCTCTCTCTCTCTCTCTCTCTCTCTCTTAATAACTGATTATGTTGTAATCAATGCTTTTTCCCGAGGGCTTCTTGGTATTCTTTGCCTAGTAAAACAAAACTGTAGCTTTAGTTTGCCTTTTTTTGCCTAATAATTTTGTCAGATAAATACCTTAAACAAGTTTAGTGTTTTTTTTTCTTCGCACATATTGATTCCTCCTATTTTGAGGATCATTAACCCTCTCCCACATAAGCTTAAAATATTATTTCTGATCTCTCCTTGATCTCTTGATATAACCTTGAACATTATAAAGGGTTTAAAATAATACTAATACTAATATTAATAATGTTAGTTGATTAATAAGGCTGCCATATTAGTTTGCACAGCAATTCAGAGAACAGTATCTGTCGGATTTACAACACGTCAATTCGTCAATACATGAAAGTAAGGGGCCGGTGAAGTGGGAGAAGAATGGAGCAAATTTTATAGTTACCTAATTCCTACACAATGTGTATCTGATATGAATAAAACACATTATCAATTGATATAGTCTGTGTGATGCACTGAACGTTCTAATCACACCAGAGTCAAAGGGTTAAAAACAAATATCCTCTCCGGAAATATACAGTATAGAAAAACATTCTAAAAAACCACTTACTTTCCAGGGCACTTGTACTTTCTGCATCTAAACATGTGTCATTTCCATCATTATTTCATTGGAAATGCTTTTAAGAGTTCTTGAATGCCTCACACTTGTTCATAGTGTACACTGTTCATTTACTGAATTACCCATCATTCAGGCTGTAGAGAGCATTTGTACAGATTGTTTACAGCTCCCTCCTAAATATAGGTCAGACTTCACCCTTTCTCTCTCTCTCTATCATCACTTTTCTATCTTTCATTGCCACAGATCCATACTCTCCACAGTGGTGATCTGACAGGTTGTAATGTGTTAAGGGAGCTTGTGCCAAAGCGCGCGTGTGCGTGCTCAAGGTCACACCGCACCAATATATAGGGCACTGCACAGTGGGGACGGATGTGTACGACGGCAGACCCCAGCCCTTCCTGGGAAGTAAAACGGTACACCTGCTATCAAGGTGATGAATTGTGTCTTAAAGCAGTGGGGCTTGACCAATCACGTGCTTTCAAACTACTTTAACAGTGTAATAGCTGTGAACATGAGCATGTAGATTTGGGTTATGCTTTCAAAGTCACAGAAAAAAAGTGCTCACACATGGCCACCCCCCTCCCCCTCTAAACAGAAGTTCTTCATCGAGCAAAGTTAGCTAGTTTAGACCTAACAGCACCGGAGTCCAAATTAAAATGACATAATTGCCAGAGGAGTAAGTAATATGAATAATAGATGCAGTGTCTGGCTGTAATTAGTGGTCAACAGCCTTACCCGCGGCAACAAGGCCTGTTACCATGCCAGAGGCTACAGCAATTACCATGCATTTATCTCTATGGTTGTGACATTCTGTGCTTATTGTTGAAGTCTGGAAAGGAGCAGGAAAGGAGAGTCACAACAAGTATAAAAAGTTAGAAAGGTGCATTGGAGAGCTGGATGGTGAACAGTTTGAAACGGGGGCAGTGCAAATAGGTCATATGGACTGCAATAGTGTAGGAGTATTTAATATGTCAGACCTCAATAAAATACGTACAAATCAGTCTAACTAGGCAAGAATTTTTAGTAATTAAATCCATCTATCTACATTATTCCTACGCCCCATGACGCTTTGCGAGAATTATGAGTGTAACTTCCATTAAGCAGTAAACAATCAGTGAAGGACTAGCTCTATGGACGCCATAATATATATATATCTATTGTTAAACTGGGTACAATGACATTACATTATTCTACTCACCCTTCAAACATTGAACATTAAAAGGACATTTAAAAGTGTAAAAGCATCAACAAGGTACTTTCAATAGACCATGAATAACCCCAAAAGAGTGAATCTTCCCACAGCAAAATCAGACGGTTAAATGTCACTGTGGTAATCTGTATTATGTAACATACGTTGCCTTAATAAAAAAGTGATTTCAGATAATAAATTGTATTTACCTGTGAAAACAAAGCCTGGAAAGAGACGTGAGGATTGGGGGAGAAAAAAAAGAGATTCTTTGTGCATTCCAGTGAATTAGTACAGTATATGTTGACATTTTTCATACTATTACAGCGGAATGAAAAAGGAAAAAAGAAAATAATTGTGAGGAAAAGCCGTGAGCTCTTGCCATAGATATTCTTGTTATAACATGTCACGTTAAAATACCAAGTGTTACGTTATTCTCATGTTATTCTTAAATAAAACATGAAACTAATAGCTCTTTGAGTCAAACTGACAGATACGCTTTATTTGTAGGGCAACCTTATGATTTGAAATGATTCGTTTCAGTCTTTTTGAATGGAAGTTCCCCAAACCGGAAATGGCACCCATAATTCAAAACGCAGTAAACTCATCAGGAATAAGGTGGATATGAAAAAAAAAATCAAATGTACAGTCGATGCTGTAACTCCAATGATTTCACACAAGGAAAGTTTTTCCTTAGCCTCTCTTCTTTATTCTTGGCGCTCTCAATCTCACGTCAACAACGTTGTAGCTAGCTTGAAGATCTTGACACGATTAAGCCATTTTAGAAACCCCAGATGCAAAACCCTTGGGAAACCAGTCTTGCTTGGGAGATGTGTGGGAGATGGTTGTATCTGCTGCTGAACCCAAAAAAGCTAAAAAACGGATACAAACTGGCACCATCCCCACACTTTACCCTTCTTCCATGACACCCCTCCTCCATTGGTTTTCTACAGCCCTCTGGGAAAACATCATTGTGAAATGGGAAGTCTGCCATTTCTTTCTCATTTTTTTTTTTTTGCCATGAGCAATGTTAACGTGATGACAGGATGAGAGATGACAACGTAGGTGACAGGTGCGAGAGAGAGCACAGGTGCCATTCTACGATACCGTAGCAGGATTTATGCCCGCTCTCGCACAGCGAGACGTCCAGCCTGAGCAGCTGCCGCAACCCTGCGCCGGGGAAAGCTAAGAGCTTTTAATTAGCCAGCCCCATTGCCATTAATTACCTCCAGGAGCCATTTGCCACACCGAATCTTTGCGCACATCTCAGAGACAGTGCTTCCTGTTGCCTTCGAGTACCCCACCTCACATCAATCTGCTGCTTTACGACTGTGGGATTTACAGCTACAGTCCTTCTCTCACAGTAGGAGAGACACATGAAATTAGAAAGCGAAAGAAAATGAGGGAGAGAAAGACAAGGGATGGTGAGATTTAATGACGTGACATACCCGCCCTCCCCAACTGCCAAACTCTCCCGCGCGCGAACTCGACGGCCTCTGCGCTCGCTTCTCTTCATTGCGAAAAGGCTTTATGCCAGTGATTAGTTTTTCGAACGACTTGCGGTGCAGTCAGTCCCAGGCTTTTTCTCGAGGAAACAGGGTAGGATTCATTGCCTCGGCTAATTTAATTTCTCCCCATTGTACAAGCTGGATGATGAGGTCATCAGTCAGCACCGAAACCTCAGACAGTCACCGCCGCTGCCAACAACGTGATAAAGACAAGTAATAACGCTCAAGTTCCTCAGATTTATCCTTCAGAGAGCGAATATTATAATCTGCAAGCATAACTCACAACTGAAATATTTATATCTGCTTCCTTGCACTTCTGAGAGTGTGGAGATACATCTGAACCACTGAATCCATTCCTCATTTGCTGAGCAAAAGCACCTTTTCAAGTCCCCTGCGTCAGGTACTACGCAAGTAATATGGAGCAATTATCATTTGTGTGCGCTGAGCATCTAACTGCCGTTATAAATCTACGATATTTATTTTTACCCAGTGTTAGGCCATTGACTTTGAGGGTAACGAAAAGCCGAGCTGTCGGGACGCAGGCTTCAGGGGTTACGTGTTCGACAACTTTAACAGCAAGGTGACATGCTGAGAGAACAAATTGGCAATGGTGCATTATTAAAACTGACTTTTGTCAGCATATAAAGGGGATACAGTGAGGTATTTGTTTCCTCTCCTGGTATCAGCCCGAGCATGCAAGCTGGCGATAGAAAGAGAGAAGGTTGGTGACCTTTTATGGATTCATACCCTACCCTGGAGAGCAAACCAGTGTTGGATGTACAGTAGGCACCTCAACTCCAGCCAAAGGACAAAAAAATCTGGGATAGTGGTTGAACAGACACAGATTGAGAAAGGTGAGCAGTGGTCAGCAATAGGCAATGGCCCGCAGCCAGATTATTTTGATAGCGGCTGGTTCTGAAATAAATCTGTCATGACAGCAACAGTTACTCATGTAAGTTACACTTGCGTCTTTAGTGATTTTGCCTTCAAAATAAAAGTACGAGAACGTTTATGCAGCAATGTTTTATTTTTAGATGAATTGAGAGCTTTTAATATGAAAAGTTTTGAAAGACATTCAAAAGAGTCTGTGGATCGCTTCGTTGCAGATAAGACACACCGGCTTTGCATTCATATAACTAGGTAGAATAAACACATAGTTGTCTTTCCATTCTTGTTTTTATGCCCATTTTCGCTGTCAACTTTCCTCTTTAGACTCTTTGATAGTGCCATTTTCTCTCACCAGCTAGCTTAAATGTTAACATCACTCTGCACACGGCATAATAGCATACAATGTCAGCACCCAAACAATAAAAAAATTCAGTTTAGTACGTGAGGATGCCAAGGAATAATTATGAGTGTAAAAGTAAGATACGTCATTTCGATAAAACATTGTTTGTTAAGAGCATGACTCAAACATGCCATGAATGGGCTTATTCCTCTTTTAGTCTTCTTTTATTTTTATTTTTTTATTTTTATCTATTGGGCATCTCCCACATATGTGTGTTTTAGCAATGCTGTGTTGCAAGTTGGTGAATGAAGATACTTGCCAGGTTATGTGTCACTACTGCTTTATTAATTTATCCAGTGTAAACCGGTCACTGCACAAATGTAGTTTTTTTGTTAATGACTGTCCTACTACATGATTTAACACAGAGTAACAGCTCACTATCAGTTACAAAAGACACTGTAGTCTGACACAGGCAATTCTAGTTGCATTTTCAATCAATTCATTTTTTAAAATATCTTTTGACGATGTTCTAGCACAGCATCTCCAGACAAACAATGACACTCACACCCAGTGTTACTCACGTATGGAGTGGAATCACAGCAACCTCCGTATCTGTTTCAGGCCTTCCCACTTAGCTTTCTCTAGTGCTGGTCAGCTTTCTAATATTAATTCAGGTCCTAAAGCTCTTGCCCAGTCATAACCCCCCATTTTCCAGTGAATTCTTCTGACCTTTTCTCTTTTGTATTGTGTCTCATCTCTATTTCTACAGTCTTTCTTCAAATCTCCCTCTTGCTCGGTCTCTCTCCTCCACCGTCATACGCACCCTAATGCTGATTGGCTGTACATGTGTGTTGTTGTTTGTTCTTGTGTTGGTCTAACTTCAAAACAGCGTTTTTGAAATATCACTTACCCCATCTTTCTTTTCTTCATCTCATAAAATCTAACAGTTAATAAGAAGTGATACAGAAAATTGCTTAAATGAAACATTTATTGAACAACACAAGCCTCTCCAATCAGTGCACTTGTTAAAAAAAATTATGTATACGTTAAATGTTAAATACACAAAACAGGCAATCAAAAATCTAGACTGTCAAATAAACTTTTAGATGAAAAAAATAAAGTTTTAGTGCACAAAAACGTACATAAAATAAATTATATAATAACAATAGTTTAAAGTAATAAATTAGTATTCTATTTGATTCTACTCCTATTCTATTGTGCTCAGTCTTGGTGTTCGTTCACGGAAATCTGTTAAGTTTAGCGGAGATTCACTCCTGACAGAAAAATGGAAATATTTGCACAGGTTTCTAACATTTACAGATGAAGAATATACCTGTGAAATGTAAGTTATAAACTAAGGAAAGCAAGTAGGCTATATGCTACATCTCAAACACAAAAACAGCGGAAGTATATAGTATATACCTAATATACATTAATAATAATAATAATAATAATAATAATAATAATAATAATAATAATAATAATAATAATAATAATAATAATAATAATATGTAGGCTACCAGCTTATACAGCTCATCTCATGCTTAGGACGAATTGGATAATGCACTTTCCCCCCACTTTTTTTTTTTTAAATAATTTTTGACAATTTAACTCTAAAAAGAGACAAATATATTAATTTAGAATATCATTAAGAACATGTGTCACTATGAAGTTACTAGTGTGTTTTACCCTATCTGATATCTGGCCTCCAGATATGACTCATCACTGAAATCTTGTCGCATTGTACCTATAGGACACAATATGTATAATCAATAGTTACAGTAATGCTCATCTTAACAATCATTAGTTTCACTACTAATAAATGTGTTCAAATTACAAGCACAACACAAACACTTTTAGTTTAGTCACGCTACTCTTTGTGAGTGTCCAAAAATGAGCTGCTGAACTGCATGAACATTTTCTGTCTGCTAGAAACATTCTCAAAGTTTCCTTTCTTACCAACCTCAGCGAAAAAAGAAGCATGTTTATTGCAGAGCTCGCTGTATGGCTTGTATCTTAATGAGCTACATTTCTCTGGGAGATAACTTTGATGTAGCACTGCCATTTTCAAATGAGTTGTAATGAGTAACCCAGCTGGCTTCCAATTGCCATGCAAACATGCCGCCACAACATTAATACATTTCTACATCTGAAGGAGTGGGCATAAATCACAGATTGGGGTGCATTCAAGTGGTGATTAGAATTTGCTAATGTCAAAATTCTAACCATTCTTATCTCCTGAATGTGAACATGACCCCGCTCACACTGTAATGCCTCTGTCTCCTTCACTGCTGCTTTTTAATTCTTCACCTGCGGCCTACGTAATTGATTCCCCATTCCTCCTCTGTCAGGGGTCACAAAGTCACATTTGTGCTTGTGGTTTGATTGTTGCTATCCATGACAAGAACTTAGTTTATCGACCAAAAAAAAAAAAAAAAAATGAGAGTGAGAGAGAGAGAGAAAAGAATCCCTAGATTTTTTTTGTCAACGCATGACTTGCCCTGAGTAATTAGAGTGTCAAAAGTCGAAATGTCAGAGAGAAAGATAGAAATTCAATTTACCTCCTGCTCTGTTTCTCTGGTGTGGAACTATCCTGGCTTCCCATGAGCGGCTTTGCTGAATTGCTGCTGTTTTATCGGTGCCGTCAATAGGTGCTTCTTTTTAGTTAATAATAGATGTCTGCAACTGCTGTCAGCTGTACATTAATGTTAAAGCTTGTTAGGAGCCTTTAACAAAGCATGGATCGTGTTTTGTAGATTAAATCAAAATGCATGCTTGTATGTACATCTGAACGCACAAACAGTATAATCTGCAGCAATGTCTCCTTTGAACTAAAGCAACTCAATCAACTCCGAAAATAGCAATCTTCACCCTCTGTTATAATTTTTTATTTAAATTATAATTTGCTGCTGAGTGCGCTGACTTGCCTTTAGTCTACATCATTTCATCATTATTATTCACTTATTGTTATTCTCTTACCAGAGACTTTGTTATTCAAAGTAACTTGTCTTACATTTGTATTACAACTTACAGTCTCCCTGAATCAGCTTGAGGCTCTCATGTTGATGTCAGGGTATCTCTCCATTTTTCATGAGTCAGAGTCAGGGTATTTCATAGGGGTGGTCGGGCAGGGGCCAGCAACCAGTCTGGGGTGGCACAGAAGTCTTCATTATTATTTTTTATTACATAAAAATTAGTTTGACAAAGCACTGGACTGGTTTAGGGACTATAACACAACTCCATACAGTTAATTTGTACTTTTTTTTAAATTATTTTTTTTATTATTCCTGTACCTCCAGGCATATTATTAGAAAATACGCTTGCACTATAGCTAAAGTTCAACTTGCTTAGTCAGGCTGTTTCTGAAAATCTTGAAGTAGTTGCAAATTTCAAAAACTTGCAACTTAAAAAGTAAACATTAAATGTCAAAATAAATTGATTGCAACAGTTCCATGCATAAATTGAAAAAAAAAAATTCTTCCCTTTTGAATCCCCATGTGCAAGAAAATGAATATGACAATGTCTGAAGCACATAAATGCCAGAATGTAAAAACTGTTATTTTATATATTTAAATGTCCTTTTCCAGTTGTAATTTGTATTGTACTTTACCGAATAACACAAAATTGGCACCTATTTGCTAGTACAAAGGCACAGTGCTCACATGTATTAAGCATTGAATTACAGTTTCAAAAATGACATATCAATTTATGCCTTAAATTGTGATCTCGCATAATGGTAGGCTGTATTTTAGTCCACACATTTAAGAGGCATCTAAATGTGGATGTAAATGTGACGCATTTAACACATGACGTTTTATTTACAAATTTCAGGAAGAACATGATGAAATGATCTATCCAATCAGCACAAGAGGAGGCCTATATATACACAGCTGACTCACCCATGTTCCTCTACAGTTTTCAGCATTCCTCCAGCACCCCGACTCCTCACACTCGCCTGCTTACTGTCCTCTCCAGAGATATGGGGGAATACTCATGTTCATGGAGGCGTTGTTTTTGGTCATATCGATAAGATTAATCCATCATTATTTTGTGTAAACTCACAATAACAACAAAACGTTGTGCTTTTGTAAAATAAAGAGAACAAACAGTACACACTGTCTGCCATCTCAGTCTCTGTGGACTGGAGCGCGTAACAAAAATTAACCAAAACTCAGTGTATAGGCAACTTGCCTCACAGACATGAGAAACCTTATAGCCTAACAGAAAGTTTGAAATATCTATGCGTCACACAAATTAACTGAAACTCAGTGTATAGGCAACTTGCCTCACAGAGATGAGAAACCTTATAGCCTTATCTATAGAAAGTTTGAAATATCTACTTTTAAACAAACCAAACAAATGGAAAACAAATTTTCTGATTATGTAATCCGTATGAAAGGTGCATCCACCTCCAGTATGTTAAAGAAATTAAACACGCAATTACACTAAAGGACTGGAGCTTTAAAACTTCAGAAATTAAATATAAAAAAATAAATATCATAAAAGTAGTTCCTACAATTTGTGCATTAAATTACTTTACAAGTAATGTGTGATAAACTATATCTACTATATCATAATTAATTTCCAGTGAGCTGTCAATAGCTGTGATTGTCAGTGAATATGACCATGGTTTCACTTTATTTAATGGCCCCTTTAGCAAATTCTGTTAATGTTGCACCTATAAATCTATTAACCTTTCGTTTCCCTTTGTCTGTTTAAAAGCCTATAGAAACTGAAACCAAATGGCTAGCTCAATCATTCCTTTTTGCATACAAACCCAGAGATGTAACATGTTCAGATCAAGCCTCCAACATGCCCATGTTGCGTTGTTTTCACCCTCTAATCAATCTGTACAAACTGCGTAATATGTGTTTACAAAAAAACAAAAACACAAAATTGAATTGCACGTCTTTGCACACATGTTCTGTAGATCTGCGATTGATATACAGTGGCGGCGCCAGGGGGGAGCTAGGTGGTGCTGTAGCTCCCCCTATAATAGCCATAGCACCCGCCCAGCACCCCCAAGAAATGTCTGTGATTTTTTTTATATTTATATTTTAATGTCATCTCATGTTTGAATAGTCTTTTTCATGTTGTTAAAAAAGGGTATTAAAGAATAATTAAAAAAATATATATTTAGTCTAAAAAAACATGAGGCCCAAACAGGCGATCTTCTTTGGCCAATGGACGCGGCGCCCGGTGAACGTTTGCAGACATCCCAAGTCTCACGTATATAGATGCGGCTTCCTGATGGCCGCAAATTAGTTAAAATCTCGCGGAATCTAAGCTCCAAACGTGTAGCGCGCGCAAGACAGAGAGAGCGAGAGACCTTGCGTGTGTGTGTGTGTGTGTGTGTGTGTGTGTAAATGTGCGTGTGTGCGCATGAAGCGCATGTAATGCAACCTTTGGCTTGAATGCAACCTTGGCTGAGGTTGACATTTATTCATTTTTTGTATTGAAGAAAATATGTAAACAAAAAAAATATATATTTTTTTTTTATTTGTTTATTGCACTTTTGAGATATTTATATAGTTACTATTGATTTATTACAAACATAGCCTTCAAACTGGGAGAGTAAGGATTATTTTGATGTATGACATATGAAAATGCTCAGTGTGTAAAAATACAAAGATATACTCTGGTGGAATTGTTCTATGGCAGGTCATAAAGGGTTAAATCTCATTAAAGTGTTAGTAAAGTAGAGTATTAGTAGACTGTAAGGTTAGGGTTAGAATAAGTACATGTAGTTGCAAAGTTACTTATAGTCAGTCTTATAGTCTGTTGGATGAGCATTAAAATAAAGACTTATCAGATATTAAGCAGACAGTCTACTAATACTCTAATGAGAATTAGTTTACATGTATTTGCAAAGTTACTTGTAGTCAACAAAATGTTCAAAATAAATTATTACCCAATTAGTTTATCTGATTCATGAATAAATCATCATTTTTGAACTGGATTAGCCCAAAATAAGGATTATGTTTTAGTTAACAATTAAATGAAGCTTTAGTTCAGCCTCACAAGTCAAGTCACCTTTATTTATAGCGCTTCAGATTCAGATTGTTTCAAAGCAGCTTTACAGAAGTTTGTTTCCAGAAGAAAATAGCATCACAGTCCAGCTTAAGTTCAGTGTTTCAATTGTTTTTTTCTCACACAAAGCAATCGGAAGGCTTCACAAGACTTGGACTATAGTCCATGTGGATCACTTTTTGATAGGTGTATACTCTTTTTTTTTTTTTTTTTTTTTGGGGGGGGGGGGGACATCTGGACATCTTTACATTGAAAAGATGTCCAGGGTTTTCTGCAAACATTCACCTTTGGTATTATGGTTATTGACATCTGACTTTTGATTTCAGATATTCTCTGATGACTCAGAGAATTCTCTATATGCCTCCACCCGTCAGACATGGATGAGCATCACACATACACACACACACACACCCCTCCCCGCCCTTCACACGTCTGCCTTTCACAAATCATACCCAGAGAGGCGTCTTCAATAAATTCATGTGCGGAGAACACCTGCTGATTTCCAAAATTGGATAATTATAAGGAAAATGAGTGAGCAGCAGTGGGCTGCGAGATGGCGTTATTTCTAATGGTACCTATTAAATAACAGAGCGCATAAGCTCCTGGCTTTTTTTATGTGCGCATCAGGACGGTATCACTACCGATCTGTTTTTTGGACCGTAACGTTTCTATACAGAGGAATCGGCTATGCTACAGTTGTTCCACCATAATAGAAGTCAGTACGCCTGACGAATATTTGGCCTTGGCTCCCCTAAACTAGCAATCATATCAAGGGGAGGAGAAAAGATATATTCTCTGTTGTTGCCTTGACTGGGTGTCTTGTTTTCATTATGGGGATGCAGGCAGGGCTTAGGGGAATTAGCAGGCATGCCACAATGGAGTTTATTTTTTCGTTTTTTCTTTTGAAGTAGGCTGTAGTATTGTTTCCCTTCCCTCTTAAGTTTAAACAACAGAGTTTTATCCGCGCACCAGTCGTGAACTGCTGAGACACATTGGACCCGGGTAACGTTGCGGAATCGCACTTTGTCAGAAATTTCAGTCCCACCGGCATTGCTCAGCAATGTTAATACGGCTGTCTCAGAAGTTTGTAGAAAAGTCGTTACTTATTAATTGATCCATCAGAAGGAAAAGGCTTCTGGCAGATAAGGAGACTTTAGAGGAGGATAAATTTCCCCTGAGTGCTGTACGAATGCTGTCGTACAAAAAAACGCTATTGTTGATTCCGAGCATGGATGGCATTCTCAACTCCATCTAAATGAGTTGTGAAGGTAAAGGTCTGTCTGCCATGCTGAGACCTGCACCATTCTGTGGGAGAAAACGTGACTTGAGCGGATCTGTAGTGGTTGGAGTCAAAATAGACAAGTTCGGATGACCCTGCTTTTCCCCCCATTATGGATCTGACTGTGTGCACGTAGAAGCCGTATTCTGCAAAAAAAAAAAAAAAAAAAAAAGAAAAAAAAAACCCTTTAAAGAGCTTAAAAATATTTAAAAATGATTCTCACTGTTCTCAGCAGGAAGAGGAATGAAGAGATAGGCGAAGAGGCTTTTACTACAAGCCTCCCAATTTTATTACCCTTATTTAAGTGGTCTATAAAATTAATGACTTTAGTCTTTAAAAGGTGCCGTTTATGAATACATTACAATTCTATGCCATATATGGTTAAGTGTACAAGTCCACATGAGACTACACTGCACACAACTAACATTTTAAATACATACTTGTAGATTTATGTGTGGTAGATTGATTTTATTTACGCCTGTTTACGCCAATCTAAAAAAGATGGAAGACCAGCAAACATTCCATAATGATGTTTATATTGTACAAGCTGTATTCTATCTCCTAAACCTTCCATCACAGAAAACTTTCTGCATTTTAACATTTTCAAAACATATTACCATCTTTGTAGGAACTTTTTGTCCTCATAACATAGGGTATATATAACACACACACACACACACACACACACACACACAACACACACACACACACACACACAACACAACACACAACACACACACACACACACACACACACACACACACACACACACACCACACACACACAGTATTTACAAATTAGTACAATTTGTTTACTTTGAAGATCTGTTAAAAAATAATCACTCACAATCAGAACATCAAATGTTTCATTTAGTGGGAAAAACTCCTGGCTTGTCTAAATGTTATTGTATGGAGAATAACTTTAAACTCTAATGATTTAATTACATTAAAGTGGGCAATTTGTTGTCAATTACTGTAATGATATTATCAATTAATTATACAGAAAATATTAAATTAAAAGCTAATGAAAACATTAATGTGTAAAATAATAGCAAATGAATAACAAAATAACACTGACATGCATAGTTGTCAAATTTTTCTCCAGTGAATATTTGTCAAGTTTCACATTGATACATACCTTAAAGTCTTTAAAAATAGTCTACAAAAATTGATATTGAACATCTGTCCCAATATATATAGAGAACATCATCACAATGGAAACTGGAATATTATTTTTGATCCACAAAAATGATATAGAAGTTTGAAACCAAACTACAGCTACGACTAGAGAAAACACAAACTTGTGTAATTAGATTTTTAAATCAAAACCTTACTGCGGTAAACCCCTTGTGACAACTCCCCCAACGAGCCCCACATACTGTAATAGTTTTGCATGAGGACATTATATATGGTCAATAGGATATCTTTTGGGAATCCTTTCCATTCTTCGCTAATAAGGTGTCTTTACAGTCCATTCATCTTTAACTAGAAGCCTACAGTCTTAAAGGCAATGCAAAGGTAGGGCGGCTGCGTCAGGGGGGGCCAAGACAGACCGATTCAGACCCTGGAGGTGAAACACGGTAGATTGACAGCTGTGTGAAAGCATTACTCAGCCGCTCTTAACACAAACGGCCATAATAGCTCACGGCAGCACCTCTAGACTAGAACGCATATGGACACACCTCCCCTGCTAATTCCTCTCACTTCCCTTTGTCACCAGCCGCCTCTAATTCCCACAGTGTCTCTCCCTTCATTTTACTATTGGTTAATTTATCACGAGAGCCAGAGTCTGTGGCAGTATATCAGGTCGGGAGAGCTACAGCTCAGACTCTGAGGTGAGATTTCCCAAAGGAAAGATTCCAGTGACACCCGGCTCTACTTTCCCCGCTCTTCATTACTGCGAGTGTACACTTGGCTAGCGCCGCAGGCTATGGGGGGCAGACTGCACTATAAGATAAGGGAGCCTAACGCGGGCTCTGTTGCTGTGGATGTCTGCTGTCACTCTGATACCGGCAGTGGTCTTTCGGGAGCTGTGTGTCATTACAGATGCAGTGTTGTGTAATTAGGTAAGGAAGAGGTACAATCTCTCTCCACTTATAAGACTGGATAGCACCAGGAAAAATCGAGGGGAGAGGGTAGCAGACTTGCTTGTGAAGCAGAAAAGGTACAGGTTGTTCTTACTTTGTATAACCCAGAGCACCAGCCTCAGCAGCAGCTCTATGTATTAGTAATCAAAGGAAGTAAAGTCAGCACGCCGCATGAAAACTGCTGCGCATTTGCTCTTATATACTGTATGCTCTAATCAAAGTAATTGACAGGTCTGTTACATGTCTAACAAGCAGTGTCGTTCAAACATTCTAAGTTGAGGTGTATAAAGGCCCATTCTCACCAAGAACAGTAGCTATATTAGCATCCATTTTTTTATTATTATAAACGCGTTTTGCAGTCATCTGGCGTTTTAAATGCTCAAGCTCATTAATTCTGAGGTGAATTCTGACTGGCTGTCAATGTTTTTATCATTCATTAGCTGCACAAAAAAAGCAATCTGAAAGGGATTCCATCGATATTGTTGCTCTGTGTAATTATCATTAACTTCTGTATTCTCATAGAATTTAAACGATTATTACAAATTTATAGTTATTGTTATAGTAAATTAAATACTAACGAGCAATATGAGGAGAACTCGTTTGTAAGTTAGGGTACGTTTACAAGACAAAGACATGCTTAAAACTGAGAAGTTTTTCCTTTGAGTTATCCACGTACTGACGACACCATTGTCAAAACGATATCCCATTCACACGGATCCGCGAAAATGACTAAAAACTCTGTATTCTGCTGCCAGGACATTAGATGGCGATGAAACACTATAGACTGAACACGTAATATGCATGTGCATGACGTCATCATCTTTAAAAATTCACGTTTTAGTTGTTTACACAGAGACCGTTTACAAAAACTTGCATTTTGAAACCTGTTTTCCTTTTCCCAAAACGCCGTTGTCGTGTAAATGAACAGCCAAAATGCATAACCAGTTTTACTGTTTTTAGTTGAAAACGGTATTGTGTAATCGGCCCCCTAGCTAACTTAGCTTCAATGATAATGTTCATGACTTCCCTAATGACTTCAATGACTTCCCTTTTCTCATAGAATTAGAACAATCATAAAAACTGTATGGTTATATTTATTGCCCTTGGTGTGAAAGAGTCTTAACTCTGAATGCATATAATCAGCAGGACAACGGTAAAATAACGGAGAAAACCCGTGTGTACGTTTGCTAGTGCGATAATTCCCTCAGAGCGGAGATTCTTCTAATTTGGGCTCTGATCGTTTGTTTTGGGTTTTAGGGCTCAAAACAAACCAATTCCCTTGAAATGGAAAGGTAACGCTATTTGCACAGCTGATATTACGGATTAGGGTGAGTACGAGCGCAACAGATTGTGTGTCCAGTGTCTGGTCAATGAAAGTGGAAGCGTGCTTGTTTGCTCTGTGATAGTTAAGCCTGGGCACACACACCGTTACCCGTACAGCCAAATAAACAAGGAATTGAGCTCTGAGCCATTAAATAATTACAAATGCCTGCCTCCAATGGCCAAAGCATCCACAAGGCCACGGCTGAAATCTCACCGAACCACAGTGGCCATGCCGGACACTATTGTAAAGTCGTAGATTACAAATATCCTTGACAAATCCACACCTAGAGTAGGATTTATTTGCGGCATCACAATGAGCTTTGGCAGTTATAGGCAAATTCCGCTCTCTCTGGGCATCCTACCAATGGCTTTGATTAAATGGTATTATATCGTGTTTGTCGGCGCTGAAGCGCAAGGGACAGGCTTAGATGAAATGCTGTTCGAATTCTGCACAAGCTCTTTTTCTCCCACCAGTAGTATTGATGTGCCATGTAATAGACAAATAAACCCATAGAGACGGGCACTGGTGGATGTGAAATGCGCTTTCAAAGATGCCCAGGCTGGACGGATGGTTAAATGAGAAGACAACCTGGAGCCTAGAGACAACGACAGGCAGTTCACACACTCTCACACTAAATGTCATAAAAGCATGTTGGGGCTGTTTCATTGAACCTTCACTTGAAAAAGTTCAGAGTAACGTCAAATTCACAATAATGGATCATTAGTGGTGATTTGAACAAACCACTTGTGCTACAAACATGAAGGATACGTGAAATAGTGGGGCTTGTTGAGGACAGGTGTGCTATTACTTTGAGTGATCAGACCTACATCATCCACTTGTTTCTGTGCTAATAGTTAGGCACAAATTGTCACATTCAGTGCAACAATTTACGCAAGCAATTTATCAATGATGGCCCACTCTTACATAAAATGTAATAATTCCATGGCCCAGATCACTAGTAGTTTTCGGAGAGTGATTAGGTAACATTTGACTAATTTGTGATGCATTTTATGAGCTTGCATTTTTTTGCACAATAAAATAAAATAAAACCAATTTATACCCAGAAAAAAAATATAATTTTTAACCTTCTAACATTCTGACCCTGTCTGAAATGATCAGTTTTTAAGGGGCGGCTCCTTTAAGGCTTGTCAGTAAACAGCCACTGTCATGATTGGCTAAAGTCATATTACAGACAAAGCATTATGAAATCATTTACCTATGGTTTGTGATGCAGCTGCTGTCAGATCCAATACAGTTGCTGCTTCATCTTTCAACACAAGTTTATTTGCAAACTCTCCATTACACTGTGCCCCATTTACAAGACAAAATTCTCTGAACAAACATATAATCAGACACAATCCTTAATGCAATAAAAGTAAACTATTCACTTCAGTACAGTAATGCAAAGAACTGTTTAAACTGGATGTGTCAAAGCGAATGTTCTTTCACTCTACCATTTGTCCTGTTGTCGACAGACTCAAATGTCAGGTATGTCAGAAACTGGGCGTGTATCCAGTATAGACAGAATTAGTGATTGTAATGGGTTCTATTAGTTTTGACGCAAAGTGACGCTCATATACAATGTCAGCTGTCTACAACGGAAGTAGGCGGGGCCTATGGTGCGATGATGTATAACTATTCGATGATGTCACACATTTCGTGAGCGTCATTTCCAGTGATAATAATAAAAATTAATAAATTAATTAACAATAAATTAAATTAATCATTCAATAAAAAACTTGAGAGTTAAATGTCACCCATGTGCATAGCAACACCATGGCAACCCCCATTGCATTGTTTTTTTGCACAGGCAAGCATCACTTACATTTCCTTCAGAAAATATAAAACTATCTATTGCTTTAATGATGTGTGAGGTTGTCTTGATTTTCTTTGGCTGACAGAAATGCAGACTGGCACAGTCGGTCCTTATCTCCCTGTTTCATTCTGATGTGAACCACACACTGATAAAATGTGATCTCATTAAACAACAAACAGCCAGGAAAACTAAAAATGAAGGGGAAAAAAGACAACAAAGGTAGCGGTAGCTGTCTACAAAGTAACACTAGAAGATAAAAAAAAAAAAAAAACATTACACTTTAAAAAAGTTTTTTAATGCCAATTATTCTCAGCTACTAATTGAAAAGCAATGAGAAAATAAACAATGCTGATGACAAACAATTTCTTTGAGCTTATATTTATTTTAATGCAGGTTAATTTATGCTTTTTTTGCCGTTATTCAAAGACTTGGAGGATTAATTAGCACAGAACGGTTGATAGCTCGTTGGATTCTCTGTCAGCGTACGCCATCTGTAGCGGCACGCTGATTAATGAACAGGTGCGTTCAGATGTGCTTTCATCAGGCTTGCTGAGACAGGCCACTCACACCTCCTAATCTGCTGCTGGCTGTGGTACAGAAGTCCCATTTGCTCCTCACCCCGTCACAAAACACTAAATCCTCTTTTCTTTTCATGCTTACAATGGACAAAATAAAGTGCTAAATGCAATTTACTGGTGGTCATAGATAAAATGATTCATTGCGGAATTCAAAGGTTAAAGAGCAGGTTGATATACAAATCAAATTCGCATTGGGCCTCAATCATGAAACACGACCAGGGGTGGGTTTACCAAAAGCATTGGCAACTGTGGTTGCATTTCATAATTGTGTTGTGGCACGTACAGCTCAACAAATCAGTGTTTTCCGAAACCGTGGTTCCAACAAACATTCGCAAACAGCATTGCAAAGTTGTGTGGCTAGTCTCTAGCCTGGGAAAACCCAGACAACTTCCGGCAAATTTAGATTTGCTCTGAAAGTTAGTCTGGCAAAGAGCTCATTCAAGTCCATTTCCAATCCGCCGAAATCGCGGCACCAATCAGAAGCGTTGGGGCGGGCTTTACACGATGACGACAGCGCTGGGATTTTGAAGCCTACCTACATTACAAAGATGGATGCCGCCGTCTAACATCACTCGTTCGAATCAGCTATCACGTCTGTTTTAAGCGTTTTAAAAAATTCCTTTTCGTTATAACCCGAGCAAAGAACAACACTCAAAGCCTTCATGTCTAAAAAATATGTTATCGCTGTCTTACCTAAAAGTCTGATATACCAGTGTGGCGAGCAGGACGATCGAGGCCGAGGGACGTGATAGAACGGCGTGAGTAAGGCCGGTCTCGCATCTCTCACGGAGGAGCGGAAGCATAAAAGGAGGAGCGACGATGGTGAAGATCGAGAGAGGACAGGCCTGCATTTTATTTGATGTTTTGTTTTATTATGTGGGGCGGCAGTCGACCGTGAGGGACTTTGTATTTGTTTTATTTTGTCATTAAAATGTGTGAATGTTCGCTGGTTTCCGCCTCATCCTTCCCATAACAACGAGCACCGTTGGTCAATACTAAACGAATGGGTGGGTCTTAGCCACTGTCTTAGCGAGAGCCCTCTGCATACGTCATCTCCTTTATTGCTCTGATTGGTTTTAGGTCTATCCAATTGCGCCAAGAGGCATTTGAGGGACGTCCGTTGGTGACGCCCCTTTGGAAATGATTTGTCTATGGAGCTTTGCCAGACCCTAACTCAGTTTCAACTGAGAAGGGTCTGGTTCTTTTGTTGTTGTGCATGAAAAACAAGCATGCTGACATTTGAATATATATAAATGTCATTTAAGTCTTATAAGTTGCACGAGCCTATGATTGAATCTGGAAATATGTGTGTTCAGGTATTCTTTGCAAAGTCTTGCTGCATGTTACACTGCATTTCAGGACACTATAACCAATACATATTCGATTACGATTATGTAAAACCAAAAAAACATTAAAAAAATTGTGTAAAAAGTTTAACATATTCAGTTCCAGTTTAAACAACAACAATAATAAAAAAACCAAGACTCTACTGATCAAAGTACTTAAGATTAAAAATGTTGGGAAACACTGTGGTAAACAACACAATGCTACACCAAAAACCGTAAGAAGTTTTGTTAGCCTGACATTTCTGGCATACCATTCACTAAAGCCAGATGTTAAGCAAGAGAAGATGAGGTATAAGTTTGCACATCTGGATACAGATGATGTGTTCTTAAAAGTAAGTGTGGCTAGCTGCGGTCCATTAATAGCATGCTAAAATGGAGGATTTTTAATTGATCCGGCGCAGGTGTTTGTTCAGGCAGCTCTGTGGTGTATGTTAAAGTATCCAGCATCTAATTAGCTCTGGGATTTCATGTCTTCGTGTTCAGTTCTTAAAGTTCGGGTGATGTTATATGCATACATTAATATGCTATCTCTCTTTCTGTCTTTCTTGCTTTGTGTAGTTGTTTATGAGTTTTTGCACACATATTTCACAGCGTGAATGTTTTATACAGAATGTTTTCAGTATAATACATTGCATATGCAATTATATCTTGTACCTTTGGGAGTTTGAGCAGAGAGCTGATAGAGCGAGATAACAAATAACAAGTAGTAAGCAGAAAAATAAGAGCAACATGAAGACTCAGGAGCTTATTGTGGTTTAACCCGAAAGCTTGCACCTTATTGGCAGGAGGCAGTCTTCAGAGTCAAGTGAGATGAACAGGTGCTTATAAGAAGAACCAATGGGAAGAACTCAATACTCAAATGAATGCTTCCTTGCTCCTCTGACCCCAAAACCGGTCAAAAGTAGCCATCTTGAAGGACATCTCAATTCTCTAATGCACCGCGAGGAGGAAGCACAGGTGTGTCCTGCAGAAGTCTTTTTATTTTTAAATTACCAAATTACCAAACTTTAACAACATAAAGGCAGATACCATCAGTGCAGCTGATGACGTTTTGAAGTGACGCTCGAGTGAAAATCAAGATTATTCCAATGTGCAAATAAGGGTACGTTTACACGACAAAAATGTACAAACATGGAAGTTTTTTCACATATCCGCAAAATCTACTAAAAACATTTTATTAAACATATCACGGCAGTAGTTTGCGATGTACTTAACACGTAATACGCATGTGCATGACATCACAGTTTTCACAAATTCACGTTTTTGCAGTTTACACGGAGACGATAACTGTATCGTTTTCAAAAACATACACTTTGAAACCTGTTTCAAAAGTTTGCGGTTTCAGGCCCCCAATACGCTGTTGTCGTGTAAATGAATGGCCAAAACACATAAAAGTGTTCAGTTTTTAGTTGAAAATGGTGTTGTGTAAACGGCCCCTAAGTTCTCAAAACATTATTCATACATTAATACAACATTTATTTCTGAAACTTTTTAGTTGACGGTCGTCTGACATTTTTGAAATGTTACTACTTGTTTTAGAACGTTCATTCAAAAGCAGTGTTCCCATAATGTTTGCAAAACGAATCAATGGAATGTTTCCCTAATGATTGCATATAACCATGAATAATAATAAAAAAAAGAGCATTCAATAATAACGTTTACATAACCTACGGGGAACGTTAGCAAAACTTTTTTGATTTTTGATATCTATCTAATATATATATATATATATATATATATATATATATATATATATATTATATATATATATATATATATAGTGACGGAAAATTGTAACTAAAGGGTGAAATATTCACACAACGGGTATTTTTCACTTATATCACGTCCGGACAAGTCACATTTGTAATTTTATACATTAAATGATCAATGAATGATGTTGTGTCATTCCATTTTTTCCAATTTATACATTTGCACTTTATTTTTTACTATTATTTTAGATATTTAATATTTCCGAAAATGGTATTCATCTGAAATTAAGTATTTTTGAAGACTTGATCTTTCATCAAAGAAGTGTTTTATGCTCGTACCAGGCTATATATTAATTTGGTCAAAAACATAATAGTAATAATAATTTAATATTATTAAATATTATAACAATTTAAAATAACTTTTTTTTATTTAATCTATTTTAAATTTGAATATATTCCTGTGATGGCAAAAAGAGCATGCCAATTGCACGCTCCCTCAAAACTTGCGACATCTGTGGCATTGTGCTGTTTAATAAATCTGCACATTTTAGAGGGGCCTTTTATTGTGGCCAGCCTAAGGCACACCTGTGCGATAATCATGCATTCTAATCAGCATCTTGATATGCCACACCTGTGAGGTGGATGGATTATCTCTGCAAATGAGAAGTGCTCACTAACACAGATTTAGACAGATTTGTGAACAATTTTGAGAGAAATCGGCCTTTTTTGTACATAGAAAAAGTCTTAGATCTTTGAGTTCAGCTCGTGAAAAATGGGGGCAAAAACAAAAGTGTTGTTTCAATTTTTGTTCAGTGTGTATCTCTTTTACTGAGCAATAACTGGAAATGTTCAATAGTTGTTTTGGTAGGAAGACTAACATTTCCATATGACTAAACCAATTTTGTTATTGTTAGGTCTTTAGTGAGATGATTATATAAAGTGTTGCTAAATTTAAGACATATATGTTCATCCTGTCTTCCAAATTCATCTCTTCCTTTTGATATCATCTCAGTTCATTACATCTACATCTATCCATATACTAACTAAAAGCTGAATCTTGCTGTCTTTAATGTGAAGGTGCATCAAAGCTGAAATATGTTGAACCTTGATCAAATATGATCAAAAAAAAACTTACAATTTAAAAAAGATAAATAATCATATAAATAAACAAGTGTGAAGCCAAACCTAAACATTACACTTAATTTAGAAAGACAGCCCTGGCTATCACTCGGCTTAAAAGAAACACACTCGCTATATTCGTCAGCAAATGTCTCAGATAGTAAAATACTTTTGCAAAACAGCTCTGGGGTCTGTCAGACAACCACCCTCGACTCTTTTACATTCACCTGACACAAATCAACACAGACCGTCGGACTGCTCTGTGAATTGCATGCCTCTTGATAGACCACAAATTAGCATTCAGCACTCTCTCGCCGGTTTATGACATGGAGCATATTAAACGCTTTCCTTTAATTGTGTATTCTTAGATTGTGGGGCATTTGCATAGTGGTTGTTTGGTCAAAAAAAAAACTGACTTGCTGTAAGAGCAAAGGTGCTGATCTCTCCTCCTAATGAGAACTGGCTCACATCTGCAGGGACCACAGAAGCCCACAGACGCAACCCGTCATATTCAGTGCAAAAAGATTTAGCCTGGGGCGCCTGATTCACTTTTTTACTGCTCTGTATAAAACAGAGGCTTTTATAGTTTTGAGTGTTCTCAAACATTTTCAGCTTAGCTCAGAGCTGCACCCCAAGGACCTGCATCCTTTGCTGATAAACCCACATGTAAATCTCGTGATATTTTGGTGTTTTTATTGTTTGTTTAGCAACCATGTGAACAGTGGGTAGGGTTGAGTTTTTGACAAAGAATGGTCTGATCCAAAATCGATATTTCGGCCCAAGAAAATATTTGGATCCTTATGCCAGACTTACAATTCATGAATGTCTTGATGAAAGCATCTGAATACTTTCTAGTGGTCAAACGTTCATTGTTAATGTGATGAACAATGCTTGTGAACCTAAGGGGAACTGAATTACAGTTACATACATGCACTTAGAGTGTGTTCACAATTGCCAGTTTTGGTTTAATTAAATCAAACTCTGGTGTGATTGCTCTGTTGCTGCGGTTCATTTGAATAAGTGTGAATGCTGCCAACCAAACTTTGGCATGAACCAAATGTGGACCGAGACCCACATTTTCAGGGGGTTTCATTCCACTTCCAAATGAACACTGGTGTGGTTTCAGTTGACATATAAACGCTTCATGGACCAAAGACATCTAAACGAACCAAAAGCCAGATGTGGCTAAAAGGACCGAATGCTCAAACACACCTGTTTTTTTCTCGTCACAGGAGCTACCTTGCCCATTACAGTTCAGTACAATCGTTGGAACTGTGTCTCCTTGCAGGAGATCTTAATTTTTGTGTTCAACGGAGGAATTCCTGTTCCTGTTTTGACTCCTTTACACATCTTATAAGCTCTTAGTGAGTTCTCAGCTGGTATGTAAAGACATACAAGCATATTTAGCCCAGTACACAGAATTGTTTTGCAAGTTCCATCGCAAATAAACATTATAAAAGCTGTCCAATCAGGTTTTGACTTTATCCTTATTCCTTTTGTTTTGGTGTTAAAAATAACAGCGTAAATGCTAAGCGAAACAAAATTACATGTGTCATTTTCTTTTTTTTTTTTTGGTCCAGACCAAACAAACCGAGAGAACTGAACTAGAAGTGTGAAAAAAATGGCTATTTTAATCCTATTTTCTATTTCTTAAAAAAGTACCATGTTGAAATGTATGTGTGATTTTAAACTGGCAACAGAATATCAGATGAATTTGCTCAGCAGACCTTTAGGTTAGACATTTTTGGGTAAGACCAGCAGGTTCTCCCAGAGTGGTGGGGAAGTCATTGAGTATTTTGTCTGAATTGCTAGAAGTAACGATGATGCCCTCTGAAAAATAGAAGAGGTCAACATTTTTTACAAGTGGAAATTGTATCCTTCATATGGATTAATTATCAGGATGAATTACTGCCATTTGTCTAAATCTAGAGAATTCTGGATAAATTTCTCAGGGCATTTAAAGTGGGTATAAAGTCTCCGCTACAAATACCCCATTGGAAATGTATACCATTGTTACCCAGAAAAACATTTACATTTATTTATTTAGCAGACGCTTTTATCCAAAGCGACTTACAAATGAGAACAATAGAAGCAGTTAAACTAACAATAAAACAATGCAAGTGCTATGACCCTTCCCAGTTTAATCTAACGCAGTACCTGTTTATTAGTTTTTAAAGATAACAGATTAGGCAACACATTCTCACCCCAAGGCGTCGTTAGGGGTAGGGTAGGCGCGTCTCATATTGACGCTAAAGGGTGCCATGTGCGTCAGATGTAGATGCATGGTCAAAAGCGTCAGTTAGATGACGCCCGAGGATGAGCGTCATCTAACTGACGCTAAAGGCACCCTTTAGCGTCAGTTAGTTGACGCATGGTCAAAAGTCTCAATTAAATGACACCTTGGGATGAGAACGGGCTGAAATAGGGCCCTATTTTAACGATCTGAAACGCAAGTATCAAACGCAAAATGCAAGTATACCAAAACCCACCATCACCATGGGCTACTCGATCCACAACGTTGACATCAACAAACCGCTCACCCACACAACGCCATACACGCTGTCCAACATCTGCAGTGTCCGGTTGGATGTACTACCAAATTCTCCAAAACGCTTTTGGGGACGGCTTATGGTTTAGAAATGAACATTCAATTCACGGGCAACAGCACTGGTGGACATTCCTGGAGTCAGCATGTCAATTGCACGCTCCCTCAAAACATCTGTGGCATTGTGCTCTGTGATAAAACTGCACAGTGTAGAGTGGCCTTTTATTGTGGCCAGCCTAAGGCACACCTGTGCAATAATTATGCTGTCTAATCAGCATCTTGACATGCCACATCTGTGAGGTGGATAGATTATCTCGGCAAAGGAGAAGTGCTCACTAACACAGATTTAGACAGATTTGTGAACAAAATTTGAGAGAAAGCTTTTTCTAGCAGTGGTAATTCAAACGGCCAATGAAACTTTATCAGGACGCATAGTATCCTGGATCCATGAAACAACTGGCCTTTAAATATAAAAATCTGCCTGCCTCTATAGGAATTTAACATATGCACCCTGAATTTAACTTATGCACCCTGAATTTTAAGGAAGAACATTTATTTATTTACGATACATTATTCATTCACATAGAAAATTGGTGTCCTTAAAGGTTGGATTTTTCCTATTTTTTTAATTAATGCATTAAGATCAATTTCCAAAAGATGATTTTTTTTTATTCCTCGTTTTAGTCAAATTTAGCATGGGTGTGTTCACTTATGCTAAGCACTGTACACAACCCCTGTCCTGAAACTTGACCTAGTTACCGAGGGTGTTCTATATATCATAAGAGTTTAACAAACTCTTTTGTTAAATATTAAAATAATTTAAATGAGTATTAACCAATTAAATCAATTGAATTAAATCAATTAATCAATCGAATCAAACAATTAATGCAAAAATGTTATATGCGCAGTAATTCCCCTCTGTTTGTCCTCTGCGTTATGCAGAGAAGGACGTGGACTAAAGTGACGCCACAGTTATGATGGCAAAGAAAGGGTCCTGGGAGACACAAATGTGCTGTGGACAGCAAAATACTCTGTCGCTCAGGGGCATCAAGACAAAAAAAGTGTTATTTTTTATTTTGTTTTGAAAAAGCAGAAAAAGGAAGTGATTTTGAGACAGGATGATGTACCATGGCCTCAGGTGTTCAGAGAGAATAACTGAGAGCGTGTCAGAGGGAAAAAACTGAGGGAAGGAAAGCCAGTTTAGGAACGAAACATCATAGTAGCTCATTTCTGCTGAATGCAATAGATGCTGTTGAAATGAACAAGCATAAAAATGCAATACAGCTATATCTGTAATTCCAAAGAAAGCAATAAAACAAAGAATAAAAAAAAATCATAAAATGCAGGCGAGATTTTTTCCCCAAAATGCATCACCATTGTACATGACTTGAAAAACAACATTTAAAGGAACAGTCAATATTTTCTCATTCTCATGTCATTATTTTTTCCCAGTATAACACAAAAGGATAATTTCATCTTCACACAGCTTTTTTTCCCATTCAGTTCATAAAACAACAACAACAAAACACTTTTACTGTAATTCATATGATTCAAATTTAGTTTGTTATTCAGCTGCAGCTATCAAATCTAATTTTCTATTAGCATTTGCAAACTTGCCCATTACATTCGGACACAAAACACGTGAGAACCAGTCTTGCCAGAGGGGGAAATTATTAGTTAATAATTAATTAAATTTTTGTTTGTTCACACAAGCTATTATATGAATAGAGCATAAGTCATATGGGCTATACTTTTATTGTTTTTTGCCATTTTGGAACTTAACAGACATGAATGCTTAACCTCAATGCATTACCATTCAAATGTTTTCTAGTCGATACATTAAAAATAAATACTTTTATTCATCAAGGATGGATGGATGGATGGATAGAGACGACAACAGATTTGGAAGGTCACATGACTAATCAGGAAGTGATAAGTATTTGCTGTCTGCAAGTCAGACTCTCTTTTGAGTTGATGCTAGACACTGTTGTGTGAGTTAGGCTCCCTTTTCATGCAGGTATAATTGGTCATGGTAGAGCATGTTTAATGACTGCCTTTTGAATTTGAATACTTATTAAATTTTTATTAGGGTAATTCTAGAAGCGCATGTCTACTTTTCACAGAGGACACCGGCTTCTGCATGGAGTTTTAACTTTTCTGCAATCACCCCCGGTGCGACCCGAGCTACTACGGCGTTACATGTGTGCCTCAATCCTGAGCGAGTAATTGTAAGTTTTGAGCACAGAGAACTATATTTTGCAAGCACATTGCATTATATTTTGAACAGAAATTAACAAGCGCAAAAAAAATTCCGTTTGAGCAAAAAAAAAAAAAAAAAAAAATTCCGTGCTCAATAAATAAAAATATTTGCTATTATCCATATTAACGTGCAATAATAACCCTTCTCACGCAGTTTACAGGTGCTCTCTCACAAACTTATTCTCTGCGCTCCTGTCAAGTCTCTCTCTCTCTCTCTTTCTCTCAATCTCTTAATTCTGTGCGCGCTCAACTCTTGACACACACGCTCGCTCAACATACAACAGCATTACAAGTGTGCCACAAAATCAACCAATCGGAAAATTAAAGGTCAATTGTGATTGGCTGTTGGTCTCCAATCAAATCGCTAGTAGAACCAAAGCTCGTCTGGTAGAACTATCTACTACAGCATACTGGAAGCTTATTGAAAAAAATAACAGCGAGACTAATGGATTAAAACGCATTTTGGTAAGTATTTTTTATTATTATTAACTTAAAAGTGCCTTGTTAGTTTTGTGTATTATAATGCTGTTGTGTTGTTTAACTTATAATATTACAGTAGTCTATATCTCCTGACTAAAGTTAGTTTGACTTATCCTTTTCACCACTTGACTCTGTCATGTTTGATGTTGGCTAGAGAAGACATATATCCATAAAATAAAATTTTCATCTTCTTTGTGCTGCGTGGTGATTAGAGACCAACAGCCAATCACAATTGACCTTTAATTTTTTCCGATTGGTTGATTTTGTGGCACACTTGTAACGCTGTTGTGTGTTGAGCGAGCGTGTGTGTCAAGAGTTGAGCGCGCACAGAATTAAGAGATTGAGAGAGAGAGAGAGGGACTTGACAGGAGCGCAGATAATAAGTTTGTGAGAGAGCACCTGTAAACTGCGTGAGAGGGGTTATTATTGCACGTTAATATGGATAATGCTAATACATTTATTGAGCACGGAATCGTTTTCTTTGCTCAGATTAAATTTTTCTGCGATTGTTAATATCTGTTCAAAATATAATGCAATGTGCTTGCAAAATATAGTTCTCTGTGCTCAAAACTTACAATTACTCGCTCAGGATTGAGGCACACATATAACGCCATAAGCTGCTGGTCTGCACTGGTAAATGCCTCAATATGTACATTTTTACATTAAAAGTTTTATACCTGCATTGGAACATGTTTTAACGACTTTCTCTGTCCGTAGCAACTTTTTTTTTCTTCATGTGTCAATGTGCTGTGGGACAGTTGAGCATACCTATATTTTCTAGCTATGTTTGAGTTGACTATGCTATACTGTATAATGAGGTTGGCAACTAACATGCTTGGTTTATTTTGAAAAGGGACCAGACCAGCCACTGTTTTCCTGTGATTAATAGGCATTTCTTCATTGCTTCTTGTTGTTTGATCATTTGTTTGGGGGGAGGAACATAGAATTAGCTACACTATATTCACGGGAAGATTTGTTTGTTCCTCCTGCCCATCATCAGGGGGTGGCGTAGTCAGACTAAAGAAGGTTGGCATAATGTTTTTAATACATTTTTTAATCAAATAAAGCAGCCTTGGTGAGCCTATCAAATCTCATTCTCTATTACGCATATGCCTTGACAGAGAGGGAGATACTTTTATGAAACTTCTATTGCTTTTGATACTTTTATGAGCTTTTGCTTTTATAATTTTTTTTTGACATTTAATATTAATGACATTTCATGGAATAAACTTAAAAATTAATTGTATTTTCTTCTTGACAATTACCTGCAGCGTTGTCATTTTAATTATTCTATCAAATGCATTTTTGAAGTCTAATTTAGTTGCAAACAAGAGAGAAAAAAGGAAACTAAATTAACGAAAAACTGACAGCTTGACTGCACATTGTTAAGGAAATAAGAAAATAAGAGCTAAATATGGAATAATGTGCAGAATACAAGTCTTGTGAGTGACAAAAATATTGTTTTAATATTGTTTTTTTCCAAATGTGTCTAATTTTATACAGAAATTTCCAAGATCTATTTCACTTTTGTGCTGTTGTGTAACTTTATTTAGAGGCTGGAGAACAGATCCAAATCCACAGATCCACGAATCCAAATTCACAGAGTTTCAGCGAGGGATCAGACATTATCTCTGGAGCCAGAGCTCCGTTGCCTATCTCAATATTTAATACCGCAATATCAAACATGAGGTTTAATAACTTTGTAAAGATTCCTTTTTTTTTTTTTTTAACTGTGCCGCATATTTTATCTCAATCTCTTTTTGAATTAATTATTAACGTCTCTGGAGTTCCCTTCCAACAGTGCTTAAATCTTTATTTAATTTATATGCTGTCTTTCTTGCTATCCGTTTCAAAAAATAAAAAGAATGAAATAAGTCTCACTTGCCACATAATTTAAACTGAGTGTGCTTGTGAAGTCATTTAGATTTGTTTCATTACTGCTCTTAAGAGGGACTGCCAAGCCACACTAACAAAAGTGTAAAATCCATTACGGCGTCTAAAAGCGACGAATCTGCCCGTATCGTTTTGCATTTTGCATGCATGCATGCCCGTATCGGCACGTCATGGGGGATTCTGTGTGATCATACGCCACGCAGAGTGCAGTCGAGCACCCACATGACATACACACATACTGTTAATCATATGGAAAGATGGAATGGCTGTACCTCATTAGCCTACACACCGTGTTAATCTAGAGCATAAAGAAAAGCTTTAAACCTCTTCAGTTTCCTGAATTATACATCTCGAGACGCCCACTCGGAGCATTTGGCGAAGAAGCACAGAGCAGAACATTTAATAACATGATCTTTATACTTCTTCGGTATGATCTTTAAAATTATTCAGAGGAGGTCGTAAATTATTATTATTTCCACCGCATGCGTGAAAATACCCTCAAGCAAAGGTTACATTTAGAGAAACTTAGCTTACACTTAGCTCTATATGGCTATGATGGGAATAGCATTCTATTATGCTACTCTTACAACTTATGCTGTATACAGCGTGAATACACTGTGCCAATTTTCTGTCTTTATTTCTGGATAAGCAGTATGCGGAATACCATCTCCCATAATGCAGTGCGCTCAGTGTGTACATGTAGTTTCAAGTAAAAAAAAACAAAAAAAAAACATATTGATGAATCTACAGTGGCCCAGTAGTGCACTACACAATGAAATTTAAAAAGCAAACTTTCACAACACAATGGAATCAAGCCACAACACAACAGAAACAAGTCACAACACAATGAAATCAAGCCACAACACAACGAAATCAAGCCACAACACAACGAAATCAAGCCACAACACAACATAATTAAGCCACAACACAACGAAATCAAGCCACAACACAACGAAATCAAGCCACAACACAACAAAAGCAAGCAACAACACAACAAAATCAAGCCACAACACAACGAAATCAAGACACAACACAACGAAATCAAGCCACAACACAACGAAATCAAGCCACAACACAACATAATCAAGCCACAACACAACATAATCAAGCCACAACACAACAAAATCAAGCCACAACACAACGAAATCAAGCCACAACACAACAGAAACAAGCTACAACACAACATAATCAAGCCACAACGCAACAAAATCAAGCCACAACACAACAGAAACAAGCCACAACACAACATAATCAAGCCACCACAACACAACAAAAACAAGCAATAACAGAACAGAATTAAGCCACAACACAACAGAAACAAGCCACAACACAACAGAATCTAAAAAGCAAACATATGTTTACAACACAACAGAAATGCTCCTGACTTATATCGCAGTAAAGTTCAGTTTTTGGTTTTGATATTCGCTGCATATTCACCTAGGCTGCTAAAGGGACCGTCTGCAAATTCCGCTCACATTCCAAAAATATAAACGTCCAATTATCATTCAAATGAACGATATTTACAAAGTTATAGTAAATGCCTATAGGTAAGATTGACTTACTGTAGCTATATGAGCTTCTGCCAATATCTACTTTTTGTAGAAAATTACTGTAACTCACTGAAAGTGTTTTTTTGTTGTTGTTGTTGTTGTTGGTTGTAGTATGTTCCCAGTGACCAGACTGACTTACTGCTGATTACATTTCTCCAATACCTCCCTTAATGTACGTACAGTAAACCATTATTTTCATAAAAAAAAAGTGTTTCATGTTCCAATGGTTGTAGTACGTTTCCAGTGACCAGACTGACTTATTGGTGACAAAAGTTTTGGTGAAATACAGTAATGTAAAATAAATAAATAATTGTTTACTGTAAATACATGAAGGGTAGTATTGAAGGGAAGTGTTGCCTTGGCTTTTGGCTTGCTTAGTTGGGGACATTTAATATTCAACAATATTATTGGTCAGCCTTACTTAAGGTGGACGATGAAGCAATTTTCTTCTAGAAACAAACTTTGTTGCATTATTTTCATGTTATCACTGTGAAGCTGCTTTGATACAATTCTGTTGTGGCTTGATTCTGTTGTGTTGTGAACTTATTTCATTTTTTTATTTTTCATTGTGTTGTGCACTACTGGGCCACCGTATGAATCATTTGTTCATGACTACGTTCGTCAGCAGATTTGACACACATTTTTTTTTGCGTATACACAGTTCAATCATAACTCTCTGAATATAATTAAGCATTATATTATTGATAAGAATGGAATGGCTTTGTCTTGGCGGACTAGATCTGCTACGCTGCTGCTGCTGGTATGAATGAAGGCTACTGATGAAACATGCATATATAAACAGTAAATAGGTTACGCACTGCTGCATCTAAAGTAGGAGAGCCCACTTTGCAGATCTAGGCAGGTGGTGCTGGGGAAGGTGAGGGGCTAGGAAAACTCCCATGGTGCTCTGCAGTGTTGAGCTGGTTTAGGACGTAAATAAATAGATTATGTTGATAGAACAAAAAGATTTATTGGCCAAAGCAGTTTAACGACAAGTGCATGAGACCTATTATTTAAACTGCTTTGAAATTTTTAGTACTTCAAATTTTTTACACAGAATTGTTTTAAAAACCTTAAAATAACATTTTACTTCCAAAACTATAACTAGTCACTGCTAACACATAACATTATGTAGCAAAATCTGTATCTTCAAACAACTTGAAAAGTTAATTTGTCTACAGTTGCACCTTTTACACTGTAAAAAATATTTTAGCAATTTAGTTATTTCAACTTATTTTTTTAACTAGATTGTCCAGACAACAAGAAATTTTAAGTTTTCTTGTCCTCAACTTATCGGAATAAGTTAGTTAAACTAAAAAAAACCCATGCAAAAAGATAACTCAAAATAATGAGTTAACTTTTTTTTACAGTGTAGGATACCGATACGGTAATTTCTGTGCGGTTTTCGGTACTAGCAAATGTACCATTCTGAACACAGCTTATGTTTTCAGTTATAGCATTACAACAGATGAAACTGTTCAATTCTGTTAAAATTCTGTTCTAATCCTGTATGACTCTATTGCTCCTTTGTAACACATTATTTTTTATTTATTTATAGAATGTTTTTTTTGTGTGAACTATCCCTTTAAACCATGTGGCATTTTTAGCAGTGTTAGCGTAAATGTCACACACTGACAACATCTCAAATCTAACTTCACAGTTGCTCTGTCAAAAACATTATGTCAAAGTCAGTACGATATTCATCAGAAATGACGAATACGGTAAGGTGACCCATCCACCACACGGACGAATCGATCTGTGGCAACGAGACTATGAGCACTGTCCGTCATACACATGAGCGGTTTCTCGAACACTCGGAAAAACTACAGCGAAGTCAATATGTCAAAATCAGCATGTGGTTGCCCTGTGTCGTCTCGGGCATCTTGGAACGAAGCGGAGGCTCATTGTCGCTTTCTGAGAATGCAAACAACAATCAATAGTTGATCCTTGGGCTTCTCATCGACTGTGGCTAGTTGTGCAGATTTCTCGAGAGATCTTTGTGGTGATGAGGATGCTTCAAATGAAGGAAGCCCTGAAGGAAGAGAGGGAGAGAGAAAGATCTCCAGCACTGTCAGCAGATTGTCTACTTGTGGGCGAAGAGCAGTCTGACCCATGCCCGTATCCTTCGAGGATCCAGCATCCATTGCATCTGGTGAGCTTTTTCACACTTCCACACACAGGTTCAATATGTCAATAAGCACCCCGGGGGTGTCAGAGCCCAGGATGAAACGGTGAGAATTAGTCCAGAAAGAGATATGCTATCAGCTCACACATTCCTCTAATCCCCATGGCACTCTTGAGTGTTCCAACTGCGCCTACGTAAAGATGCTGCGGGTGAGACTCAAAGCGACATATAATATAATCCATATCAGCACGAGTAACAGGTCTATTTAATTCCCTTGTAATGTGGCATATGGATGTGTATTTTCTCTGCTAAAAAATAATGCTTAATAACTAAAACACCTTTTTTTTTGTCTTTACCAGGAATTAGGGGCATTTTTGAGACAATTTCTTTGTTCTGTAGAGAGTATGTGTCATGTTTGTCAGATATTTAGAATAAAAAAACCTCATAATACTGTTGGTAAATAGTAAAATTATGAATGTAAATCATTATTTGTAACAGACAAAATAGCACCTCCAAAGTAAAAAAAAATCAGTCATTTGATAGAGGAACAAAAAGTAACTTTGCATAAAAAATATCATTGCAACGCATCACTCCAGTAATGAGAGTGGGCGATTTGAGGTGTCATAAGCAACAGAACTTATTGCCGATGAAAGTAAATTCCTCTTAGATACCAGAACAAGTTCCACACCAGCTATAGAGCAGTAGAAACAATAAAGCTGCTAGGTAAGTATGAAGACCACATTAATACAAATGTTGTGTCAGTTCATCATGATATGCATGCTTCATCGGCTGCATTTCAAAGGAGAGAGAGAGAGAGAGAGAGAGAGAGAGAGAGAGAGAGAGAGAGAAGAGAGAGAGAGAGAGAGAGAGAGAGAGAGAGAGAGAGAGAGAGAGAGAGAGAGAGAGAGAGAGAGAGAGAGAGAGAGAGAGGAGAGAGAGAGACTCATTCAAACATACAGTAAAGATGAGAACAAACAGTGAAAAGTTCATACAGGCGGGTCCAGTTGTTCTGCTGGTAATCTAGTTTGTTTTATTCCCACTTGATTTCTGACAGATATGGTTCTTTCTACATTTTCAAAATGCATTTCACACACTACTTTCCGTCACACGCTCCATCAGAGCTTTCTACAGTATGTAGGAGCCCTAAACCGTCAAGTTTGGAAGGGCAATAAAAAAATCAACAAAATCAATGGGCTCTCTTGAGCAGTTCTTGGCCCACTGATCCAAAAGAAACGGTTGAATGTAAAAAGAGAGATACAAAGAGACACTTTAATCAACAAGCCCTCATTTGCTCTGTTTTGGTCTCTGAGAGCAGAAAGGCTGTCAAAGTCTATTGGGCGAATAAGGCAAAAATACATTTAAAACGGATAAAAATTTTGGAGCAATATCAGAAGAAGGTCTACATTTACTGAAGCTGGCTCCCCGCTATAGACTACCGAATCAGTGTCATGATGCCCGATTTACAGAATACTGACAGCTTGTATACAGAAATTTGTTCCATCAAGTTTTTGTTTTTTGCTTAGCTTGTATACCTTTGGAAATATGTGGCTTTTTTGGTAGAGAAATATTACAAGAAATAATGGGAAGAAAAAGAGGAACAGGAAGCTGCCATTATATAATTATTTTTGAAGAATCATGTGACACTGAAGATTGAAGTAATGATTCTGAAAAAAAAAAGCAATATATATTTAAAAAAAAAGGTAAAATTATCTTGCATTGTCATAATTTATTAATCATAAGTTTTTTAATAGCAGTATTATACAATTTTTAAAACCTTAATGTCTGGGTGGGCTAAAGAAAACTTTATACCACTCTATGTGTCACTAAAAACAGTCTTTTTAGCTTAGCGTGTGTATCTTTACAAATGTGTGGCTTTTTGGATGAGAGAGGAGATGATAGGATAAAGTGGTGAGCCCTCCTTTAGCTCCCTTCAACCACATAAAAAACACTTTTCGAGGTGTCAAAGCATATGTGATAACTGGGCCACAGCTCCAGCAGACACCCCGTCTCACATGCCAACCTCAACCCTTGCAGCCCTTCTTCAAAGCTTTATAAAACAGGTCTTGAGGACTTGACAGATACATGCAACCATAGACCAAGATGGGACAGGGCCATTCTCGTCATTTTTAAATATTAAGAAATTACATGAAAAATTTTTGTGAAATAAATACTGATCAATTTGACCATGAGAACTGGCTGACCTTTATAGCAGGTTTACTTACCCGAAGGCGTTACCCCCCAAAAGTTTTTGTCAGGTCCATGAGGAATGACACATTCTGAAGGTTTCTGCATGCTCTCAGCCTTAGGGGGTTTCTATTTATTTGGTCACTTTTGCCCAGGGCCTGGTTTGGTGATGCACTGCTGATAGAGTGACAAGGTGTCTCAATAACGAACCAACACATTTCCTAAGGTTCTGAAGGAATAGTTTACCCCACAAAATGACAATTCTGTTTTTTACTCATCCTTATTTCACTTCATTCCATTCTCTTTTTTTCTGTTGAATACAATAGGAGAAAGTTTATATAATCCATTTTTTTAATATTTTTTTGCTAAGGCTGTCATTTTTGCATTGTATGCATTCTAAATGTGTAAAATCTTCACACTTTCTGAATAATGTGAAAATTACTGATTAATTGAAAATGACAAAACATATGTCATAATATTACTTTGTTTCATTGTTTTCTTTACATATCCCACATCTTATATGTTTATATCATCCTCATTTTTAAAATGTCAACATGTGATAATTCATATTAGCATAATGGATATTCAGTTGAACATTGAAAGTGGGAGTCAAGAGTCAAAAATACACTTTTTAATGTCTTTGAAAGAAGTCTCTTATTCTCACCAATGCACAATTTATTTGATCAAAAACACAATACAAATTTTTGAAATATTATTAACATTTAAAATATGGTAGCAATATGCTGAATATTATATATACTGTATGCAGGGCTTGACATTAACACCCGCCAACCCGCCAAATGCGGGTGGATTTTGCTCGTGGCGGGTAACGCAGTCATTCCAACTAGCCACTTTGGCGGGTTGAATCATTGTAGTCTTTTCAAAAGGCATCTGAAAAGAGCGCACTGGCTGTGTTGCGTGCGCGTCTCAGCTGCGTGGTGTTTCCGTTTTTATTTCGGCTCCCATGTTAACATAGGGTGACCATATTTTGTCCTGAAAAAACAGGACACTCGGCCTGGCAAACAGATAGGCCTACTCAAATGATACTCGAAGTTTACTCAAAGAAACCTTATTAATTTCAATACATTTAAAGTAGGTTATGCCTCCTCTGTATGGATAGAAATTTGTTATATTGTTATATGAAAACAGGACATGTCCTGGGAAAACAGGACAGTTGGTCACCCTAGTTAACAGGTTAGAGCTTGCACTCCGTGACACGCGCGTCTCAAAAGCGCCGAAAACGCGTGCATGCTAGAAATAAAACCAACGCCTATTTTTCACGCGACACGCAAGCGTGTTGGAAGCGTTTCCAGACGAAATAGAATAGGAAAAGATGTCATTTTGACACGAACACATATTAATAAATGATATTTTTATGTTTGAAAGTCTATAGGTTTTGACAAATGCAGATATAAATATAGTTTAAATAATAAATAGGCTAATAGGCCTAATTATCGATTTTTAAATATCGCACCTGTCAATACAGAACGAAATAATCTGTAGGCTAGCATACTTTGCCGTCTATACTGCCGACGTTGTCTTTGCTGTATCAGTAGTAGGTTATATATTTATGTTAAAGGGGTGGTTGATTGCGATTTCACTTTTTTCATTTTACATAGTGTGTAATGTTGCTGTTGGTGCATGAACATTATCTGCAAAGTTGCAGCGCTGAAAGTTCAATGTAAGCAGAGATATCGTCTTTTAAAAATCAGGAAGTGTAAATGCCTACAAAAACGACTCGATTGGGACTACAGCTGGGTTTTAGACGTCACTAACCCATACATTTGCATCAACCCTTCCTCCGGAATACGCAAAAAAGGGCACGATCATATTTCTGCGGCTTTGCCGAAGAGGAAGAGTTACAAGGGAGAGCTAAACATGCCGTCTAAAGTGTGTTATTTTCATCCAGCTGTAGCTCTTCTGTGTTCGGGCTTCCTACAGACGCTTTAGTTCGTCAACAGTGGCTACAATGTATGTTTGATTATGTTTCTGACGATTACAATCGTAGTTTAGCTCTTTGTGCGGCGGCACATTTCACTGAAGACAGCTTCCTGAATCTCCAACAATTCAATGCCGGATTCCACAAGAAACTATTGCTAAAACCTGAAGCTGTTCCAACGTTAAAACCAGAGGCAGCAGTTGTTGGGCCACAACCTGTAAGTAAGACTTAATAATTTTAAACGTATTTGTATAATTTTAGACGTGGTTTCGTTTTATCAAGGACGTAAACAAATGCCAGCGCTGGCTTTATAGTCACTTGTTATGCTATTTCGTGTTTCTATGGCAAACGCGTACAAACATTTTGGACCTGAATTTGTAATCATATAGATTTTGTAAATGTATTTGCCATGTATAGCTACTTTATGACGTAGTTTTTCGATTGGATCATGAACGTGATCAATGTCAACAGTGTTTGTTTATAGTAGCCAGTTATATCGATGCTAAGAAAACGATACACAGAGTAAACTAAGTTTTGTTAATAGCTAAACGGTTGTTCATTATATCGATAAAACAATAACTTTAAAAAACTGTATTACTCATGTAATCATTTGTTTAAAATGTTTAATCAAGATAAAAACGTATCTCAAAAAGCTAACAAGCAGCAGTAGCATTTTCAATTATAACAGGCTATCAAACTTCTTATGTGATAATAGAAGAATAGAATAATAATAATTCAAAAACGTACCATTCAGAAACGTTTTGTAACAGCCCTGCTTGACACTACTCTTCATCGCCGCTTTCTGGGTCTGATTCTGGCTCAAACTGATACGGCAGTATCGACTCCATTGTTTACATGGAGCACATGAGACTCATGCCCGTAAAGGCAAGGGGCGTGGCGGTTCCGGACAACGTGCGCTATGTAGTTTAGCCAATTACAACACACCGGCCCAAACTAACCAATCTGAGCCCACTGCCTGTTTCTGAGGGAGTGGTTTCATAGAATCAGGAAGTCAACCGGTCGTTCAAATGACAGAGGAGAAAGCGGCTTACAATAAAGGTGAAATTTATGAAAAATAAGACTTTTAAAAAAAGAAAAACCATGAATACATGTTATATTGCACCCCATAAACACAATCATGCAAAGAAAAAAAGCAGTAAACCACCCCTTTAAACATGTATAAAATGTATAAACGGTGCCTATTTCCCGAGATAGCCCTCCCTGTACGTCGCCAGCAGAGCCACGTCAGACACGTTTCTGGTGTGCAAATGGTAAATGGACTGCATTTATACTGCTTTAAACAGACTTTATAGTGCATAGACACAGAAAACGCCACGCAGTCAGTGTGTCGCCGGCCTAACGTTGTTGGACGCCGGTGGAGCTATGTGGTGTCCGATTCCGGACCATGGCATGCATTTTTCGTGAGGTTTCGAGACTGACCTACTTTCCATTGCAACTTGTCACAAAGAATTTCCCATCGGGACTCAATAAAGTAATAGCCTACTGGGTCTGATTCTGATATTTAAACAGACAGTGTTTCTAATGCTAAAGGTTTGTTTCATTTTTTTTTTAAATCTTTTTCATCAATCTTCTACATCCATGCACCACTTTTATTAAGCAATAGAAGCTATTTTTATGTCTTTATCTTAATATATGGTTTTATTTTTAAAAAAGAGTTGTAAACACAACCTTATCAGAGCTAATGATAATGACCTGTATTGTTATACATTTATGTAGTCTTGATTTGAGTGTGTACAGTGGTTTTACATTTAAAAGGGTTGTAAATCTAGTTCAAGTAAATTTTAGCACACCATAGTCAACTTTAATCAGGTAATTTCACAACAACAAAAAATGTGGCTAGTAAAAATGCTGTGTGGCTAGTAACTTTGGAAAACCACTAGCCACATTGGCTAGTGAGCAAAAAAGTTAATGTCAAGCGCTGACTGTATGTAGGATTATTTATTTATATAGAAATAGGATTGATCAGTAATATATATTACTGATCCCAAACTATGTATGGTATTTATAATCCTAAACTTAACCACACATTTAAAAAGTATCAAAGCCAAACAATTAATTATGATGTGATCTTTATTTAATACATTTTATATAATAAATAAAAATGATTGAAAAAAAGTGTTAGTTTTAATTACAAATCAACACATGCATTAGCCTGGCTAACGCCAGACCCAATTCTCGTTGAGACTTGGGTCTGGGAACCACATGTACATTTTCTCGTATTTGAGGCGTGGTTTACGAATGCCCGGCGCTGTTTATTGGGTGCTAAGAATGTCTATCAAATGCTCATAGCCAACATATGTCGTCATCGTCTTGCTGTTCCCTCCCCGTTCTGTGATCCCGTTCTGTGATTGGTTCCCTAAATGAGGCGAAAAATCTGGCCATGGTATCCAGACTGCCTTTCAGCGTGAATTGAATCGCGCTGCGGTAAGGCAGTATGGGGAAACCCAGGCTACACATGCATGGGAGTTACCATGCAGTGAAAGGTTTTCTTTTTCTTTTCTTTTTTTTCAATCAATAAAAAGTAATCAATAAAGTTCGGTCTGTTACTCATAAGCTATCGTGTGAGTTCAGAAGACTTGAAATATAGTGCATATGTCATGCATAACTTTTTCTGTATTTTATCTATTTTTGGAGCCTTTGGAGCCATTGCCAACAAAAGATGCAAGAAGGTTTTTCACAAAATCTTGTGTTCGAAAGAAAGAAAGAAAGAAAGAAAGAAAGAAAGAAAGAAAGAAAGAAAGAAAGAAAGAAAGAAAGAAAGAAAGAAAGAAAGAAAGAAGAAAGAAAAACAGCATAAATGTTTGGAACTGCATAAGTTTTGAGTGTTCCTTTTGAGCCAAACTTCCAAAACAAAAATTAAGCAATCAAAGATTACCAGCTGCAATAGCTAACCCTTCATTCAAATTATCACACCTGGTTAATACATTCATGTACCGGTATATGCACATGCACGGACACACACACACACCACAAAATAAATATTTCGAACATGCACAGTAACCCCCCCTTCCTGAAGCTGCAAGCGAGAAGTACAAGCATGCAGGCCACATATTTGCTTGTTTGAGAGGCACAGGCTACAGCAGCGGAATCTATAAAAAGGCAATTATTCCTTTCACGCTTGATGCCTGACTGCGTTCAAGTCCGGCTTATTGCCCTGGATGCTGTTCTCTGCACTCTTCTGCAAGCTCAACACACAACACTTCCTGAACAAAATACATATTTACCCTCTAAGGGCCGAAAGCAGGCTTATTCACGCAGGGACTCATCCCCTCTCAGCTTCCTGCCATGGACTTTGATATCTTCTCTCCGTCTGTTGGACGGGCTGTGGTGTCTAAATGAAGCCAAAGTGGAATCTCATTATTTCACCTTAAAGGAAGAGGTTATTAGCCAGGGGAGACAGACGGGGAACGTCAGGAGTGCGGCAGTTTTAATGGAGCTCAAGCAGATGGCGGGGCTGCACTGTCCAAACCATTTCCAACATCTGTAGAGAGGACGATCAATGTGAGAAATCCCCCTCTCTGTAAAAGATACGAATATTTGTCCGTCTTGATATTTTGATCAGCAAACAATACATTCTATTTAGCATGAAGCATTGGTCCTCAATTCTCACGGCATTGTCTATTCAAATATTTGTAGATCAAGCTGAGATTGGAGGATGATCAATGGGAGAGAGACAAAGTAGAGGACAGAATGGTCCTCGCTGATAGAAATCACATTTATCAAGAGTCGCATGTCCCTTTTTCCATTGACTGAGTGCCAGTGGCAGAGCTGGAAATGTTCTGTGTTTCTCCTCTATAGAAATGGCCCTTAAAACCTGCTGGATTTGAACCAGCAATGGTCATGTGGCGGAATAAAAGTCCTAAACTACAGCAGACTGCACAAAACAACAAGTATAGATCACTGCAATCATAATCAACACAAGCTCAGCTGATACATATATCAATACAGTTTGGGGTCAGTAAGAATCTTTTTTTTGTAGTAACACTTATTCAGCAAGGACACATTTAATTGATCAAAAAGTGACAGTAGAGAAATTTATAATTTTACAAAAGATTTATATTTAAAATAAACGCTGTTCCTTTTAACTTATATTGACTGAAGAACCCTGAAAAAAATGCATTGTTTGTGCAAAAATATATATATGTTTAAAAAACATCTGCATATTAGAATGATTTCTGAAGGATCATGTGAAACTGAAGACTGGAGTAATGATGCTGAAAATTCAGCTTTGCCATCACAGGGATAAATTATATTTTAAAAGGTATTAAAATGGTAAACGATTATTTTAATTTGTAATATTTCACAATATTACTGTTTTTAAATGCAGCCTTGATACGTATATATATATATTATATATATATATTATATATATATATATATATATATATATATATATATATATATATATATATATTATATATAATTATATATATATATATATATATATATATATATATATATATATATGTCCATTCCCATGGGAGTGTTGGTGGAATACGACGGGGATGGAGTGGAGCCCTGTCCAGTCAGCCAAGGCTGATGTTAGTGCACTGAACTCAGCACCCCTAACTATGTTTGAGGAGATGGTGAATATTTGCACCATGCCTGTTTCGTCACACAGTGGTCAATGTTGACTTTGATAATGTTCCCGCCCTGCCTCTCATTCCCTGCTCCTCTGACTGTCCGTGTTGGTGAGAGAAGCCGTTTCTGAATTAATTGAATGTTCCTCATTGGCCAGAGAGGATGTTCCTGAGTAATAATCTGCCTGTTCTGCATCGGCCAAGGAGGCTATTCCTGAATAATCTGTCTGTCCTGTATTGACCGAAGAGGCCAATTTTAGATTTTTGTGTGTCCAGTTTCAGACAGAAAGGCTGTATAATAACTAAAATAATAAAATGCTCAGTGCATCATGGATACGTCTTGGTCTGGCCAGCTCGTCCCGCTTGCTCCACCTAGAAACTCCAAGCCCGTCACTCACCTAAGCCTTAGACCTGTAGGCTCCACCATGACTCCTCGTCCCTCCTGCTCCACCTTGGTCATATGTCGCCAGGGGTGGAGTGGGACCAACAAATCTACCGGGAAATTTAGTAGATTCGGGTTGAATGCATCAAAAGCTGCTTTCAAGCACTTCACGCCCAACGACCTATGCCACTGTAGTTATTTCGTGACGGGCGTCTTTTTACTAAAAAGACAGGCACTTAGTGGAAAAATACACTCCGTTATCGAAAATGTAAAAAAACATTTTTTTTTCTTCCCCTCGCTTGGGCCCCAAGTGTGCATGGCGAACTTGCAATGTATTATCAGACTGGCCCTCGCGGCCTCTAAACACTACCGGCCCACCGGGAAACTCCTGACTCTCCCGATTGCCACTCCCCCCCTGTATGTCACTCTATCGTCGCCACTGACTTTCAGGCTATTGTTCCTCCACATTTTGAGCTTTGTCCGTACACAATGTTTTAGTATGCTTTCAACACAAGTCTTTGTACATGAGGCCCCTGGACCTTCTGTTTCATCCGGTAAAATATGTACAATTTACCAAAAATCATATGAATTCGTACGAATTAGCGGCAATTCGTAAAATACGTACAAATTGCCGTGAGATCGGGTTGGTTTTTTATGTTCTTGGTTCGTTCATGTCGCTTTTACATGGTTGTTCTGTTCATGCTTTCTAGCTCTGAGTATTTCAAGATTTTGTTCGAGTTTAGTTTAGTTTGAGTTTAATAAAAGCCAAAACTGCCAAAACTGTTTGTGAAAGATGATTATCTAAAGTAAATTTCACTTATTAGTATGGTTAAACTGGATCATGAAAGATCAGCAAAGAAAGACATTGGTTAATAAACATTGTTCACACCGCACACACAAGGACTCTGCACCTTTTCTCCCGATTTCTCTCAACATGTGCAAAGGAGAGCTGTCAGTAAATAAATGGGAAAACAAAACAAAGGAACTTGTGTTCTGATATTTTATTGTAAATTTAAAAGAAATGAGTTACTTTGGTTACTTGGGAAAAGTAATCTGATTACTTAGCCGGCGTTACTTGTAATGCATTACCCCCAACACTGATGATGACTAATGCAAAAACTAATCTTATAAATATGTAAAAGTTGCTGAATTAAATTACTGATTTACCTGGATGTTAAAATGTTCTCAAAGCGTGTAAGACATGTAAACAAATCTATGTTGAAGCATGTTTGGTTGTGAGCAGGTTATGTAGCAACCATTCAGCTTTCAGTGGAAAAGTAAGCAGGTTCTGAATCGAGCTCTGTAGATTTTCCTGCCCGAACACCAGCCATTTCAGTGGAAAAGGGGAAAGGGACAAGCACACACAGACCTGGGTTTCTGACAACAGAACGGATCAGATTGAGGGAAGCCACAATCTGCTCATGACCAGATAATGTGTATATGAGTGTGTGGCAGAGGGCAGCAGCGCCTTGGCCATCAGCGGCCTCCTCCTGCTCCTGCGGCGCGACTACTGAGGGTAAAATTAGATGGCGAGTGCCACCCACGAACAGAGAGAGTGGGAGACAGGCCTGCCATATGCGGGTCAACGGGCTGCACCTCACTCACACACAAACTCCTCCTGTGCTGTCATCCGTCTCAGTTGGTGAGTTTGTGTGTGTGTGTGGACACTAAGACACCAGAATAAGCTGTATTGCCCTTAGTCTGGATTCCATTTGAGGCGCGGGTGCGACATGTAGGGTGTTTGACGGACGGACTTTTAAGTGAGAATATTGCGGAAGTAAAGCCCCGCTGGAGCAGCAGGCGAAATGAAAACCCTCGAGCGCTGGCCGTCACATTTATCCATTCAGAGCAGCAGGGTGGAGAGGGGATGATGTCTCTAAAGTTCCTATAGAGTTGGCTAGCTTTAACACATTATTAAGAATCACATTTTAAGAATTCAGTAGTTATTGAGTGACCTTTTGACCCTCACATATCATGGATCAATAAATCAGCAGTGGCAAAACATCACCATTGTTTATGGTTTCCAGCTGCCCGTTAATGATTGTTGCTAATGTCTGCTAACATGCCTTTTTGCTTGTAAGAGATTCTTGCCAATATCAATCTACAATTATTTTGTAGTTAGTTTAAAATTATTTTGTGAAATTTAAAAGATACAAATATCGACAAGAAATATATCAGGATTTTAAGTTGCCATGACATTTTCTTTGAAGGCAAAGTTGATTTTTTCAGCAGCCTATTACTCCAGTCTTCAGTATCACATGATCCTTCCAAAAGTTTACTTTAAATTAAAACAACAGTATAATAGATGCTCAGTATTTGGTGCTCAAGATTTCTTATTATATATATTTTATATTTTTGTATCAATTCAAAAGTAACTTTTGATCAATTTAATGTATCCTTGCTGAATACAATATGTTTATTAAAATAAATAAATACAAATAATTAACTAACTAAATTCTTACTTTAGCTACTTTAGAACCCCAATCTTGTAAATGGTAGTGCATATTTTAGATTGCTTTTAGAAATTCACCTTTTTTATTTTATTTTTTCAAAGTGATTTTATTTAGTTCAGTGATTATGTATTTTATTCTTAGCTAGAATAGAAAATAGTTGCTATTGACCCTCACATATTGTGGAAATTACCAGTGACAGAAAAATCACCCACTGTACATATATGTATATGGTTTCCAAAAAGGCAGCTGCCCCAGTTAGTGCTTGTTGCTAATGTTTGCTAACATGTATTGTTGTTTGTAAGAGATTTAGAGTCAGTATTTGATGCAATATGAAGTCACAGACGCATATTTGTGTAGCACTTGGTCATGGCCTTAAGGACAAAGAAACAGAGAGCGAAGCAGGGACAGAGAGAAAGGACAAGAAGAGAGCAGCAAGCATGTGCTAGGGCCTTGCTGACGCCGCAATCAATACGGTTGGATCAGGCGGCGGCCAAGAAAAATCCATGCCATTTAGCACTGTATTTGTCTGGGATTCAAGTACTATGTTTGGACTGTGATTTAATAAATTAATCTGAGCGCTTTGGACCTTTAATTGGTGTGCTGCCGATTACACTGCAGGCCACGACGCTGGAGAGCTTGTTTCAGTGCAACAGTGATTAAAAGAGCCTGGCTGTTCGGAATGACCCAGTGCAAAAGATGGCCCAGCGCTTCCATCCAACATGGAGAGATTCCAGCATGCAATAAAAGATGCAGAGAACCAAGGAGCAAACGCGGAGGCTGGAGTCAGCACAGGCCTCAGCTCATGTTTAGCCTGTGCACTGACAGAGGTGGAAACTTGACCATCAATTATTTAGTTGTGGTTCAGACTTGGTACTAAGAGAGGGGAAGAGGTGAACTCATGTAAAAATGATCATTTCTCGAGCCGAAATGGCTGCTCATCATGTATCCAATATTAATCTAGAGTGTCTTGCTGGTGCATCTTGAAGACAAGCAATTACTACCACATTCCAGCGCCGGTGAAGGCTTTCGTTATGTGCCAAAGCTCCAGGGTCAGCCCTTGAAGTGCAAAACGGGATCAGTGTTGAGTCAAGGCTGCGTCTGGTTTGGGATTTGTAAAAAATAACAATGAAATTCTGAAAAGGCAAGAGCAAAGACTTTGTTTGGATTATAACATGATAAAACAGTTAAATAAAAACTGGATCTGATCAATTAAATAATAATAATAATAATAACTGGCATTGCAAACCACAGTCTATGGATGAACAGGGTCTGCAGGAAAAAAATCTTGCAGAGAATCACAGATGATAACAACACTAAAGAGCCAATCAGGTCCCCACGTAGGATCAACTATATCTAGCTATTGCTTAAATGAAAGGATTCCTTGGACCAAATTGGTTTCTTTGTGCAACCTGCCAGAAAACCCAATGAAATCACATTGTATTCACAGATACCGAGCCAATTGTATTATGGGAAACGCATCTAAACACTTGTGCAATAATTAAATTTGACTTCTATTGCACTTTTCACAATACATGTCTTTCCAGAGCAGCTATACAGCGAACAGGGTCTAAAACCCCATAGACCCCCAGCTAGAAAACCAGTGAAAAAGTGTGAAAGTCTACAGCAGGAAAGAAAAGCACCTAACAATGGTAAAGATAGGGGGGAAAGAACACATGAGAGCAGAGGGAGCCAATCAAACTCTGGCCAATTTAATATGGCAAATATATATATATATATATATTATTATTATTTTGTCTATGACCACAAAATACACCAGAACACGTTGTTATAATAATAATAATAATAATAATAATAGTTAAAATAATAAAAGCTAGAATAAAAAAAATGTCTACAACTGTTTTAATTTTATTGTCAGATACATCTTACAGTGCATTTGAATATAGTGTCTTCCCTGGGGGAATTGAATCATGACAAACCCAGCTCATTGCGGAAGTGTGCCTGTGGTGACATTTCTGCAAAATGATATTACATTGCTTCCTTCATGTGTTGTGACACTTTCAAAGTGAAATCCAGTGGCGGTAAAAGCTCATTCAGTTTGATCCAAAACTGATGAACGTGAATTTGGCACCATTTTCATACAGTACATTGGTTGTTCTATAACACTGCATTTTTTAAATGAAATGTCCGGTGAGTGTTTTGAAATTAAAGTAACATCTACGGTAAACTTACCTAGGTGTTAAAGGGATAGTTCACCAAAAATAAAAAAATTTATAAAAAAACATTCAATGTCATTCCAAACTACAACTTTGTCATTTCAAAACGTTCATAAAAGGATTGTGAAACACAATCATAGGAATCGAGCGGTTTAGTCAAAATTTCCTGAAGAGACTCGATCGCTTTATTTGATGAACAGATTGAATTTAGACTTTTATTAAAGCTCAAACGTGCTGCGTAACGCGAGAATGAACCTCATTGGTTCTTAAGGAAGCTCAAATGTGCTGTGTAACACGAGAACGAACTTCATTTGTTCTTGCGGAAGCTCCAACGTGCTGTGTAACATGAGAATGCATCTCATTGGATCTGGAAGAAGCTCAAATATGCTTCGTAACAAGAGAATAAACCTCATTGGTTCTTGCAGAAGTTCAAACTTACTGCGTAACACGAGAATGATCCTCATTGGTTCTTGCGGAAGCTCAAATGTAAGTAAGTAAGCAAGTAAGTAAAATTTATTTGTATTGCACATTTCTCAGATAAAAATCACAAAGTGCTTCACAACAAAAGGAAGAATAAATACATTACAGCACATAATCAAATTAAACACACGTACACATTCGACCAGCCTAGCAACCCTACAGTCTAGTTAAAAGCCTCTTTAAAAAGCAGAGTTTTCAACTGAGTTTAAAAATTTTCCACACAATCCAAGCAGCGTATGGAAGGAGGCAAAGTGTTCCACAACCTGGGTGCAACAACTTGGAATGAACGGTCCCCCCTAGTTTTGAAATGTGTAAGGGGGGCAACTAATAGTCTCTGGCCTGTTGATCTCAGACTACGTGAGGATGTACGCAGCTGTATCAGGTCAGAGATGTATGGGGGTGCCTGTCCTTGTAGGGCTCTAGTTTGAATCTGGTGGTGAATCTGGCACCAGGTGTACAAATGTGCTGCCTAATATGAGAATGAACCTCATTGGTTCTTGCTGAAGCTCAAAGTGCTGCGTAACACGAGGATAACCCTCATTGTTTCTTGCAGAACTCAAATGTGCTGCGTAATATGAGAATGAACCTCATTGGTTCTCACCAAGCGGCAACCTCCCCGTCTCTCTCTTGAAACCAACACGGAAGTGAATTAAACTGCAATTCATCGACTGGCCGCTTGAGGCTGGCTGCAGAAGTGAGTCAAATCTGTATCTCCCCCATGTTAAAATGCCCAATTTTACAGCAGCAAAAGATATGTTTGCAGCCTGGTGTCAAAAGTTGTTTTTGTCTATATAGCTAACTTTGCCCTTCATGACAACTGTGAGGGGGGTGAATTTTTTTTACAACTCATCCGTTTAAATTATATTAAGCCTTACAGTTCTGCATAATTAAGGGTGTGGCCACTTGAGTGACAGCCGTTTGTCTGGTGTCTGTTAGTTAGCGTCGCCCTGACGCCCTCGTCTAATTCCAGCAGCGGCTGTATTCGCCATCTCTGCCGTGTTTGTGCTTTTTTCGGGATTATTTCATACAATTTAATTACACGCATTATACGTCGCCCATGCTGTTGGATTCCGTCGAGTATGGAGAGAACAACCAGCGCTGTGTTTCCAGTTGTTTTCCTCGCATGCACTAACGTTAATCATGGATGTCTGAAAATATCGTTGCTTTTTGGAGTTTAGATTTAAATCTATAGATAGAGACTACACTCAGTATGAGGTACTGTTGCTCTCATGGAACAAATATGCATATGCTTAATTAACTTTGTGTTAAATAAAAAGTACCGTTAGATGAAATCCTGCAGGTGTCAGTGCTTTCTGTCCGTCCATGCAGATGCATCCTTGAATGAGCACGGATTTCTAATGCATTAACTTGAACTTCTAAGGTAATATCTTTGGTTTAATACATTTGAGGAATTGTGAGGCGGCCAAAATCATATTTTAAAATGGACTGAATAAAGCTCTTTATGAACTTGACGTGCGATGCCGCGCTGACTGACATGTATGCGCATGAATCACTGTCACAAGCTCAGACTCAGAGCAATATTGTAAGTTACTGCATCTGCATAATACATTTTTAATAACGTTTTTGCAGAATTATAATGCATCACCATTAGGGCTGTCACTTTACGGTCGAAAATCGATTGCACAATCGATCGGACCAACCAACAACAAGTATCGAAACGAAAATAGGGAATCGATTTTAACTGCCCTTTTTTTTTTATTTTTTTTTTTACCAAAAATGTGTTTTAGGTGCACAGATCAATAGAACATGTAGGATGTTGGAATATAATAATGTCTTTTCTGTTAACCAAATGCTTTTTAATATTCGCTATTACTTCAAGGCAAGTGAACAAGCGCGCCGTTATTTGTTGCCAGAGCCGTTGCTTAGTGACGTGTGTGTTCAAGTAAGCCAGAAATGCGCAGATTCTGCGCAATACGCTGTATTTAATATATCACGAGGACTCACGAGTTGCGTATTTGCGCTAAATCCACACAGATTTGGCTTAGACGAACTTCCACAGCAAAGAAAGTGAGTAAACAATAAAAATAGACGCACGCCTCTGGATTTGACAGCGTTAGCCGCCAAAGTTCATTTTACCCGCATTTGGCGAGTTGAGGGTGTTCATTTCAATCCTTGAATGTAGCACTCCTGTTTGTCATTGTGCACGAAACTTCACACCAATAAATCATCACGAATATTGCTGACTTGTGCGCGTCTCAAGCGCCCTCTTTACGTTCGTCCTAATGCCTGTTAGTTGTCCGTGGATTTGCCTATATTTGGTGTTGAAAATGGAAATGTCTTTAGACACGGAAAATCGATTTTACAATCGATTCAATGAACACTTATGTCTCAAAAATCGAACAGGATTTTTTCACAAAAGTGACAGCCCTAATCACCATACACAATCTCACTTTTAGTTACGTCTTTTAACTATTATATAGTATTATAGTATAACGAACGGCAAAAACATGAACTTTAACTGTTGGCTTTAATTATTTAATCAGCTGTCACTTTAGTGTTGCCTGTACATAGGGCCAGTAGCATAGCATTAGCACCTCAGCTCCACCCACGTCCCGCCTCTTTGCCCATTTTCTGTTATCCAGGAGTGACGAGAGATGACGCGCTGCCAAGATTGGCCCCGCCCACTTTAGGCTTCAAAAACGCTCTTCAGAAACCTACGGCTGACGTCACGGACACTACGTCCACATTTTTTTACAGTCTATGGTTCTCACACGTCAAGCAAACATGCTTTAGCTTCCGTTTACCGTAACTGATGTGTCCATTGATCAATTAATACACATTTTTTTTCCATGTAAATATAAATTTTATTTTGATATACTGTAATACATATATTTTCTTGGCCCTGTAATGCATTAGTGTAATAATCAGTTCTCTTACGAGAGGTTCTCTCGTATTGCGTAAGCTAGCTTACGCTACGGGAAAGATTCCTCTTTTTTGAGAAATTGAAGCCAAAAAATGATCCTATAATTTGTATCTATTGTCAACGCAGTTCAGCTGCAGCAGACCAAGAGCGGGCTAGCTAGCAGCTCATTGGTTCGCTCACAGAGAACTGCTTAAGCCTATGAGGAGACGCGAGTAAACTCTCGACCAATGAGAGTCTGACTTGCTCTCATTGCATCAGAGCCCGCCGAAACGGGCGTGGTCAGAGAGAATAATACTGGCGCGAATAGGCTGTTACTCTGATTTTTCATTCCTTCAGCGAGGCTACCGCATCTGCTGATCCTGAGAGAAGCCGCCGTCGTTGAAAAGGCAACTCTAGCGAGCATCTGGGAGACTGAGGAAGCCGGCCGTCTTCGCCACCTTCAGCCATCCTGCGAGCTAGCGCCATCCGACGGATTTGTATCCTTTTACAAAAATGCTTCCTATATATTGTTGTATCTAAAAGAGCGAGCGTCTTTTTCAAGATGTCTCATAAAATTTCTTGCGGCTCTAGCCGCGCTCCCCTCGAGGCTGGGGACCGCCACCTCATCTGCGCTCTCTGCCTCGGATTGGAGCACGCCGAGCTCGCCCCCGCTGTAGGTGGCTGCGAGCTCTGGGAAACTATGCCATTGTTGACCCCGCGGGCTCGACTTCGGCCACTAAGATGCTTCCGTGCCGCCTCGGCACGGAAGAAGAAACGCCGCTCTCAGAGGCCGCCGGATCCCCAGCCGGAAGCGTTCATCCCGCCGGAGCCTCTCGCCTCCCGCTCTCCATCCCCGCCGCTTCCGGACATACAGCTGCCGCCCAGTGGCCGCTCTGTTGCCTCCGATGACGCCGCGGACAGCAAGGAGACATGTTCGCTTCTCGCTTCAGACGGTGTGGATTGGTCCAGTTCTCACGCCTCCTCGGCCCGAGAATCAACCGGGACCCACGCTGGAATCGAGGAGGAATTAATGCACCTCCTCTCACAGGCCGTTGAACGCCTCGGGCTTGATTGGTCTCCTCCCCCCGAGCAGACCATCAACCGCATGGACGGCAGCTACTTCCGCCAGCGCTCGACTCCCGCCGCTAAACGGGCTGCGCCCTTTTCTGCCTGAACTGCACGCAGAACTCACGAAGTCCTGGAACGCCCCGCTCTCTGCTAGAACTCGCTCCGACTCTTCCACCCCGCTTCGCGTTGTGGACGGAGCCGCAGAGAAGAGCTATCTCTCCATTTCCCCTGTAGAGGACCTGGTCGCCGCACATCGATGCCGCCCTCCGCGAGATGGCGCTCATCACCTGTGCTTCCCTCTAAAGCCCGCTACTTCCCTCGCAGCCCGCGAGGTGCAGTGACGGGGACCAGGTAGCCTCCCTAGCGTTACGCTTCAAACCGTGGAAAGCTATTCCGGGAATTTCCCAGTGGGTGCAAAACAAAATAAGGCTAGACTATCGCTTACAGTTTCACCGCCGCCCTCCACGCTTCTGAGCGCGGCTAGAAACTACTGTGAACCCAGAAGCAGTGACGCTGCTCCGTTCAGAGATAGCAAAGCTATTGTGCAAAAGAATCTACAGAGAGAGTTCCTCTATCTATGAGCGAGTCGGGGTTTTACGGCCGTTATTTTCTTGTTCCCAAGAAAGAAGGCGGCGTCAGACCAATCTTAGACCTCAGATCTCTGAACAATGTTCTCATGAAGAGACCGTTCAAAATGCTCACTATCAGAAAACTCCTCGCACATGTGCGCCAGGGGGACTGGTTCATTTCACTAGATCTGAAAGATGCTTACTTTCAGGTCCAGAAAAATCCCCTTCACAGGCCATTCTTACGTTTCGCCTTCGAAGGCCAGGTTTATCAATACACCGTCCTACCGTTCAGCCGATCCTTAGCACCCCGTTGACCAGGTGTTCCCGTAGCGTAAGCTAGCTTACGCAATACGAGAGAACCTCTCGTAAGAGAACAAATCGGTTACCTAACGTAACCTCGGTTCTCTCTAGATGAGGGAACGAGTATTGCGTTCCTGGCCGTGCTTGTGCTACTAGCGTTCTCGCTTCATTCCATGAAAAACCAGAGTAACAGCCTATTCGCGCCAGTATTATTCTCTCTGACCATGCCCGTTTCGGCGGGCTCTGACGCAATGAGAGCAAGTCAGACTCTCATTGGTCGAGAGTTTACTCGCGTCTCCTCATAGGCTTAAGCAGTTCTCTGTGAGCGAACCAATGAGCTGCTAGCTAGCCCGCTCTTGGTCTGCTGCAGCTGAACTGCGTTGACAATAGATACAAATTATAGGATAATTTTTTGGCTTCAATTTCTCAGAAAAGAGGAATCTTTCCCGTAGCGTAAGCTAGCTTACGCAATACTCGTTCCCTCATCTAGAGAGAACCGAGGTTACGTTAGGTAACCGATTCGTTTTATGCTAATGTTGTTGTAAATCTGCCAACATAAAATTTGTAAAAAAATTTGCATCGTTATTTTGTTGCATTATTTGTCATATCAGTCTGGTTATGAAAATTGTCTAGTTTATTTGCACTACAATGCCAGTGCATTTTCCCAAAATCTTCAAATATCCTGCTAGCTAGTAGAATTTTTCCTTTATAATGTAAAAACTCTGAGCTGATCCAAATTCACAATCAAATTAGATTTAATGGAGCAGAAATAAAATACGAATGCAGCAAATTCAGCACGTTAGCCACAAAAAAAACAAGTCAGCATAGCATCCTGCCACCATTAAAAAGCTTAGATAACACCATGTAACAAAGGGTTATGACATTCACTTGAAAGCAATTGTTCCGTGTTAATGTACAACTCTTTTTTTCCACATTTCCTATTGAAGCCTCGTTCGACTGGTTGAAAAGTCAAACAGATTCTCAATGACCCCATTGCAGATTTAGACCACAAATTACGCTGATGCCTGGCTTTGATAAGTCCCATGCTGAGAGATTTTCCACATCCCCTCTGAGTATCTATCCTGACAGCAGTACATAAAAGTTGAATAAGCGCTTTGATAAAACGAAGAGATGTCACTAAATCTAAAAATCCATCCTTAGGGGGGTACAAAGGGAGTAAAACAGTGAGATTAAGTAGTCTTGTGGGAGGAGAATGGAGCATAAACAGCTCTTAAATCTACAGACTAAGGGATATATTTCCCCATTGGATTCATATCTCATGGACCTAGTTATGGAGGGCCAGTCAATGTTTTAAAAGCTAAATATAGAGTGTCATTTCAGGAGATTAATCCCGTCCGTCAGTGATTTCAGTACATGTCAGTAACGGTAAAAGCGCATTTTTTAGTGCTTGCAATTATACACAGGTGTGATTATAACACACAGGCCTCTTCAAAACCAATCACCGTGTTAACCCTTGAACCCTGGAGTGTTGTAGTGCTCTCTGGTAAAGGGCCATCCTCTTCATCCAATAATCCACTGAATAACACTTTCCATAGCACTCTTTTCTAGCCAATTAACCAAGTGTTAAGCCCGCAGTGTGTTAGTGTACCTGCTAGAGGACCACGAATATTGATTCGCGATGCTTGTTGGATGTTTCCTCCCATTGTATCTTAAATGACGGCCACATCCTGCTCTCCCTTTCCATCGACGCCTATAGCAGAACATTCTAGCTCTCCACAGCGAATTATAAATAACTAGCCAATGAGAATCACTTTAGCCATTGATTGGTTGTAAAAGAGGTTAATGCTGGAGTGACCTCCTAGGATCTCTTCTACTGACTTATTAAACAAGCAAACTGCTGGTCAATAATAGAAAGTTTGTGTTGTAATTTTAATGAATTCCTAATAATCATGAAATTAATGTCCTATAAAGGTTGGTTTAAAGCATCCCATTTTCTGTGAACTAATCTAAAATGATAACTATTTACAGTTGTTAAAAAGCATTATTTTAACTCTTTACACTACCTTATTGAACAATAACAATTACAGAGACAATCAATGAATATATATGATATGTGTATGTCTGTTAATATATTAACAGTTTATAAACTTAAAGGGATACTCCACTTTTTTTGGAAATAGGCTCATTTTACAACTCCCCCAGAGTTAAGTTGAGTTTTACCATTTTCGAATCCATTCAGCTGATTTTCTGATATTTAGAAGAATATCAGTAAGCAGACAGTTTCTGGTCTCATTGACTTCCATAGTAGGAAAAAGATATACTATGGTAGTCAATGAGACCAGAAACTGTCTGCTTACTGATATTCTTCTAAATATCAGAAAATCGGCTGAATGGATTCGAAAACGGTAAAACAGACGGTAAAACGGTAAAACTGTTTAACCATGGGGAGTTGTAAAATGAGCCTATTTCCAAAAAAAGTGGAGTACCCCTTTAATTGACTGTGAATTATTAGTTTGTGAATGATTTGTAAATGATTGATTACACTATACATATTATAAAGTGTTACCCCTAATGGTAAAGTGCTACTAATGAACTAAATGCATGGATTACTTGTTCTCAATAAGATCTGTAGCATGCATTTGGAAAACAGATGGATTTTAATTTAATTCTGACCATGGCACTACAGTATGTGTTGCTTACAGGTATATCCTTGAATTTAGCCCATTTTGTATCTAGCCCATCAAAAGGTCAACCATTGTAACTGCCACAGAACTTTTCCTGTTTGAATGGCAATAAATAAAAACCACCCATTCCATTAAAAGTGTCAAAATCATGTCTTCTCACAATATCCCATAAGGCATTGCAACGTTTTGTGACCTGGGGCATATGAATCCTTTCCTAACCCAGTGACTCATGCAGATTCCATTTCTGAAGTCATTCTTTGTAAAGGTTTAAACCAGCCTGATGCTATTTTTCCCCTCCGAATGTATGTAATTATCCCTCTTCTACGACATGAGAATATGTGATGTGAATAGATGTGGAGTGTGCCGTCTTTCTCAGTGTTAAAGGCACACAAAAGAAAAGCCCTTGCTTCACAAACATCAAAGAATAAGAAAGCTAAAAGCTGCAATCAGTATTTGAGTGAGGGATATTGTGCTTTGCTGAAGAAAATAGTCGGGGAAGAAGTCAGCGGAAAAGTCACTGTGACAGCCTGGAGATTAATGATGTGTTTACGACAGAGACACTCAGAAAAGAACTTGTCTCTCAAGTGTCAATAAGAGGATCATAGTGTTTAAAAGTCATGTGGTGATGTTCATCATGTCCTGGATGTTCTGCAGGCAGGTATTTTCAAGCATGTGCTGAAGCTAGAAATGTATATATCTACAAGTTTGAACAGTTAGCTACTTCATACAGTTCAAACTTATTTTTGAAACATGCTGTCTATACTTTTATTTGAGTTTGGCCTGAGTTTGGCCTCACTGTAAATGAGATTGGGAAAACTAACTAGCATGGCATGAGAAGAACTTCATGCCAACATTCATTCATACTGGTGATCTGTAGATAGATAGATAGATAGATAGATAGATAGATAGATAGATAGATAGATAGATAGATAGATAGATAGATAGATAGATAGATAGATAGATAGATAGATAGATAGATAGATAGATAGATAGATAGATAGATAGATAGACAAACAGACAGATGGGTAGAACGATAGACAGACAGACATCTCGAAGGCCTTTGATCTATCTATAGTGCTGCTCAACTGTGAGCTGAATGATCTATCTCTCTCTCTCTCCTCTCTCTCTCCTCTCTCTCTCTCTCTCTCTCTCTCTCTCTCACGTAAAGTGAGACACACATGTGATCTATACACAACCTTCTTCATCACTCTAGGTTGATGATGAATTGTGTCTATTACACTCAGAATCATTATTAGGTTTAATGGTACGCAGCAAACATAAAACACTAAGAGGAGAAGTGAAATAAGTCTACTGAAATAAACTTCACTTTCTTGGTAAAGACAGAGAAGTATTGTAGGAGGGATACAAAAGCTAGTGAGTATAGAGCAAGTTAATTTATATCATCATAAAGCTCCACTCTACTGCAATTCAGCTGCTATTACAATACACACAAAGGCAGCCTGGTGTAATGGATGTAACATTTTTTCCATGTTGCATCAGGGAGAAGAGTAATGAAGAGATGTCTGAGCACCACCTTTATTTCTCTGTGAGAGAGCAGTCAGAGCTGCTTCTAACTAACAAATCCTCTTTGTACTTTAAAGAACCTTTTACTATGCAAAACACACTGTCAGTTCCCATAAGAAAAGGAAAATCACAAACAAGATCTCTGGAATATCTCAATTGTTTCTCCTGACTTTGAGTTTAAGTCTCCTGCTTCTCTGTGTTTTCACCTCACTACATGCTAAACATATAGCTCTAAGTTCTCACTATGTCGATGGTCTCTACTAAAGGAACTTAATAATAAATTAATTAATAACAAAGAAAAGAAAAGTTTAACCTGAAATTAAACATAATTAGAGGCAAAGTAAAAATAAAAAAGTAGACATTGTGAAATGCAGTTTTGCTCATTAATATCACACTGAAAAAAAAAAAAGCAACTTAAAGCACCCTGAAGAGGTTTTGCTACTGTGTCAGTCTGGCTGAGCTGGTGTTGAGCTGGTTTAGATCAAACTTTAATAATAATACACAGATAATACACATACAGGGCAGGAAAACACACCTCAACATAAACATGACCAGAAAATTTGTGATTCAAATCAAGGAATGTAAAAAAATGATTAGCATCTTTGATGATTAATCAGTGTCCATAGAAACAAATGATTGGCTGGAAACTAAGACAAAGGAGAAGATGTGACTCAGCAAACAAACTAAGGGCCAGATTTACTAACAGCTTTCGCCACCGTGGACACAGTTATTTTTGCAGCTGACCTTATTGCATTTGCATTTGTAGAAGTTTCCCTTTAATCATCACGTAAGGTGACTTACTAAGGTTTACGCTCTTTTTTTTCCGCCCAAACCAGACGCTAAATTGCGTTGGTCATTATGGAAATGATCTGACTACATCTGTGTTCTTTAATTTGTGCGTCGTCAGTAGATCATGCGCAGAATGTTCCACTACCATCGGCACTGTATAATTTGCCCTCTTTAGTAAATCTGCCCCTATAAATCAAGGACAATTAAACTAAGATCAAAATAACTGATGTTTGTAAAAGCTATGAGACCACATTAAATCAAGAAGAGCCTGGTGAAGGAGTCTAGATACATTGCCTAAAGCTAAACCAAATAAAAAAACAATCTTAGGCTGGTTTAAAGATATATTTTTTACAGAAGAGTATCAATTGTGGATTGATATTGTTGATTCTGTGACAAAATGCATAATTCTTCTATTGCAAGTCACTTTAGATTAAAGCATCTGCTTAATGTAAAATTGTACAGTATATGTAAACTCAGTCTATTCTTGGGTTGCTGGTTGGCAGATGTTTCTGCTTGTTCTTATAGTTGTTGTTTTATGCAGCCATCAATCATTTTCCGCTTTAAACTGCATCCAATACAAATTAAACTCTTGAAATACCTTAATAATCCCACAATTAAAATTTGCTGAGAACTACATTAATTCTCCTGAGCTATGAAAGAGGAACAGCTGAGCACTAAATTCAATGGATATGCCAGGTTTGTGAATCATAGGTAAAAAGAAAGAGTTCAAAAGATGTAGCCTACATTTAAAGTCTATTATATAATGTAAAAAAAAAAAAGTAAAATAGTTTGTCAGTCTTCATTAAACGATGCATCAAGATGGGCTTTCACACTGGGTGAACCTTTTCATAGTTCCTAAACTATTGGCAGAAGTATTTTGGAGTGTTCGCACCGCAGGAATTGGGAACGATTTTAGTTCTAGGAACTCCTTTTGGAACTCTTTGGCGTAGGGCCCGTCCGTAGCACGCAATCTGAGGGTAGCGGAAACTGCATTTCCTGCCTGAGAATGAAGGCAGGGGTGCAGCCGACCCCCGGGAGGTATGGGAAGGGACCATCCTGGTGGTGGTGGGGAGGATGGAGGGGAAAGGGAACATCTTGGTGGAGGTGGGGAGGTAATTGGCAGCGTCAGCATCTGCGAACTCAGACAAGTGTAAGTACCAATCTTTTATACAGCAAGTATTAGCACATGATTGGTTAGATGTGAAGGCAATAAGTGACGCAACGACTGAGTCTTCCTGACAGAACTTACGCTAAAGCTTGCATTTCCTACTGGCGGTGCGAATGCAACCGGGAAAACGTTTCTATAGGAACCATTAGTTCTCACCACCCTGATGGCTAGTTCCTAGAACTAAGTTAGTAGAACTATCCGGTGCGAAAGCCCCTAAGGTGAGACAAATGGTCACTAATACGTTCAGGCCTTTGTTCCTGTCTCCGCTGGCCAAAAAGTTAGGCTTACATTTCTGTAACTTTAGGATTGGCCATCACACTATAGGGTAACAGATGACAGCAGCGGCTGTAACGTTCAGGGAGAACACGGCAAACTTTTCCATGCCAATCAAAAACACAAGATCTATGTGCACCCAGAACCAGCAGAGTCGTCTGTTTCAGTTGTTCTTCTTCACTAACAAGCAGGTGCATGCATCCCATTGGAGGTACAGCAATTTACTTATGGAAGTCAGGCAGGCAACTGTCAGCAAAACAATTTCCAAAATACACTTTTCATCTGTCTGTGGAAGAGACATCACACTGTGCCCAGAGGAACAGGTGAAAGGAACGCCTCGGGCTGTGCTGTGTTCATGTCCATTTAGATCCAATCTGCTCAACCTTCTCTCAAATAAAAGTGATGAAAATGAGAGGTAAAGACACATGAGTGATTTGTCCATAATTGCCACTGGTGAGTCAGTAACCTTTACCTTACACGCAAGGGCAATGCGTGCTAGCTTTCTGATTATAGTGACTAAATTACCTGTAACGTAATAAGTCTTTTAGAGTCAAACTTTTAGTTATCGGCATTGAGTTCCACTTTGCAGCTTATTATGCAGCTTAACCTTCCGGTAACCCAGAAACAACATGTGATTCTGCAAACAGGCTTACAGTTTGTTTTGTTTTTACATGTTTAGAGACGGGTAAATCCAACAATAGACTGGTGAACAATGGCTGCAGTAGTCTCAGTGAACAGTTATACAGAAAATTAGCAGAAACTCTGGGTGTAGTAATCTAAATTTCTGTCCGTCCAAAATGAATAAGTACTGATTATTTCAAGAGGAATTTATAATAATTCTGCTCATGCATTTCTAGTTGTTTTGCTACCAAGAGCCTCAAGCAAAACTATAATTTTTTATACAGCATTTCACAACTCTTTCAACTGTGTAGGCTAAGTGCGCATTGGAAAGCAGTGTGTTATAATTGTTACGTACAAAAAATGATAAATATACAAGAACGACATCACATACTTTCTAAATCATAAATTTTACAAAAACATCTATTGAACATTATTCAAGGAACATAGAGAGATGTAATTTTCAACATGAAAATGCTCACAATAAATACTAAATTTGGCAGCATGCAGTACTATTAAATCATTAAATTGCCATCCACATGATTTTCAGCAACATTAGTGATGTGATGCAATGGCTGAAAAACTGATTAATTGTGAAAAAAGAACATCATCTTAAATTTACCATTAATGCATCTCACTTGTGATCAGATTTTGAAAAGCTTTCGCCGATTGCTCTTCCCACCTATGACAACCAACAATACAGTGTCTTCCAGAGATAAAACCACAGTCTGTGTAAATGGAGCATCAGGGAAAAATCGCAACCTAGGCTCATTGGAAAACATGTCTGTGACAACATTTCTACAAAATTAAAGTACCTTGTTTGCACGTTTTGCGCCACTTTTAACGTGAAATGTCCAGTGTGTGGTGTTAAAAGCATATCCATTTTTCTCAAAAACAGATGGAAGTGAAGTGAATTTTATTAATGTTTTTTTTCTAAATTGACAGTTCATAAATTAAATGTCCAGTGAGTGGTGCTAAAAGGTTAATAATCTATCGTGTTAGAAATTACGTACCACCTACACTAAAACCTACACTCTAAACTGAGTCTTAACAAAAGCAAACATGAGATAAAAACACATTGGTAACACTTAACAATAAGTTTTAATTTGTTAACATGAACTGATAATGAGCAGCATTTTTTTAATTGAGCAGCATTTAAGGTACCGCTTTAGATTACAACCCAGAAAGTACTGTGCGCAGTCTCATCCCAAGAAGTCATATATTGACGTATTGGGACGTCTTTTGACCATACGTCAATATCCGCCTTTTTAGGGTACCCTTAAACGTCGGTTAGATGACGTTATCGGATCCTAACTCTACCCCAGACCTAAACCTACCCCTAAACCTACCCCTAAACCTAAGTGACGTTAAAGGAAAAGCGTCAGTTGTATGACGTCCCAGGATCGTCATCTAACCGACGTTTAAGGGTACCCTAAAAAGGCGGATATTGACGTATGGTCAAAAGACGTCCCAAGACGTCAATATATGACGTCTTGGGATGAGACTGTGTTACAATTAAAGCGATTTTACAGTGTAAGCTTTGGTAATTATAGTGTGCCTATAACGTTCTTACAATATAAGTATAAGGGAACAATATTTTAAGTTTGGGGAATAAAGGGGTAACAACCAGGGGAATTAAAAAAATTACTTATACTGTAAGTATTATAGAACAGCGCAGTCTCATCCCAAGAAATCATATAACTGACGTCTTGGGACGTCTTTTGACCATACGTCAATATCCGCCTTTTTAGGGTACCCTTAAACGTCGGTTAGATGACGTTATCCTAACGTTATCCTAACTCTACCCCGTCACCTAACTGACGTTAAAGGTAGTTATATGACTTCTTGGGATGAGACTGTTTTACATAGAACTAAGGGGTACTTATTCTACTATTCTGATATAACAATCTTACATTTTGGAGCAATTTAGCGAGAACATACACTGCGTACCTTTTTGAAATAATGGCATTTATAAAGTAATATTTTTAACAAAAATGAACTGAAAACGAAAACTATTGTAACATTTGCTTAAATATTGGGGAAAGATACTCTTGTTTCATGTAGTGGTGCTTGTTACCCCCTTGTAGTTACTGGGTGAGTGTGACATTGCGGGCTGTAAATTAAAGTGATGCTTGCTACCCTCTTGTTCCATGTAGTTACAGGATAAGTACAATAAAAATGCATACACACAACTTATTTCACTAACTTGAAAAACTTTATTTATTATACAAGCACCACTTAACCTGTAACCACATCAAGCAAGATATATTTCCCAGTATTTAAAAATATTGCAATAGTCTTAGCTTTTCTTGCCATTTTTTTTTTATAAATGCATAGATATGTACCCTGTCATTTTTAAAAATGGGACACAATTATTACAAAAAGGTATTCAGTGTATGTTTTCGCTAAATTGTTCCCAAATGTAAGATTGTTGTATCATAATAGTAGAATAAGTACCCCTTAGTTATATAATAATTACAGTATAAATATTGTTTTAATTCTCCTGGTTGTTACCCCTTTATTCCCCAAACTTAAAATATTGTTCCCTTATACTTACATGAAAGTACTTTATAGGTACAGTATAATTAAAGAAAGGTAACACTGTAAATTCCTCCTAACTACACAGTACTTTCCGGTCTGTAATCAAAAGCGTTACCGCATTTACTAATATATTAATTAAAATCTAAAGCTGTATTTGTTAACATAATGCACTGTGAACTAACATGAACAATGAACAGCTGGATTTGTACTAACTATAGCGTTAACAAAGATGAACAAACACAGTAACATATGAATGTTAGTTTCTTGTTAGTTACATTAACTAACAAATGAAACCTTATAAAGTGTTACCAACACATTTGCTGAAGCAATCTTGGCATTTCAATTCACAGGACTCCCTCCGAATCGCAAGTGCAACGCTGTACCAGGTGAGCTAACTAGCAAGCTTATTATTTTAGAAAAGCATACATATGGTGCTCGATATTTGGTGAAAACATCAAAATGCATGAGGAACTGTGAAAATAATAATTTATTAATCAATAATCTGCCTTAACATATTTTGTTGGTGTTTTATTGCCAACTAGTGTTTATCTCAGCTAGAAACTGCAGTGAATTGCAAGTAAACTGTATACGTTTTTGAAGTTTAGCAAAAATCTATGTAGAAATCTATGTTTGAGCCCATTTGTAAATTTCAACAATATTTGGCAAATTCAATGTTAAATTCTTCCACAAAAGCGATAATTGTTTTCGGTGTCTTGGTGGACTGACAGAAAGCTGTGCGTGATGATTAGAAGATGCAACATAATTGGAGCTTGCGTTATTGGCACTTATCTATACTTTATCTATAAGGCTGAGACTGAGACTAGTATCAGCAACAAGTGATCATCCATCATGACAGCCAGGAGCACCAAGCACGGAATGACACTTTCATAATTCATTATGTGGATATATGATTATGTTGAAGGAAATTGCCATTAAAATGTTCAGACAGTGATGAACTGGGCTGCCACTCTGTGTACCGTTCAAAAACAGCCTCTTTTAAAGTCACAAACATCAGTTGGGCAGGGGAAAAAGAGGACATTTAGGCTCAATCAAGAGTGAAATCTCTTTAATGGCACCATATATTTATACAGCCTGGACAGCTGAAATGTTAGCTCTAATTTCCAAAAGTTCAATAAAACCCATAAGCAGGCCATTTGTTACGGAGCCGCCTGTCATAAGAGGAGCCCACGAGAGCCAGGCCGTCCTGTAGGACGAAAAGAGAGCGGTGACGAATGAAGTGATTTCTCTAGACATCACATCAAGATCAAGGTCTGGAAGGGAGAAGAAGTAATCAGCCCTGCCTTTCACCACTACCAGCAGATCCGAGCCCAGACAGCCCGTGATCAAAGCTGTCGAACTTTCCTCCGAGCGTGGAGGCCAAACTCGCAAGCAGATCTTTTACTTGACAAGTGTCTTGATAAATATCTCGAATGCCAGTTTGCCATGTAAGAAATTGAGTTATTGGGTGGACCAATAGGTCAAACCCGGTTATGAGCTGAACCATGTTGCTCCATTTGTCTTGTTAACTAGAGCCTGACACTGTTTTTTACCCCCGTCTCCTCTGCTCTTGGCCTCTGTTTCGTTCACACGCATCAAAGAAGACTATCAGACGCGAGCTACATCAGACGGAGGGAACATCACAGCTCTTTAAAGGGCTCATAATGACTTTTTAATGATTGAATTTGAAAGAGAATGCCATGTGTTTGTAGTATAAACCCATTTTTGCGGTGCAGAAAAAAAAAAAAAAAACGCGAACCAACAAACAAGGAAAACTGTTCTTTATGCCACAGATCCAGGATGTGTTTTTCGATGCCTGCTTTTTGTTTATACTGTATGTTTTTTTGTATGTCAATGTTTACTGTAAATGTCTTCTTTAATTACACTGTGGACCCTTCCTTTACACCTACCCATACCACTAAACCTTTTCCTAACCTTACCCATATCCCACCTCAATAGCAGTGGCAGCATGTTTTGCAATAAAACATGAACATAATAAGTACATTGCACCTAACATTTCTCTTTTACATAAATAAATAGTAGTTAAATACTTAAAGTATGGCCACATTATTTAAAAAGCTAAATAAAAGCATTTTTTTAACTGTGCCCTTAAAAACTTTCAGGGGCAGAAGTACTGCACGCTGAAACAAAAAAGTAATTGTAGAGCTCTGTAACAGTGGTTAACTGTGATGCAATCGACAGTGAATGGTGGCAAAAAAAAAAAAAACAGAAAAAAGGCAGTACACAAAAGGAAAGATAAAAGATATAAATAAAAGGGGGGTAGATTGTGCCTTCATTTTTTCCCAATTCTTCTGCTCGAATGCATCTATACTGTTGAGGGTTTAAAAGAGCTAAGAAAAGCCCAAGGCTGAAGACTAAACACACACACACACACACACACACACACACACACACACACACACACACACACACACACACACACACACACACACACACACACACACACACACACACACACACACACACACACACACACACACACACACACACACACACACACACACACACACACACACACACACACACACACACAGCATTGGTGCAACAGCATTATGAGGACTCTCCATAGGCGTAATGGTTTTTATACTGGACAAACTATATATTCTATCCCCTTACACTGCCCCTGTCCCTAAACCTACCCATCACATGAGACATGCTGCATTTTAAAATGTTTAATAAAACGTTGTTTTTTATGTTTTTTAAGCCATTTGATTTATGAGGACTTTTAAAAATAAGACTTTCGTCCAACTTTGGAAAACAAATTAAGAAATGTTTAATGAAATCCAAGAGGTTTCTGAACAATGTCACTGCAACTTTCACGGCCCAGAAAGCTAGTAAAGACATCATTAAAATAGTCCATGTTACTCCAGTGGTTCAACCTTAATGTTATGAAGTGACGAGAATACTTTTTGTGCGCAAAAAACAAACAAAAATAACGACTTTATTCAACAATTTCTTCTCCTCTCAGTCTGCTACACTGATCATGTAGTAAACACCATAGATATGTTCTCATTAGCGGCCATTTCAATGGGCGTCTGCAGCCATATTTAGACGCAAGTATGAAAATGAAATAGACTTCAGCAGATGATTTTGCTAAACTAACACAATACAACAAGATGAAGGTATCAGCTGACATTAAAAGTTACCATAGAAAAGTAAAAACATTAAAAGTACCATAATAAAATCAAGTATTGAGTTAAAGGGGTGGTATAGGATTTTGGACATCGGACCTCATTTCCAAGTTAGCCTGGGTGTTATTTATCAGTGGAGACCGTTTTCAAATATTTTCATCCAGTCCTTCCAGTTGCATAGTTCGCCAGTGCTAGGCTAGCACAATTCAATGGTATATGCTAGCCTGCCATTAAAAAAAGTTTTACCCACTCCACAGTACACCAAAGGCAAATAAATTATAACGCCAGACTGTTGATCTAAATGTCTGTTGAGAGAATAATGTTAAAAATCAGATAATGTTAATAATGTTATTATTTGCTATACACTGAGTCTTAAACAGTTATTGAATAAATATAAATCATTATTACACATATTTCCATATGACTCCACAAATGTTTAGTAGACACCGTACATATATTTGAATGTTAAAAAGAAATATTGGTAAATTATCTTCATGTTTATTTTATATAGTGATGATCAAGGGGGCCCCCTGGTGGTTTGGGGGCCCTACGCAACTTGCATAGCTTGTTTATAGGGAGGATTGGCTCTGCCTAGGACATTCATCGCAAACACTGAATCTCTTTGCTTGGGGTAAATAGCTAAATATTAGTGATCTTGGGAATATTAAGTACATACAGTATGAAATATTCATTCATCATCCTGATATTATGCCACTTATGAATTGTTCTGGGTGTCCCCCCCCCCCCCTGCATTTACTAGACATCTTGTGAAATCACTTACTGAAGACACGGGCCTCTGCTCCAACACATATGCACATGATTTGAGGCTATTTTTACTCTTGCCTGAGCAAACCTTTTATTTCAATTTATTTTAAGCTAAAAGAGGAGGATTAGCCACCCATGAAGGTGTAACACAATAAGCAACACAATAATGAATGGCCACCTTCACATGGCTGTGGCCCAGCTACACTGCTGTGCATAAATCCTGTCACGAGATACCCTATTTGAGCATGTTTAGAGTGACAGTGAGGATGAGAGAGAAAAAGACGAAAAGAAAAAAGGCAGTAAAGGCCTTTGATTTAGAACAAACATGTCTAATGAAATGATAGGCACTAATTTTACAGTCCACCCCATATAGAAAAGGTTTGCTAAAAACACCTGTGATTCTTATATTCCAACAGAATATTGTATGGGAGATATATGCTACAAAGACCACAAATATAAATTGAATAATATTTTATGTATTTTTAATCATATGTCATATATGTCCTACATACAACTAAAGCCATATAGATTTTCATAATGTAAAACAATAGGAAAATAATGCTAATTTAATATGAATGTCCAGCATATCTCTTAAAATTGGTAATCTCTTATCAGTATAAGGCTGTACTTAACTCATGCTCTTATCTTGTCCTAAAGTCCATTGCACACTGAGTCCGAAATTCGCATCCGAAATTTTCGCACGTTGAAAAAAAAATATGTCAATCATGCTTGCACACTGCCTCCGAAATTTTAGTCAGTCATAAAAAAAAAACGGACCGGTTCGATTTTCTGTGTTTTTTCGCATCCGTAGCAAGCAGTTTGAATGGTGTTTGAATGGTGTTTTGACAGTTCAGAGCCACCGAATCACGAATATGAAAAAACGCATACGAAAATTTCGGACTCAGTGTGTAATGGCCTTAAGTCCTGTCTGCCTTGCTGCTGAGTGATTTGCATACTGCTTTCTGTTTTGAATTTTATTTACTATCATTCCGTGTTGTTTATATTGCTAATTATATCTTACTCATCCCCACACATTATTCTGACATCACTAGCTTAAGCATCTAAGCATCTAATCTAAATCTTTATTACTAGCACAATACCCTAGTAATTTCGCTAGCCTGCACAACACGCTAGTAACTCACTAGCCTGTTAACGCACCATCCATGCCTGCCATCTTTATTTATTTACTATTTCTCGCACGCACTCACATCATCTGTGCCTGCCGTCTTTATTTTTATTTTTTCTCTTGCGCCTTTTACGAATCTGTGGTTAGTATAGAATCAGTCAACAAATGTATTCTCCTGTTATTGTCACTTGCACTTCATGTCACATGTATAGTATAGCCTTCTCTGTCAGCAATATAGGATTTACATGTGATAAATTCAGGGATAGAGTCAGGCTGACGGAGAAGATTTCAGAACTAAAGACATGCATCCACACTTTATTGAGGATAGTAAGAGTGCAAGGGTTTTAGATACTGCTTTGGATGCAACACTAGATTAGTGAACTCTGTACATTGTTTGGTTCCGGCTGTAGAGCCTGTGCAGCAGGGCAACTGGGTGACCGTGAGACGCTGTAGTTGTGGGACAAAACACCAAACATCATACACTGTTCGTTCTTTGGCCAGAGGAGAACTGGCCCCCCGACTGAGCCTGGTTTCTCCCAAGGTTTTTTCTCCATTCTGTCACCTGATGGAGTTTTGGTTCCTTGCCACTATCACCTTTTTTCGCCTTTCTTTGCCTTTTTCACCATTGGCTTTTGACTTGCTTAGTTGGGGACATTTAATTTTATATTTAACAATATTATTATAACATTATTTTCCTGTTATCTCTGTAAAGCTGCTTTGAAACAATCTGTTTGTAAAAAGTGCTATATAAATAAAGGTGACTTGACTTGACACGACTAAGTGGAGCCCTATGCCTAGTCAATCATGGTCATATACTGTATAATCAACCTTAGATGAAGCACAACATTTAAACTACACACACAAGCACACAGTTTAATTACACAATTATTTAATTAACAAAATACCTCGTTACAGTTTAGTAGTAATAATTTCATGAACTTCTTCACCGAGAAAATTGAAAGCATCAGAATCAAAATCGTAAACGTTCAATCTTTGCTCACGCCTTATAATTCAGCCGCAATTATCACCCCGCAAGAACAATTACAATGCTTTACTACCATATAACAAAAAGAGTTAAATAAACTGATCACTTCATCTAAAACAACAACTTGTTTATTAGATCCTATACCAACTAAACTACTGAAAGAAGTGTTACCTATAGTGGAATATAGTGTTACCTAAAGTGGAAGAGCCTCTTCTCAATATTATTAACTCATCTTTATCTTTAGGTCATGTTCCAAGAACGTTCAAGCTGGCAGTTATAAAACCTCTTATTAAGAAACCACAATTAGATCCAAATAACCTAGCAAATTACAGACCCATTTCAAATCTTCCAGTTATGTCAAAAATATTAGAAAAAGTTGTGTCCGCTCAACTCGGCTCTTTCTTGCAAGAAAACAACATCTATGAAAAGTTTCAGTCTGGATTCAGGCCACATCATAGCACAGAAACTGCGCTTGTTAGAATCACAAATGATTTACTTTTAGCTTCGGACCAAGGCTGTATCTGAGTACTAGTTTTACTTGATCTTAGTGCTGCGTTCGATACTATAGATCACACAATACTCTTAGATCGACTACAAAATTACACTGGTGTTCAAGGACAAGCATTAAGCTGGTTCAGGTCATACTTATCTGACCGGTACCATTTCGTCTACTTAAATGGAGAAAAATTAATCATAACTTCGGCAAACTATGGAGTGCCGCAGGGATCTGTGTTAGGCTCTTTATTATTCTCAATATATATGCTGCCACTTGGTAATATTCTAAGGAAACATGGAATTAGTTTCCATTGTTATGCTAATGACACTCAAATATATATTTCATCACGGCCAGATGAATACGCTAAATTATCCAAATTGACAGATTGTGTTAAAGATATAAAAGATTGGATGACGCGTAATTTTCTTTTATTAAATCCAGACAAGACAGAGGTAATACTTATCGGTTCTAAAAACCGTCCACAAAACCTTTTACAGCACGACTTTGACATAGTAGGATGCCCTGTTACTTTATCCGCTACAGTAAAAGACCTGGGTGTTACATTAGACTGCAACCATTCTTTTGAAAAGCATATTTCATATGTTACAAAAACAGCCTTTTTCCACCTTAGAAACATTGCTAAGCTACATAATATGCTATCAGTCTCTGATGCAGAAAAGATATAGATATTGCCTGAACGACCCAGTCTGGCCCATGGTTTGTTTGGATGCGGGAAGCCCATTCTTGTGCCACCCAAAACGCACCGTAATATTGACCAAAATACATCTTTCCTTTTTAAAAAAAAACTTTAATCAGGTGCACAATGATGCCTTAAAATTCTGCCTAAGTAGGCAGCTCACTCGGTTGTGTAACTGCCAGCGAGTGACATTTGTTGGAGACTCTTGTCTTATAACAAAGCAGGCTCATACTCCCATATTGGCCCTTGATATGTTCTCTAAAAAACCCTTGAGTTAACAAATGAGGCTTTAACTGAATTATGCATGTTAGGAGAGCAAGAGAGCTGAGAAACCAGGATAGGGAGGCAGATCTGAAATCAGAGTGTCAAGTTATGTCTTCCATCATGGATACTCATGTTTGAAGGCCAGGTGCGTTTCGATAGCTCCCATTCCATTGCCTCAGGCTGGCCATTGGCACTCCATTCTACAGCCTCTGAAATTTCTTGTTACGACCTGCACATGGCGCTTATATCACACAACACTCTGCAGGAGAACACATGCTACTGACCCAGTACATCAGTCTCTCTGTGTTATTTGCTCAGTCTGAGAGGTTTTAATGCTAGGTTTGCTCTAAATGTCTGTTATATGTCAGGTGGGGAAGAGGATGTGCTGTTCCTCAGAGCAATCGGAACCCCATTACTATTACAATAAAATATAACAAGGGTAAGTTTCTGGAGAACATGTGAATTCAGTTTGTAATATTCTGATTATTTACAGTTCAAAGCCTTTAAAAGAAATATGTTTATTATCTGTGTTTATATATATATATATATATATATATATATATATATATATATATATATATATATATATATATATATATATATATATATATATATATATATATATATGTATATTTATTTCTATAAATAGAAATAAATATAATACAAAATAATGAAATAATGTATAATACAAATACATATGAGGGTGTTTTATATAATTTTTACATTTTACTTAATTTTAATTAAAATGGAAGACATAAAACATAGTAGCCTATATAAATAACAGCAATAGTAATGAGATGCTTGCTGTAGGATATGCCACTAATGAAAATATTACGGAATATCTGAAGAATATATTATTGATATTAGTATTTATTTACAAAATTCAAACCATTTAAAAAAAAGAATGTTTATTTTTCTTATAATTAAAAAAAAGATGAAAAGATGAATTTGTACACAACAAGCACATACACATGACTTTCTTAGAAGCGTTTCTCCCTGCGACTGGAGGCTTCCAGTAAGATCTAAATAAATGGTTCTGAGGGCTGCTCACCACGCCATAGCCAGATAAAGGTCATTTGGCTCGTTAACTCTTTTTTCTGAGAAAAAGCCTTTGTGTCTTTGAGGTCTGGTTTCAAAACAATGTGCAAAGCCATGTGAAGCGAGGCTGAGCTTACACTTTTCTGACTTTAATCAGTTCAGCTTCTTTCTTCTGCTCATTTAGTTTAACAGGATCCTCTGCTAGTCTCCTGTACCAGAGGCGTTTAGAGGGGATGATAACATTTAATACACAGACATTGGGCTTTGTTCCACATTCATGTTGTACAACATGGTCACAATGTGCATTGTGCACAATATGCTTGACAGAGGGATTCAACAGTCTGAGAATTGAAGCTTTTTTTAAAGCTTTTTTTTTTAATTAAATGAAGAAAAGCTAATTTGTAAAATGAATAAAAAATATGTACGATTCTACACGATTTCTGGCTGACTAACCAAATTAGCAAATTTATGACACTGAACATGAGATGTGTTCCCATTGAAGGCCACATGATATATATTCAACAAGATTCAACAATATTGTTCTGACTGCACTGACACTTGTATGTGAACTGATCTGAGGTGGACGATGACATCATTGATGATCTTTACAACGCACTGAATTAAGTCAAGTCACCTAAATTCATATAGTGCCTTTAACAATATAGATTGTTTCAAAGCAGTTTTACAGTGATAATAGGAAATTAAAGTAACAGAGATTGTTTTGGCTTTACAACAGGTCTAGAATGAAGTTATTGTCCAGCTAAAACTTTAACACTAAACTGACTTCATCTGAACAACAGCAGAAATCCGTAATCTTCCTGTCATTACTGTACAGCTGCTTTGAAACAATATGTATTGTATGAAGCTCTATATAAATAAAGTGACTTGACTTGACACGATGCCACATGGAACACTGTCAATTTTAATTTTCAATTTCAACTTTTCTTTCAAATTCTCATGCTTATAATTTACGCTACCGTTTTGAAGTTTGTGGTCAGTACACACACACACACACACACACACACACACACACACACACACACACACACACACACAACACACACACACACACACACACACACACACACACACACACACACACACACACACACACACACACACACACACACACACACACACATTTAATTATAAAAGAATGCAAAATATAAAAATTTTCACTTGTGTACATGTTCACACACACACATACAAACACAGAAGTAGTTATATTTGGTTGCAATACATTATTATGTGAATGTGCTCATATGCTGGACTGATATTGGTATAAATTAAGTGGAGTTTGAGTTGTTATTAGTACAGGTGGTATTGATCGGCTGTAACTGAACACAATGGCCTGGTCTCAGTGCGGTTGTGAGCTGTTTACTGTGTCAGTGGGGGAAACGGTGCTGACCTCCAAGATCACAGACTGCAGCTGAATGGTGGACATAATATCCTCCATTCTAAAATAAATTTAACAGCAAGTGCAAATGAAATATAGCTTAAAGTTGAAATGTGTCATTTCTGTGTGGTGACATTAAACTTACCAAGAACAATCCCAAAGCGCAGCCTGGGCTTGCTCAAGAGCTCAAGGATGATGGCTCATGGCTCAGTCCTTGTGGGGTTTGAACCACCAACCTTCTGGTTACTAGCCCTGAGCCTTAAAGGGATACTCCACTTTTTTTGGAAATAGGCTCATTTTACAACTCCCTCAGAGTTAAACAGTTGAGTTTTACCATTTTCGAATCCATTCAGCCAATTTTCTGATATTTAGAAGAATATCAGTAACCTGACAGTTTCTGGTCCCATTGACTTCCATAGTATATATTTTTTCCTACTATGGAAGTCAATGGGACCAGAAACTGCCTGGTTACTGATATTCTTCTAAATATCAGAAAATTGGCTGAATGGATTCGAAAATGGTAAAACTCAACTGTTTAAATCGTTAAAATAATTTCATGAATACTTCACTGTAAGAAAAGTGCATAAAATATGGCTCAATATATAGTGTTAATGTGAAAAAAACAACTTTCCGTATTGAATTCATGAATTTCATGAATGTTTTACCCATATTTTGAAGTGCACATTAGATTGTGTTGTGTTTTATGGTTAAAGGAAATTTTCATAAACTTATTGGTAATGTCCCAGCAGAAAAAAATTGCTCATTACTGATCCACCCTCTGTAAGACATGAACAGTAAGGCCAACAGTAAACAGGGCATGAATCATGGTTATCTTTCAGTCAGTCACCATGGATACCAGACCCAATCACCTGTAGTTCACCCAAGCAGATGTTGGGGGCTGGACCGGGAGGAACGGCATCAAGCCATCAAGAACATGCAGATCAGAGTCCATGCACCGCTATTGAAAAGTCGATCTGCTCCCTGCGTTCTTTGGATTCAGTGGGACCCATCGCCCTTCAACTTCTCTTTTCACCTACGACCCTCCATTTGCTGCCTCCTTCATGTTTTTTTGCATGCAAATGTCAGATGTTTCTCTTGCCTTCAAATCAGAGAGAAGAAGGAGGGGTGGGCTGTGGTGAATGATGACAGCGAGCCTGGAAGCTGGGGTCACATTTTCCTAGAAAAGTGGAATGATGGGTAATTGCACATGCAGTAATAATTCCTTTAAGCACCTGCCCTCTTCTGACTCTCTCTCACGCTCTCAGTAATGGCACTTTCCATGTTGGAAATGCATTATAAATGGGGCTGAAAATAGGGGCTGACTGCAATTTTTGCAACAGTGGGCACGCTTTGCCCTTCAGAATCAAAAGACCGGTGTGCTTCATCGATGAGAACTTCTAGCTATGTTTAACAGTATTCACAACCAAGAAATGCATACATATTTGCCTTTAATATTTTTAGCTGAAAGATTATTTTACTGTTTAATTATTTTTATTAAGGATGTCAAATTGTTTTTCATGCTAGATTTTGGAGAGTGAAACAGCAAGGCTATATATTTGAAGACAATTATTATAATAGACTGGGTAAATGGACCGTAGTTTGTTGGTCAGTACCTCGGTGGTGGACAAAGTTTTGGAAGTGACAACTGCATTTTAATCTACAAAGGAAATCCCCACATTTTTGTTCTATGCGTTTATGAAATGGCCATAGTGATCACCATAGCAGTGTTTTGGAGTGGCTGTAAAAAAGCAGTTTACATTTACCAGCAGTTAAAATGGTTTGATGGGACATACAAACACAATCGTAACCATGCCATTTTAGCTAGTTTTTTAACTCTTATATTGTGACTCGTCTTTCACAGGGTTTGTACCCGAGCTTTCCACATCACAAGTACAATTCTGTAACAGCTGACCTACTGAGCAAGCTTAGTATGGCAGTAAAACCGAACATATGGAACAAAATGTATTCGTTTACAAATCATGCACTATGGTAAAAAGTGTTTTGAGGTCATAACATAATTGAGCAAGGGGCTGGGTGAAAACAAGTCTTTATTAATTCATAATCTGCCCTTGTAATCATAATTGTGTGCAAAAACGATTAAAAGTGCTTGCTGTTTTACTGCCTCTTGTGTTCATTTCTGTTGGAGACTGCCGTGATATGTACAAAATGTTGCCACAGGTACTTTTTTCCAATGAGTCTGTGTTGGAAAGTAGACATATTATTAACATTAGCGATCCACAATATACAGTATCAGCACAATATGAGTAACTGACTGATATCTGATATTTATTTTTTTATTTTTTAACATAAAAGACATCAGTTTATATTGGATATTTAACCCTGTAAAGTCTGACATGAAATAATCTCTCTCTCTCTCTCTCTCTCTCTCTCTCTCTCTCTCTCTCTCTCTCTCTCTCTCTCTCTCCTCTCTCTCTCCTCTCTCTCTCTCTCTCTCTCCTCTCTCTCTCTCTCTCTCTCTCTCTCTCTCTCTCTCTCTCTCTCTCTCTCTCTCTCTCTCTCTCCCTCTGTACGCATGTGTGAATAGTGCGAGCGAGTGGAGTGTGTGGTGAGTGTGAGCAATTTGTTTCTGCTGTGGCTTCTTTTTCAAACTTTTCTTTTATATGTTGTATGAGTTTATTGATTTTTGTGTAAATTGTGTGCGTTGTGGTCGGATAGTACAAGGTTTATTAGAGTTAAGGGCATTAAAATCCTGTGTTTTTAAACACCATGGCGGCCCATAGATTCCCTCACACGTCAACATGGTGTTAAAGTAGTGTCGTGGGGAGTGTAGAGGAATGCAGTTTAGCTCTTGCCGATGTGGTTGGACATACATGTGTTTTGGCTGCCTCAAGAATGAACAATTCAATTGTATTGATCTAAGGTACGTTGGAAAAGGCAAATGAGGTCGTTGAAAAAGGCAGTACATTTTGTGGTTTGTTTACACCTGTACTTCCCCATTCTACATGAGCTAAAATGGTTACAATGTCTACTGTTCCACCTTTTATCAAAGGAAAAATATTAGCAAGAGAGATTTTACACTTTGGTAAACTTGTTTCATCTAAGTTACTGAAACATGTTTTATTTCTGAGGTTTGCGTGGGCCTACGTGATTTTAAAAAAATGAGAACTTGATTTGAACTTGAAATTCAGAATAGATTATTTTGATTATACAGTCTTTGTGTCGAGTGTCGACCGAAGTGTTATGAATGTGGATACGTAACTGGTATTGTCTGTGTTGTGTGTTTTTGGTGGAATAAAAAGAAGGACATAAATTTATGGGTCAACTCTTCATTTAATCTGACAATGGACAATGTGTGATGTCGGCCTTTTACGTTTCTGTAAAATAAATGTTATCAAGTTCTACCTTCTACCTTCAAGTTCTACCAGAAAGACTCGGGAGGCAAAATACCGTAACATTTATTAACAGCCCAGCAAGCAAATATTATGATATAAAGTTCTTTGGCGTAGGCCCCGTCCGTAGCTCGCAATCCGAGGGTACGGAAACTGCATTTCCTGCCTGAAGACGAAGGCAGGGGCGCAGCCGACCCCCTGTGAGGTACGCAAGGGACCATCCTGGTGGTGGTGGGGAGGATGGAGGTGAATGAAAGCGTCATCATCTGTGAACTCAGACATGTGCAAGTACCAATCTTATATAGTACAAGTATTAGAAGATGTTTGGATAGATGAGAAGGTAATAGGTGACGTAACAATTGAGTCTTCCTGGCAGAACATGCACTAAAGCTTTCATTTCAGTGATGAAATAGAAAACTAATCCTTAAAGTGAAACCATGAAAATAATAAAAACATTAACAATATTGTTATTAATATGATTTAAAAGAAAAGTATTTTTTTCTAAAACCGAGATGAAATTAGATTAATCAGAGCTAGAAACCTACCTCTCCCATGCAGACTCAATGCAGGAAGGGTAGAGAATGACCAAATACTGGATATTTAGATTAAAACTGCAGTCAGAAAATGAAAGGGGAAGATGCACACATATCAAGACAGGCACAGCAGGTATACATTTTAACCTTTTTGTGTAATTCTATGTGAAATGAGAATAATACTTTCCATACCTGTTACAGAAATACAGCAAAGCTGTTAACTGACCTTTCGCCGGCCCCTCCCCCAAAACGGCCATTGTCCAATCACACATCATAGCAACCGTTACTATGTGAGCAGGTCCGTCAAACATTGACTCCAAGCAAGATGGTGAAGCGGTGCGCCCCACGGCGTTTGTAAATCGGACACTAAATATCCCGAGAGATTGTCGGGAGGAGTTGTGTTCTTTCCGTTCCCAAAGCCGAAAACACAATGTGAGCTACAATGGATAAAACAGTGTGGACGGCCCCACTCCCAGTTAAATGTGTCGAACATGGTTAACTCGCGTGCAGCGTGCGTGAGACACTGAGATTATTCAAAGAAACATAGCAGATCAAGAGGATCCACAAAGGAATTACGTTTCTAAAGGGTTGTTGTTAATGTGATATTTTCGGGGGATGAAATGAGCAGCAGTCACTAGCAGTGCAGCGCCCGTAGCTACAGTTTAGAGGAGTAAACGCTCGCAACGGGGAAAGCATGAAGCTTACTTGACAACATCAGTTCATATATCAATATTGTAAGGAATAGAAATAACCTTAGAAAATGTATGGTTATCTGCATCTTTCCATCTCTTATGTATAATGTTAGTTACTTTTTAAACACGAAAATCGCATTCAGCATGACACGCAAACGGTTGCCGTGGTAATGAGCCTGCTTGTTAAAGCGAATTTATAATCCTGTATCTGAGGCAAAATTACTAAATATGCAGCGCGCGTTATACATTTCTAACTCCAAACAATTAGCCACTGAACCAGCTTGTAACAGTTCTAGTAAACTGTTACCTGCCTCCTATGTTAAATGCACGTTGCAATTTCACTCCCGGCCAGTAGAGGGCACTAGGGAGCCATTATCCGGGAGATCTCTTCAGGCCAGAGAGTAAAAGTAAGAGGGAAGTGGGAGTTAAATATACTTGTTAGCTGAGAGCACATGCTCTGTCTATGCTTTCATTTGGAAAACCCCGTTGAGGAACATTTGTGTTCAACATCTCAATGTGAGTTGATTTATTTGTTTCTTTATCATTAACAAGTGTGAAAGTATTTTGCTTGCTGAACCTCATGTTGCATTGTTTGTTTTATTTTGACCAGAGGGTTTTTTGTATCTGCTTGATTTTGAGGGCTTCTCAACTGATTCAACTACTTTGTGTGATTGTCTTCAACGTGGAAGTATATCCGAAGACCTGAACCAAAAGACACTTTTTCCTTGGAGTAACCCTTGTTGAACGTACGTGTATGATGCTCTTCTAACATCTTAAACATGTACAATGGTGTGATGGACCAAGGACAATGGTGGTAACTCTGGACTTTGATATTGGATGCACATTTATAAGGTTTTGCTTCCCAATGGTGAGGGAAGTACCATAATTAAAACATCCCTGAAAAGGAAGAAGAGTAAGGAATGCATTGCAACTAATCAAGCAAGGAAAATGAGAACAGGCCAGTGAAAGCGATCAAGGTGCATTTTGATTGTGACATTACCAGTCATCTTAGAAGCACAGTTTAATAGTTTCGGCCAGCTTGCACACCATTCTCCTGTGGCCACACATGATACCCAGCATCCTGGAAAGAAGCATACATATATCCCCATGCACCCTCTCCACCTCTTGACAGACGGAGCCTGACATGGCACCGGTGCGCCACCGCTGATAAGGTATACTCTCTCAATCAACTGTTGGGAGATCGAATTTGAGTTTTAAATTATTACTGACTGCAGCATCTGCCGATGCAAATGTGACGGCCGCAGTGATTATCTTCTAGTTTTTGAGATCGTCAGTGGTGTGGGTGGAGAGCGAGGGAGGGGTGCGAACGGACCCCCCAGATGCTCGTTGGCTGACAAGCGAGGGGATTTGCACACAGCACTGATCCCCAGCTATGAGGGCTTAGTGTCAGAGCCGTGCTTACAAGGACAGGAGAGAGAGATCCGTGCTAGAATAGGGAAGTATCCTCAAAGATCTTCTTTGCTAAAATTAATGATTTTTATTATAGCGCTTAATCCATCGAGGATATTTCTGTCAGTTCGTTAAGCTCATGATGAATCAGTTCAGGTCAGTGGATGATACGCTAATGATAGCGAATGACATCCATGAGGAAATGGGGAAAAAAGTTACCAGCATGAATATATAAAAATAGTTGTATCCAAAAATAAATAAATAAAAATCACAATCTCATGACTTTCTTTTTTTCCATGGAATACAATCTATGGAATATTATGCACTGTAAAAACAAATTTGTTTAGTTTACTTATTTTAATTGTGCAAACGCGTTGCCTTAATTTAAGTAAGCAAGCTTCTTACTTAATCCATTTAAATGTTGTCTACTTCATTCTATCTGTGATCTAAGGAAGTGTACTCTCAGAGTGCATTGCAGCATGAATAAATTAATTGCTTTGTTTTGCTATTTTTGGCTTTATATTTTTATATTTTTGGCCACCTATAGCAAATAAAATTGTAATGGTCTTATTAATTAAATAAATAAAAAAACCTTGTTACCATTGTTGTGGTTTGCATGCTGAATGTCGAAGTATATGTGTGACTCTTATATTGTCACAAATATAGAGGGATTATATCAACCAAATTAAAAGTTTATGCCATAAATGTTAGCAATAAAATGTTACAAAATTTTAGGAAATCAACATGAATTTATGAAGTCAACTTATGTGATGTTCTCCCAAAAATGTTTGTTGTATTGACAATAACATTCAAGATGACTGGAAAATGAGCGAATGCAGCTAAGAAGAATGATGACTGCAGAAGTGGAAGACATAATTGAAAAGTCAGTTAAGAATTGCCCCGCCTGTTTTTCAATTTTAAATTATTTTTTGCTTTGCCAAATTGTAATGCTTAGTTGGGTTTTCTGAGTAACGAAGGCATAGCATGCAAACAGTACATATTTTCCATGAACGGGAATGGAGACAACTCCAAAATGTCAAAAAGCACACCAAAAGTATGAAGTAAACATAATTACCAAACATACTTTTTCGCACACATTATCAAATGGCTTTAAGACTTGGAATAACATTTTTTCAAAATTTGTCTTTTTCTGTTCTGCAGAAGAAAGGAAATCATATGGGATTAGAATATCATGAGAGAGTAAATGATGACAGAATTTAAATTTTTGATTGACCTATTCTTTTAATTTGGTTACTCTGCACTGTGAAAACACAAGCTCATGAAATCATAAATTAGAGATTCACTTAGGTTTCTCTTTACACTTTGGATAACAAAGCAAGCCAGGGGAAATCAAATAAACAAACAACGGTATGAAAATGAGGGATGGTGTTTATAGACAAGTACCTCGAGTGATTTGATTTCTGGGGGGAAATTTTCTCCCACCAGCCGAGCAGAATAGTAAGAATGCATAGATTATGGATCCATAAATTGCCCTTCTTTACTTTGAATCATGCTTCAAACAAATGTTGTGTGAGGACTGGAGGCTTACTAATGCATGTGTCTATATTGTCTGATATATGACATATATTATCATAACACAGAAATCTATAAATAATAATACTAAATTGTATTATTATTGTTGTTGTTATTAATATACACTATATTGCATACACTACTTAATTATGTGCTGACAATATCTATCATATATCTTTCTTTGGTGGCACGACTTCATAAGAGAGCACGCACACACACACACACACACACACACACACACACACACACACACACACACACACACACACACACACACACACACACACACACACACACACACCACACACACTTAAACACACAAACAAGAACCTCAAACAGTAATTAGAGGGAAAGGGCCTCAAGGAAGCAAAAATAAAGATGGCCCAGGGTAAATTTCCTGTCTTTGATAGAGCCATGGACGGATATTAGAAAGGCACTATAAGTAAAGCCAAATCCTCCTGAAAGCAATTGCTTTTCAAATACTACTGCAGGAAATGCATCAGCTGCTTATCAAATAACAACTTTACATTTAAATCCGTCATACATAAAATGATCCTTAAATAAAAGGAATCCATCATTACACCAGTATAAATCTAGAACATGTCATGTATTGTGTGTCAATTCAATAGACAGTTCACAAGTTCACACTTACAAATAAGTCAGATAGAATAAATGGTATGCATATTTGACGTGCTGTCCGAGGAGAGGGCTTCGGGCTCGGTATTTGTACCATACACAAAGGTTTTTTTTTGTTTTTTTTTTTACTATTCAAAGTCAAAAAGTTCAAAAGTAAATACACCATCAATCCTTCTTCCAAAACATAATTTTGTCTCCCAAAACAGTTTTTTGCATACATGCATCACTCGCCCATTTGTTTCTCGTCATATTCATTAATAGGGAAAAGTTTCTCCGGCTGCTTTGAGATGTGTATGGTGTGTGACATAGGTTTGTTGTCACAATGAGTGAGAAAGGTTGACATGGAGCAGCTAAATCTCAAACCTCCGGGGATCACACGTTTTAAAAAAGAAAAAGAAAATGCAGAATAGAGGAGAGTTTCCTGGAAAAACAAGAATGCAGAGCTCGTAATAAAACCAGAATCAACATTGGTCGGCTTTTCGGAGATGATGATGAGAACGTTGAATGATGATGAGAAGGATTTGAAACGTTGTAAAGCCAAAGCGGAAATGGTGTTTTTATTACTCAACAGGTGAGTAAGGTATTTTATTGAACAGATAAATTGCCATGTAGCTATTTAAAAGAGATCATTTTTAAGCATTATCTGTTGTTCTTTGTATATTTGTCTTGTTCCTTGTCTAATGGGTGTAGCTAACATCTTCAGCTATAGTCAGCTTGAGATCTAAACTTGTTATATATCTTGAGCCTAGCAGTAAATGTTCTATGAGGTGTATAGGATAACCATATTCATTCACACAGTTACACAGAGCAGAAGCACAACCAAAAAAAAAAAATCTTCTGCAAAATGCATGCAGTTTACAAAAGCCAAATTGCATACCTACTGTTAATGTTGGTCAACATTTCTAGCATCAGAACAGTATACATTTCATTTTTATATTACTATTTTCACCCTCTCTCTGCCTTTATAATTAAATGTTTTTTCCTGTACCTTTTGATTCATGATTCAACATAACTGTTAACCTGTTTTCAATGATATGTACCTTTAATCTATTATTTAACAGTTAACAAAAACACTGCCTTCTACACTCGTTTGCTTAACCTTCTATTCATCTGCTACAGAAATGAACGCTCTTCTTTCCTGGCTTGTGTGCCGTACCCTTTACGTCTTCAGACTTCCATTGAACACTGGAATTAAGTTAAGGCAAAAGAACATAATTAATTAGTCTCCAAAGACTATAAACAAAGAAATTCAAGCTAATAACAAAGCCTCTATTGGCTACTTCTCCCTAGAACCAGGACAAAGGACTAATTAGAGTACACCGCATGCAGTCCTGCACAAGTGTTTTCTCTTCAGCTGTCAACCTGCTCAACTCTGAACTTCTCTGTTAACCCCTCTCACTCCCACAGAAGGTATGCGTCCTGCTACATTTTAGTTCAGTGACTCTTTTCTATTTTTACCCCATCTCATTTGCACTATAAGGTTGCACTTTCATTGCTCAGGAGACTGAATGGAGTTCTCACATGTGCTTTGTTTAAATGTCAATTTGGTGTTAGTTGTTTTTCATAAGATTAATGTTTTAATTTAGCCTGTCTGAACATAGCGGCACCTTCTCTATTTAAATAACATGTCATTTTCACTGAAACTGGTCACTTGATTTGATCTGGTAACAGATTTCTCATGGTTCGGTTTAACATCACTGTGTAGTAATCTTGGTTTCAGTTCCATTTTTATAGTTAAAAAATGTGTGAACATTTGGGGAAGATCATAAAGATTCTACAAAATGTCTCATTATGTGTTACACACAAGAACATTAGTTATTTTTCATGATAATTTATTCCTTTAATATTTGTATCATAATAAATTAGACTGATGCACAAACCATGCATAGAACCATGGAAATAAATCAATTCACCCTTTAATTCACCTTTTAATTAAATTTAACCAATCCTGTACACATTTATTATCTTTTATTGGGAAATTAAATTTCATTCATTCATTCTATCAAACTTCTCAGTTGTTTAAGAGATTAAGGCGATTATCAAAATACATTTTATAAAAATCACCTGTCAAGCTAATGAAAGCTTTAGCATAAGTTCTGCCAGGAAGACTCATTGTTACATCACTTACTGTATTACCTTCACATCTAATCAAGTCCTTATACTCGCTGTATAAAAGATCGGTACTCACACGTTTGAGTTCGCAGATACTGACGCGACAACTACCTCCACCCTCCCCACCACCACCAGGATGGTCCTGTCCACACATCCCGGGGAGTCATTAGAGAATACACATATGACCCGAAGGAAGCATATGGAGAACACTGGGCTGTCCACCTGCAGGTGGAAAATTTCAACCCCGGGGGTGGCAAGGTGGCTTGCCAAGGGAAAGACACATGCTCAGAGAGGCTTACAGTGGGAATACACATGTAGGGGTAGTTCCGGAGAGGGACCATGCACAGGGAAGGGGCATTAAAGAATACATATATGACCCGAAGGAAGCATATGGAGAACACTGGGGTGTCCAGCCGCAGGTGGAAAATTTCAACCCCAGGGGTGGCAAGGTGGCTTGCCAAGGGAAATACAGATGCTCAGAAAGGCTTACAGTGGGAATACACATGTGGGGGTAGTTCCGGAGAGGGACCATGCACACGGAAGGCACCTAGCCGACGCACAGGCAAGATACACTGGCGCTGACGTCAGGAGTGCTGGAGAAACTCAGGGCTTTCGGGGAAGCTCACCTGAGGAGAATATCGCACGTATCCAGTCCTTGGAGTGGAATGGCGAGAAAGTGAAGACACCTGAGCGGGTCCAATACTAGCTGGTTGAAGCGAGTACATGAGAGGACACTGGCTTCACTCTGAGATTGTAGAATCTGGCGAATGTGTTAGGTGTCGCCCAGCCTGCAGCTCTGCAGATGTCTGTTAGCGAGGTGCCATGCGCTAGAGCTCAAGAGGACACCACACTCCGGGTGGAGTGGGCAGTCACACCAAGGGGGCACGGTCGACCTAAGCAATGGTGTCCACTATCCAGTGAGACAGCCTCTGCTCAGAGAGAGCCTTTCCCTTCAGCTTCCCACCATAACAGACAAAGAGCTGGTCTGAGGTCCTGAAACACTGCGTTCTGTCTACATAAGCGCGGAGAGCGAGCCTACTGGACAGAGCAGTGCCAAGGCTGGGTCTGCCTCCTCCGAGGGCAGCGCTTGCAGGTTCACCACCTGGTCCCGGAAGGGAGTGGTGGGAACCTTTGGCACATATCCAGGCCAGGGTCTCAGGATCACGTGAGAGTAAGCCGGCCCGAATTCCAGGCACGCTTCGTCAACGGAGAATGCGTGCAGGTCCCCTAACCTCTTGATAGAGGCCAGTCCAACCAGGAGCGCTGTCTTCAGTGACATGAACTTAAGCTCAACTGATTGTAAAGGCTCAAGGGGAACACTCTGCAGGGCAATTAGAACCACCGCAAGGTCCCAAGAGGGAACGAGAGGAGGGTGAGGAGGATTCAGTCTCCTCGCTCCTCTCAGGAACCTGACGATCAGGTCGTGCTCTCCTTTTACTTTTTGGACTCACCTTCTACCATATCATGGTGTGCGGCAATAGCGGCAACGTATACTTTGAGGGTGGAGGGAGACAGCCTTCGCTCCAATCCATCTTGAAGGTAGGGAAAGCACAACGCCGATCGAACATCTCCGGGGGTCTTCTCGGCGAAAAGTGCACCAGCTGACAAAGAGGTTCCACTTCAACGCATAGACGTGTCTCGAGGATGATGCTCTAGCGGAGGTAGGGTACTCAAACCTGCCCCGTCCAGGAGCCACTCTTTTACGTGGAGGCTCCAAGATCGGGGCGAGGGTGCCACAGGGTGCCCCGTCCCTGAGAAAGGAGGTCCTTCCTCGGAGGGATTGGCCAAGGAGGTGCTGTCACGCGGAGTTCAAGTTCGGAGAACCAGGTCCGGGTGGGCCAATACGGCACAACCAGAAGGACCTGCTCCTCGTCCTCCTTGACCTTGCGCAAGGTCTGCGCAAGAAGGCTCACTGGGGGAAATGCATACTTGCGGCCCCGTGGCCAGCTGTGCGCCAGTGCATCCGTGCCGAGCATGCCCTCGGTCAGGGAATAATACAGGTCGCAATGGGACGAGTCATGAGAGGCAACAGATCTGTCTGTGCGTCCCTGAACTGGTCCCAATCAGCTGAACCGACTGGGGATGGAGTCGCCATTCTCCAGGGAGGGGCTGAAGCCGTGAGAGCTCGTCAGCTGCACAGTTCAGTGCTCCGGGAAAATAAATGGCTCGAAGCGACCTCAGACGCTTCTGACTCCATAAGAGGAGGTGGCGAGCGAGCTGCGACATATGGCGAGAGCAGTTTTTTTGATGGTAGATGTACGCTACAGAGGCGGTATTGTCTAATTGGACTAGTACGTGTTTGACCCCAGAGCAACACCAGAAAGTGGTGCAGGGCAAGGCGTACTGCCAGCAACTCGAGGCAATTGACATGCCATAGGCGCTGGGGTCCTGTCCAGACATTGCATGTCCATTGCACATGGCGCTCCAGCCCGTGGAGGCATCTGTTGAGACAACAACATGCCGGGAAGCTCATTCCAGGGGCACTCCGGCCCGTAGAAAACTGAGGTTCGACCACGGTGTGAAGTACTGATGGCAGGTCGGAGTAACTGGTACTCGGAGAGTGCTTTGTTGCAATGCCCACCTCGGGACTCGGTCGCGAAGCCAAAGCTGAAGCGGTCTCATATGAAGCAATCCGAGCGGCGTTGCTGTGGCTGCAGATGCCATATGCCCCAGGAGCCTCTGAAAAACATCAGTGGAACCGCACTCTTGCGTTTGAAGTCTCAGGCAAGTCAGCAATGGCTGAGTGGAGAAGGCGACCAAGTCAATACTGAGTAAAGAGATCCTCTGCACGGGGCAAAGTTACTCTTTCCCAGTTGACCCGAAGGCCCAGACGAGCTAGCTGCCGGAGCACTGGGTCCCTGTGTTCGCAAAACCTGGTCTCGAGAGTGAGCTAAGAAAGCCAGTCGCCGAGATAGTTCAGGATGCGAACCCCGTGTTCCCATGGAGGAACAAGGGCTGCCTCGACAACCTATGTGAAGGCGCTAGGAGACAGGGCTAGCCCGAATGGGAGAACAGCGTACTGACATGCGCGCGCCCTGACAGCAAACCGTAGGTAGGGTCTGAGTCGAAGGAGAACGGAGACATAAAAGTAGGCATCCTTCAGGTCGATCGCTGCAACCCAATCCTGTGGCCGCACACATCCGGAAATGCGTTTGGCCAGGAGCATCTTGAACAGCAGCCTGTGAAGGGGCGGTTCGGATGCGTAGGTTCAGGACTGGGCGTAACCCACCAGATATCTCCGGGACAATGAGGTAGGGGCTGTAAACCCGGACCTCATTTCGGCTGGAGGGACAGTCTCAATCGTACCCTTCGCCAGTAGGGTAGCAACCTCCGCTCTCATGATAGGGCTATAGCCACCGACCATAGTGGAGCGGACTCCCCTGAAGCGGGAGGAGGACCGTGCGAACTGAATCGCATAGCCGAGCCGATGGTTTGCGCAACCCAGCGGAACAGATAGGGATGCTCTAGGCAGGCTCCCAACTGTGCCAGCGGAGTCAAGAACCACAGATGTCCCCTCGGTGGTGCAGCGAAGTCTGGACTTCAGCCATTGGACATCTGGCAGGGATAAATGTGTAGTGCACTGGATGGAGCGGTGGTAGAACATTTCTAAATCCCCAGTGCTGAAGTTCTGTATTAGTATTCAAATAGAATCAGGTGTCAAGACCATTTTATTTATTTAAACTACCTCTCAAGAGTTTGGGATTTTTTAATGTTTTTGAGTCTCTTATGCTCACCCAGGCTACATTTATTTGATAACAAAATACAGTAAAAACAGTAATATTGTAAAATATAATTACAATTTAAAACTCTATTTTAAAATGTAATGTATTGCAAAGCTGAATTTTCATCTTCATTACTCCAGTTTCCAATGTCTCATAAAAAAAAACATTTAGAATCATTTCTAATGTGTTGATTTGATACACAATAAATCATTTCTTATTATTATCAATGTTGACACTTTTTTCAGAACACTTTTGACAAGGTTCAAAAGAACAGCAATTATTTTATAGTTAAAAAATGTGTGAACATTTGGGGAAGATCATAAAGATTCTACAAAATGTCTCATTATGTGTTACACACAAGAACATTAGTTATTTTTCATGATAATTTATTCCTTTAATATTTGTATCATAATAAATTAGACTGATGCACAAACCATGCATAGAACCATGGAAATAAATCAATTCACCCTTTAATTCACCTTTTAATTAAATTTAACCAATCCTGTACACATTTATTATCTTTTATTGGGAAATTAAATTTCATTCATTCATTCTATCAAACTTCTCAGTTGTTTAAGAGATTAAGGCGATTATCAAAATACATTTTATAAAAATCACCTGTCAAGCTAATGAAAGCTTTAGCATAAGTTCTGCCAGGAAGACTCATTGTTACATCACTTACTGTATTACCTTCACATCTAATCAAGTCCTTATACTCGCTGTATAAAAGATCGGTACTCACACGTTTGAGTTCGCAGATACTGACGCGACAACTACCTCCACCCTCCCCACCACCACCAGGATGGTCCTGTCCACACATCCCGGGGAGTCATTAGAGAATACACATATGACCCGAAGGAAGCATATGGAGAACACTGGGCTGTCCACCTGCAGGTGGAAAATTTCAACCCCGGGGGTGGCAAGGTGGCTTGCCAAGGGAAAGACACATGCTCAGAGAGGCTTACAGTGGGAATACACATGTAGGGGTAGTTCCGGAGAGGGACCATGCACAGGGAAGGGGCATTAAAGAATACATATATGACCCGAAGGAAGCATATGGAGAACACTGGGGTGTCCAGCCGCAGGTGGAAAATTTCAACCCCAGGGGTGGCAAGGTGGCTTGCCAAGGGAAATACAGATGCTCAGAAAGGCTTACAGTGGGAATACACATGTGGGGGTAGTTCCGGAGAGGGACCATGCACACGGAAGGCACCTAGCCGACGCACAGGCAAGATACACTGGCGCTGACGTCAGGAGTGCTGGAGAAACTCAGGGCTTTCGGGGAAGCTCACCTGAGGAGAATATCGCACGTATCCAGTCCTTGGAGTGGAATGGCGAGAAAGTGAAGACACCTGAGCGGGTCCAATACTAGCTGGTTGAAGCGAGTACATGAGAGGACACTGGCTTCACTCTGAGATTGTAGAATCTGGCGAATGTGTTAGGTGTCGCCCAGCCTGCAGCTCTGCAGATGTCTGTTAGCGAGGTGCCATGCGCTAGAGCTCAAGAGGACACCACACTCCGGGTGGAGTGGGCAGTCACACCAAGGGGGCACGGTCGACCTAAGCAATGGTGTCCACTATCCAGTGAGACAGCCTCTGCTCAGAGAGAGCCTTTCCCTTCAGCTTCCCACCATAACAGACAAAGAGCTGGTCTGAGGTCCTGAAACACTGCGTTCTGTCTACATAAGCGCGGAGAGCGAGCCTACTGGACAGAGCAGTGCCAAGGCTGGGTCTGCCTCCTCCGAGGGCAGCGCTTGCAGGTTCACCACCTGGTCCCGGAAGGGAGTGGTGGGAACCTTTGGCACATATCCAGGCCAGGGTCTCAGGATCACGTGAGAGTAAGCCGGCCCGAATTCCAGGCACGCTTCGTCAACGGAGAATGCGTGCAGGTCCCCTAACCTCTTGATAGAGGCCAGTCCAACCAGGAGCGCTGTCTTCAGTGACATGAACTTAAGCTCAACTGATTGTAAAGGCTCAAGGGGAACACTCTGCAGGGCAATTAGAACCACCGCAAGGTCCCAAGAGGGAACGAGAGGAGGGTGAGGAGGATTCAGTCTCCTCGCTCCTCTCAGGAACCTGACGATCAGGTCGTGCTCTCCTTTTACTTTTTGGACTCACCTTCTACCATATCATGGTGTGCGGCAATAGCGGCAACGTATACTTTGAGGGTGGAGGGAGACAGCCTTCGCTCCAATCCATCTTGAAGGTAGGGAAAGCACAACGCCGATCGAACATCTCCGGGGGTCTTCTCGGCGAAAAGTGCACCAGCTGACAAAGAGGTTCCACTTCAACGCATAGACGTGTCTCGAGGATGATGCTCTAGCGGAGGTAGGGTACTCAAACCTGCCCCGTCCAGGAGCCACTCTTTTACGTGGAGGCTCCAAGATCGGGGCGAGGGTGCCACAGGGTGCCCCGTCCCTGAGAAAGGAGGTCCTTCCTCGGAGGGATTGGCCAAGGAGGTGCTGTCACGCGGAGTTCAAGTTCGGAGAACCAGGTCCGGGTGGGCCAATACGGCACAACCAGAAGGACCTGCTCCTCGTCCTCCTTGACCTTGCGCAAGGTCTGCGCAAGAAGGCTCACTGGGGGAAATGCATACTTGCGGCCCCGTGGCCAGCTGTGCGCCAGTGCATCCGTGCCGAGCATGCCCTCGGTCAGGGAATAATACAGGTCGCAATGGGACGAGTCATGAGAGGCAACAGATCTGTCTGTGCGTCCCTGAACTGGTCCCAATCAGCTGAACCGACTGGGGATGGAGTCGCCATTCTCCAGGGAGGGGCTGAAGCCGTGAGAGCTCGTCAGCTGCACAGTTCAGTGCTCCGGGAAAATAAATGGCTCGAAGCGACCTCAGACGCTTCTGACTCCATAAGAGGAGGTGGCGAGCGAGCTGCGACATATGGCGAGAGCAGTTTTTTTGATGGTAGATGTACGCTACAGAGGCGGTATTGTCTAATTGGACTAGTACGTGTTTGACCCCAGAGCAACACCAGAAAGTGGTGCAGGGCAAGGCGTACTGCCAGCAACTCGAGGCAATTGACATGCCATAGGCGCTGGGGTCCTGTCCAGACATTGCATGTCCATTGCACATGGCGCTCCAGCCCGTGGAGGCATCTGTTGAGACAACAACATGCCGGGAAGCTCATTCCAGGGGCACTCCGGCCCGTAGAAAACTGAGGTTCGACCACGGTGTGAAGTACTGATGGCAGGTCGGAGTAACTGGTACTCGGAGAGTGCTTTGTTGCAATGCCCACCTCGGGACTCGGTCGCGAAGCCAAAGCTGAAGCGGTCTCATATGAAGCAATCCGAGCGGCGTTGCTGTGGCTGCAGATGCCATATGCCCCAGGAGCCTCTGAAAAACATCAGTGGAACCGCACTCTTGCGTTTGAAGTCTCAGGCAAGTCAGCAATGGCTGAGTGGAGAAGGCGACCAAGTCAATACTGAGTAAAGAGATCCTCTGCACGGGGCAAAGTTACTCTTTCCCAGTTGACCCGAAGGCCCAGACGAGCTAGCTGCCGGAGCACTGGGTCCCTGTGTTCGCAAAACCTGGTCTCGAGAGTGAGCTAAGAAAGCCAGTCGCCGAGATAGTTCAGGATGCGAACCCCGTGTTCCCATGGAGGAACAAGGGCTGCCTCGACAACCTATGTGAAGGCGCTAGGAGACAGGGCTAGCCCGAATGGGAGAACAGCGTACTGACATGCGCGCGCCCTGACAGCAAACCGTAGGTAGGGTCTGAGTCGAAGGAGAACGGAGACATAAAAGTAGGCATCCTTCAGGTCGATCGCTGCAACCCAATCCTGTGGCCGCACACATCCGGAAATGCGTTTGGCCAGGAGCATCTTGAACAGCAGCCTGTGAAGGGGCGGTTCGGATGCGTAGGTTCAGGACTGGGCGTAACCCACCAGATATCTCCGGGACAATGAGGTAGGGGCTGTAAACCCGGACCTCATTTCGGCTGGAGGGACAGTCTCAATCGTACCCTTCGCCAGTAGGGTAGCAACCTCCGCTCTCATGATAGGGCTATAGCCACCGACCATAGTGGAGCGGACTCCCCTGAAGCGGGGAGGAGACCGTGCGAACTGAATCGCATAGCCGAGCCGATGGTTTGCGCAACCCAGCGGAACAGATAGGGATGCTCTAGGCAGGCTCCCAACTGTGCCAGCGGAGTCAAGAACCACAGATGTCCCCTCGGTGGTGCAGCGAAGCGGAATAACCGGCCCAGACGTGGACGGCATAGCGGCCTGGTGTGGGGGCACGGTCATAACCGCACCCTGACAGAGGAGGCCAGGGAAGGACCAGCATTCCACGGGGGCCTGCTCTGCCAGGGGTCTGGCGACAGAGGGGGATGAGAGCGGAACGGTCCGAGGACGGCACACACTGTCAACCGGCTCTGAGACAGAGGGGACGAGGGGTGCACGGCTCAGAGGTGGTGCACCGTGTCGTCCGTGAACTCTGTATGCTCAGAGACGAGAGAGTCAGTTCTTTCTGAATAAGGATTCTTCCCCAGCCCTCCACCGGGGAAAGGAGTGGAAAGACTCCTGGAAAGAACTGAGTCTCATCTCTGAGCAGCCCATCTCAAAAGTGCTGCTTTACCCGGCGTTTAGCGGGGGCGGGGCTGGAGAGGGCTGTGGCATCCCCCCTACGGTCTTCCAGAGCCAGGCCCGGGAGAACGGGCGGGGTTGGAACCGTGGGAGGGCGCATTCGGCGGTGGGCAGACTGAGGGATCTGAGCAGACGGCGGGGCCGTCGGGCAGAATAACCTCAATCTGCTCACGGGCGGTTGAGAACTGTTGGGCGAAAGCACTCAACCGCACCGCCAAAGAGGGCGACCTGGGATATGGGGGTGTCGAGCAGACGGGTCTGCCCGACATCCTGCAAATAAGACCGGTCAGCCCCAGAATGGTGAACATCACCTGACTCCGAGAGCGTACAGCTCAAAGTCGATAGGTGTTCGAAGCAAAACCCCATTCGTCGTCATCCGACGTAAATCGGGGTGACAACGAAAGGGAACTACAGGGACTCGTCTCAAGATCACTCATTTAACAGTACATCTATTGCCAAAGTTATGGGGAAAAAAAGATTAGACAATGATAGAGAATTATTGAAAAATATTCAAATCAGGATTATCAGAATGAGAACGTTTGCAAAGTTTTTCAATTTTATTGGTGTTTATTCGCTTTAGCATGCAGTGTGAAGAATTTCACTCAGTTTCCTGATCATTCTGATTCCTTTTCAGCTTGTGAAAAACAAATTTATACTCACGTCCGTTATGTATTTTGTATGTTACCATCTCTGACAGACAGCATGTTGAAGCCTCTCAGGCCCCCATTTTCACCATTCTCGGAAAAAGTGATGAGGAACATCCGGTAGTCTGGGTTTCTCCTTGTAATGCTTGTACTCCCTGGACCTCTGCTTCTCATAAATACTAGTGTATTGTGCACGTTATTTTTTTGACAGACACCAATGTTGTGATGTTCCAATAATGTGGATTTGAAAAACAGATGGATTGTATAATAATTGTTTATTTATAAGTTGACAAGTATTTACTGAAGTGATTGATGCCCATGAATTTTACAGTATGTTGATGTTTTTAATTCTAATAAAAAAAAAAATTGGCGAATGTGGTAACGTGTGTGAGGAGTGAACTATACTTGATTTTTATAAAAAATGCTGTAGATGTCCAAAATGATTTTTGCATAGTTCATTACACTTATTTTATGGAATGAAGTTTAATTTGTGGCTAAAATAAATTACATGTCACACAGAGACTGACATGTTTGGCTTCTCAAAAATGTTACATTGCTATCGAACATTCTTTGACTTTTGAAAATCAAGCTAATTTTTTTTTTACCAGGAAAGGATGGCCAAAGTTGTTTTTGTCTCTTATAAGATAAATCTTTTAATTAAACCAATGCAGATCCTTTTGTAAATAATAGTGAAAATCACTGTTGTTCCATTATTACCCCTTAGTAGATTTGAAATATATGAAAATAATATTATGCTATTTCCAGTTGGATGCCAACTGCATTTTATTGCGGTTCTGTACTTGTACTAGACACAATGACAATAAAGTGAAATCAAATCTTGTTTTTCTCCAAACTGTAGTGAGCAAAAAGTGCTTGAATCTAATGAGATCTCCATTTTGCGAAGAATTGAAAGAGAAAGGAAGATCCATTACTGACTGTCTTCAAAAGCTCATCTACTTCCTCTCATCACTTCAAAGTCAGGTTGTCTTGCGGTGCGTCCATTTCAGTGGCTCCTGATGTTTTCTTTTCACAAAACAGATCAAAGACGGTCCAAGTTGAAGATTTGTCATCTCTTCGAGACTGTCACTGTCTAGAAGGTTTGGAATGGGAAACGAAAGAGAGAGATTGCAAGAAGAAAACAAAGAAAAATGGCTGAGCATTGATTGTCAGGTCTTGTTTCCTCTTCCTCACATCCAAAACGTGAGACATGGTGAGAGCATGCTCCCCTAGAGCCATTCTTGCAAGATGCCTTTAACCGCATCTGTCTTTCACATCTCTCGCGAGCAAAGACGGGTCTTTTTTTATTTGGATATATATTCATCACCCCATCAAAGTGAGACAAAAGAGTCTATTTCTACCCTGTGCCGCTTTCACAGCTTGCTTTTTAAGCATCACGGACATCAGAGACAAAGAGAGCAAGAGTGTGTGAGAGAGAGAGGCTGTGATTTCAAGTAAAGAAGGCACAATAACTTTTGTGGTCCCCGCTGGCCTGCATACAGACATTTAAAAGAACCAGAGTAAAAAGGGAAAGTTCAGGGCAACTCACAAAGTGAGCAGAAGGAGACGGATGAAGAGATGGAGATGCGGAGAGCAAGCAAGGGGCCTGGCGTTTAGAAATTTTGGACATTCAGTAATCATTAATGAACAAGGTTAACAGCACCAGACATCTGCGTTGCAAGGGAATTGAGGCGTTTAATTTAAGCCAACAGGTTCCATCTGACACCTGAGAGTCCAAGGACGTTCACATTTCCGTGCCAAAACATGTCAGGGTTGGAAAGGAGTGAGCGAAAACTCAGAGACACTCAAATGATAAAAGTCCCAGATCAAGTCCAGTGCTAACCAAAGGAACAACCTCTAAAGAATAGGCAGGCATGTACTTACCAGAGCAGGGCAGATGAGTCTGGACTTCAGCCATTGGACATCTGGCAGGGATAAATGTGTAGTGCACTGGATGGAGCGGTGGTAGAACATTTCTAAATCCCCAGTGCTGAAGTTCTGTATTAGTATTCAAATAGAATCAGGTGTCAAGACCATTTTATTTATTTAAACTACCTCTCAAGAGTTTGGGATTTTTTAATGTTTTTGAGTCTCTTATGCTCACCCAGGCTACATTTATTTGATAACAAAATACAGTAAAAACAGTAATATTGTAAAATATAATTACAATTTAAAACTCTATTTTAAAATGTAATGTATTGCAAAGCTGAATTTTCATCTTCATTACTCCAGTTTCCAATGTCTCATAAAAAAAAACATTTAGAATCATTTCTAATGTGTTGATTTGATACACAATAAATCATTTCTTATTATTATCAATGTTGACACTTTTTTCAGAACACTTTTGACAAGGTTCAAAAGAACAGCAATTATTTGAAACCTAAATCTTTTGTAACATTGTACATTTCTTTACGGTCACATTTACTCAATTTAATGTGTCATTGCTGGATGGAAGTATTACTTAAATTGGAAGCGCGTGTCAAAACGGAACAAAATCCACCTTTTAAATTATCTTCCATTTACAGTTAGTAAGTAAGTAAGTAAGTAAGTAAATTTTATTTATATAGCACATTTATAGCAGGCCTACCCAAAGTGCTGCACAAAGTAAAAACAAAACAAAAACAGAAAAACAGCCAAACAGAAAAGACAGAAATAGCATCAGGAGAAAATTAAAATGGCAGGGAATAAAAATAAGTTTTCAATTTTGATTTAAAAATAGCAGTTAAAGGTGCAAGGCGGATGTCCAAAGGCAGTTGGTTCCATAGACGGGGGCGGCAACAGCAAAGGCTCTATCTCAGGGGCGGCGTTTGCGTATGGCAGAGTATGGCCATTGCCATACCCTAGCAGTCAGAGTTCAGATAAAACATCAGCTGATGATGATGATGCTCGTTAAAGATTTTAGAAGGGCTTTTTAACCCCCCTAAATATTCACCCCAGCCCCCCAAAAAATGTGCGTTTCGTGATCGCTCAGTCAGTCGTCACCTTTAAAAGTCATTTAAAAAAAAGCTCATCTCAACCGGCTTCTCCGCAGCGTCAGCGTCAGAACAAAAGCAGATGAAAACGTGCATGCATTTATAGATATACCGTGTAGGCCTATAGTATACATCTGTGTAGTTCTTTGTTTGTCATAAATGCAGTTTACATTAAATGATGCTGGAGTAATTAAACACGGTTTCCCACTGTAAAATCTGGGCTTGTTTATTTATAAAATATTCATTTCATATAAACGAGTCTTAATTTCTTCACTTGCAAGAAATAAAGTTTTTATTTTGGAGATCACCATGCTGATTGCGTGAGCAAAGTGTGCACTTTTCTTTAAATCACGCAGCACAAACAGAATGGCTATATAGGCTACTTAATTACAGTCTTGTGCTGTTTTATAAAGGCACAAAGCCATATCACGGTTTCGGTGTTGGGAAAAGGGAGAAGAGAGAGTTCGGCAAAAGGTGGATTCGAACTCGGGTCGAACGCGTCAAAAGCTACTTTCAAGCACCTCACGCCCTCGCCCTACGCCACTGTAGATATTCAGTGAAAGGTATCTTTGTGCTAAAAAGACAGGCACGTAGTGCAAATGTACGCTCTCAACTCACGTTCATTTTACTGTATCTGGTTTTGTTTGTTTGATAACGATGTGGACGGAGCGTGGTACAGATAGTTTACCCGAATTTGATTGGTGAATAAAACTTGAAAAAAGTTGTTGTAATGCCAATCGCCTCCGCGATTCTGTCTGGCCTAATAAGCTGTGAGCTATCCCTATTTTCTTTCCCTCCTGACACAACGCGTTACAAGTTAACAGTGCTTTGTGCATTTTGTTAATGTGAGGTATATCGTTCGGTAATGTCGGTAATTTAACGTTATGCCAGAGGGAATGCCATACTCTAGGTTTTTGTGAAACGCCGCCACTGCTCTATCTCCCTTAAATTTGAGACGAGAGCGAGGGATAAATAAAAGAGCTCTGTCTGAAGATCTTAAAGATCTAGTGGATGACAACGGCGTAAGAAGATCTCTAATATATAGAGGAGCTTGATCGTTAAGAGCTTTAAAAAACAACAGAATTTTAAACTGAATTCTAAAATGGATCGGGAGCCAATGAAGTGAGGCTAAAATGGGGGTGACATGATCGTATTTCTTTGTCCCGGTCAGCAGCCTTGCAGCTGCATTTTGCACCATCTGGAGTCGAGCAAGCGATGATTGAGGAAGACCCAAATACAAAGAATTACAGTAATCCAAGCGTGAAGTAATAAAAGAATGAATAACCTTCTCCAAATCGTGGAATGACAAAAATGGTTTGAGTTTGGAAATTAACCGCAATTGATAAAAACCATTCTTTACAACAGAATTAATTTGTTTAGTTAAACATAATTCAGAGTCAAGAATGACACCAAGGTTCCTGACCTGAGAGGAAACTGAGGGGAAATGGTTACCCAGTTCCTTAATAAGATTATTTCTCAGTTTTGGTGGGCCAAAGACAATAATTTCCGTTTTGTCCTCATTAAGTTGGAGGAAGTTAATCGATAACCATTCCTTGATGTCCCGAATGCAGTCCATCAAGATCTGAAAAGACTCACCAGCTTTCAATGGCAGATACAGCTGTGTATAATCAGCATAAAAATGAAATAAAACATTGTGCTTCCTAATGATATCCCCCGGCGGACGCAAATATAAGTTAAAAAGAAGCGGACCCGAATGGAGCCCTGAGGTACTCCACAAAAAATAGGAGCAGAAGATGAAAAGAACTTGCCTATCTCCACAGAAAAAGACCTGTCTTTAAGATAGGAACTAAACCACTTTAAGGCTGTACCCTTAATACCGAATGAATGCTCTAAACGCCTAATGAGAATATTATGGTCTACAGTATCAAAGGCAGCTGTAAGATCAAGTAGGATCAATACAGCATTTTTACCAGAATCAACTGTCATTAAAATGTCATTGAGTACTTTTAACAAGGCAGACTCTGTGCTATGATGGGCAGTAAAACCTGATTGAAAAGGTTCTAATAATGGCTGAATTTAAAACAAATTTATTGAGACAGCACGACTTTTTCTAGAGTTTGATAAAAATGTTAACTTAGAGACAGGCCGAAATTATAAGCAAACTCACCAGACCATGTTTTTTAAGAAGGCTGAACAATCGCATGCTAAAACTTTTGGGACTACCCCAGTGTTCAAAATGAATTAATCAAAACTTGACACTGGGGCCAATTATAGGAAAAGCAGCTTAAAGGGGGTGAAATGCTGTTTCATGCATAGTGAGTTTTTTACACTGTTAAAGAGTTGGATTCCCATGCTAAACATGAACAAAGTTTCAAAAATGAAGTTGTAAGTTTGATGTAGTAATTCTGTTCCAAAAATACTCCTTCCGGTTTGTCACAAGATTCGGAAAGTTTTTTTCGAATACGGGCCTATGTGACGTCAGAATGGCCGGAATTTCCTTATACGGGTCTTATGGGCACTTCTCCCGGAAGGGCGCGTGCATCTGTAGCCTACTGCATGCGAGAGTACGCCTATGCCCGTCAGAGCGCTGGGCTCGGCTGCGCTGCAATAAAAAAAATGACACCAAAAAAGTGTGTTTTTGGTTGCCAGGGCAAGACAACACTGCACAAATTTCCAAAGAACCCAGCGTTAAGGGACCTGTGGATGGATTTTGTTTTTCCAGAGCAGCAACGGAGTTGTGCAAGTGTTCTTGTTTGTTCCCTTCATTTCGACGGTAATAGTTTTATGAACTAGGCCTAGTTCGACGCCGGATTTGCAGATCGCCTAATACTTAAAGATGGAGCAGTCCCAACGATAAAGGTTCACGGTCGTGCGTTGGAACCGCAGGCGGTGAGTAAAACTGCTAATGTCTGTGTGTTGTTAACTATCGGCGTGTAAGCTAAGTACACTATCCGACCATTCTGATGTCACATAGGCCCGTATTCGAAAAAAACTTTCCGAAACTTGTGACAAACCGGAAGGAGTATTTTTGGAACAGAAATACTACATCAAACTTACACCCTTCATTTTTGAAACTTTGTCCATGTTTAGCATGGGAATCCAACTCTTTAACAGTGTAAAAAACTCACTATGCATGAAACAGCATTTCAACCCAAACGATTTCATAATGACACAGTTAAACGATCACGCTTCCATCTCCTCTCCGCTTTACGACAAGCCTGTCTGAGAGAACGAGCATTGTCGTCCAGCCAATAATCAAGTTTTTGCTGTGGTTTCTTCAACTTCAAAGGGGCAATAGAATCTAAAATATCAGAACAGCCGGCGTAAAACAGAGAAAGTAAATCGTCAGGGCCGCAGGAAGACTCAGCATTCAAAATCGACATTTCAACAGTATTAGATATATATTTCTCGCTAAACTGAGAGGCGATACGTGGGTCTATAAAGCGAGAAAAAGAGCCGGCAGGCTTCTTAACAATGGCAGAACTCAGGGATCGTAAACATAATGGGCTTATGATCAGAGAAGGAAGCATTTTCAACAAATACATTATCTACAGAGGTCCCGTATGACATAATAAGATCAAGTGTATGACCACGTACATGTGTCGGTTGGTTCATGTATTGTGTAAAACCAAATGAGTCTAGAACATAACGGAACTCAGCAACCAAGGGACGACTGGGGCAGCACACATGTACATTAAAATCACCCAATAATAACATGCGATCATACAGCAGAACAACGGGAAAATTCTGAAAAGTCACTTTAAATGCACTGTCAAAGTTAGGTGGCCTATAGATGAGAGCGCAGAGCAGAACCGAGGAAGCAGACTGTAGTGCCACACACTGTACTTCAAATGATGAGTAGCTCTGAACAGAAACTGAAAGTATTTTAAGTGATTGTTTAAAAACCATAGAAACGCCACCACCCTACCAGCAGACCTAGGGGTACTAATGAAACAAGAGTTCGGCGGACAAAGTTCCTCAAAAACTGACAACTCACCAGCACTGGCCCAGGTCTCTGTCAGAAATAAAATATCCAAGTCATGTCTGGTTAAAAAGTCATTGAGGATAAAAGTTTTGTTGCATATGGATCTAGCGTTAACTAGGGCCATATTCAAAGGAGGCTGTGATGACAGAGGCAAATCCAAATGAACAAAATCCAGTTGACGTAAATTTTGACAGTTCACTCCTCTCCGGCGAAACCGTACTTGCGGAGAAGCAGAGTATGTAGATGACTGAGAAAAGTCCGGGAAAACAGATAGATGAAAAGCATATCTATATTCCCATGAGCGCCGGATCAGATGAAGACCCTCAAAGTTCATGGTATCCAAGGCACGCTCCGTTGAAAAATTGATTGCCCGTCTGATTCTCACTTGAACACCACCACGGCAACCTCTCTTCCTGCGGCGCTTCCTAAGAGCTGGAACGCAGCAAGGAAGCCGGCGAGCGCACTCCACCTCAGGTTGGCTGAACGAGGATCGACAACGAGAATGCAGAACAGGACAAAAACGCGGTAATCTCCCATACAGCTTTGTATGTTGAGCAAGGCTTGACGATCATAGGTCAGCACTGAGACTACATGGTCCCAATGCAACACCATGCATAAAACAAACACTATTGATGCCAGACGAACAGGTACCACAGGTACAACAAACTTAGACAGACGAGGAAGACGGTAAGCCGAGTACACTGGCGCCATCTTGGAAAACTGATCTTGGAGAAAATGATGTTTGTTATTAGTTTCCAAATAACAAACATCCATTCTAGAATTGATCAAATTCTTTTAATTACAACCTTTATAAAGTAAAGATACAACGTGTAAAAAAAAAAAAATGCTGTGTGTGAGAAGTGGGGATTTTGCTTCATTTCAATGGCTTCATTCTTTTTCACTTAAAGAGTCATTCAGTTTCGCTCACTAACTCTTTCTGCAGGTTACATTGTTAAGTCAGTTGGTGGCAACAAGTGCTAATTCCCACCAACTGTGGCAATGCAGAGAATACGCCAGAAAACAATTCACTCACCTCAAGAACCTATAAATCAACTCAAGAATCTCCATAACAACCAAATATAGTGAAAACTGGCTCTTGATATGGAATGGGTTCTTTGCGGATCCTAAGGTGCTGCCAGGAACCATCAAATAACTATTATCTTTATGAGTACACTCATGTCACTCCTTGTGACCCTCTGTCTTGGCAGAATGTTTAAAAAAATATATTTAATTCAACCAGGCAAATAGGAAATGAATTTCAAGTCTTCATAAAGGGCATGAAATGCACTCTCACTTAACAACCACAGAGTTCTTCAGGGCCGGATTTACCTCATATTGCGACAGAAAAAAATACATTTTGGGGCCTCCCACCCCGAACCCACTGTCGGTCAGAAACCCTGTATAACCAAAACTGATACTTTTCAGGTAATAGAAAAACAAATAGGAGGTTTCAGCCTCAGTAACTATATTTTAAATTGTATTCATTTATAAAGTAATTGTCGTACAGAGTTTTAACATTAGAGTAAAATTATAATTTTTTAAAAATCTGCACGGATTGCAAGGTTCTGGTTCTCTGACTGGTTTAGTGTCAGAAGTAATCTGCACTACAGGCACATACCTGTAAAGAGCTTGAAATATTCCCGTTTGCTGCATGGAGACGCAGTTTGTCGTCACTCAGGGCCTAATGGGCAGATTTGTTTAGATATGCCAAACATATTTATTTCTCTTTCAGCCAGCGAGTCTCTGAGGAAAGTCCACCCAGACTTTACATACACCCTAAAGGCGTGGAAATTAAACACTGACCTTGAGATGGAAATTCAAAGGCAGTGAGGGGATCACAGATGAACGTTTGAAAGAGAGAGAGGAGAGAGGAGAGAGAGAGAGAGAGAGAGAGAGAGGAGAGAGAGAGAGAGAGAGGAGAGAGAGAGAGAGAGAGAGAGAGAGAGAGAGAGTGTGGTGTGTGTGTGTGTGTGTGTGGTGGGTGGTGTAGAGAGAGAGAGAGAGAGAGAGAGAGAGAGAGAGAGAGAGAGAGAGAGAGAGAGAGAGGAGAGAGAGAGAGAGAGAGAGAGAGAGAGAGAGAGAGAGAAGAGAGAGAGAGCATGTAACATTATTCTGACACCTATACATCTCAAAAAAATAATTTTTCAGCCAAGTTACTCAACATGTTCACATGAGGATGAGGTTGAGGGTGCACGGGTATAAAAATGTGACATGCATCTCTGAATTGTTGTAACTTTGCATGGACAGCCCTGGTGAATTATATATATATACTTGCAACCAAACACGTGTGTTAACGATTAGTTAACTTGAAGTGTGCTATTTTGAAACAACAAATTTTGTACTAAGTATATTTTAGTTTTAATTAAATTGTAGTAAAGCATAACTTTAAGTGTATTTGGTGTACTTTTGTAGAACAACTTCAAGTATACTTAGTATACTTTAAGCCTGTGTAGGGACTAATTACATGCTTGATTAGTGATATTAAGGTGTACTTTATTTGTGTTAGAAGTACAGTACATTACAAATGCATTACGAGTGAAACATACAAGCAATATACCACAAGTGTATTTATTGTATAAGTTTTGCCATTTCCACCTGTTATAAGGATAGGACAATTGCTAGGCAAGAAGTGAGGTAGGAGAGAGAGGGATGGGATCAGGAATGGTCCACGAGCCAGGACTCAAACTCACCTTTGGCTTATTCCAATACTACAAATTACATACTTTGTCTTCAATAACAAATGTACATTATTAGACAAATAAAACTTAGCTATACTTTGTACAAAATACTATTGTATTCTGTAATGGATTTTGAAAGTATACTTTCAATGCAGTTACAATGATTACAATGCACACCGTTAAAATATAGCCTACTTAAAATATATATTTTAATAAAGTGCAAATAAATACACTTCAAGTATAATTTTCTAAAATATATATTTTTTAAAATATACTAAAATAAAATTATTTTAAAGTGTGTTAATAGTTGCATTGTGAAAATAGGTAAAAGCATGATGCTAATATACTTTTAATATACAATGTTTGTTAGTATATTTGCAATGTGCTATTGAAAAAGGGAATCTATTTCAAATTCAATAAAGTATACTTTTTTTCACTAGGGAGTGCACTGAGTTGCATTCCGTTTGGACTGGAAGCTTCTGAAGGAAGGCTGCTCAGATGAGCCTGCACTTTTGAACCAGAACAGTTACTGAAAATAATGTTAAAAACATTTGTTTTCACCTATACTGTGGAAATTGCCTGGTGCTCGGCTGCTGTTCTTGTTTAGAAAGTATATAACTATTTGTCCAACACTATTTGTACACTGAATAAAACAATTTGGAAATTATGATTAATACTAAACCTGTGAAAGTATTGAATAGTACACAAACAAACAAAAGCATTTCATAATTTACTCACCCTCATGTCATTACAAACTGGTATGCATGTCTGTCTTCTATGCACACAAGACAACTATATATTTATTTATAGTATATGTTATGTATGTATGTATATGTTATATATATATATATATATTGTAAGTATATATAATATATATATATTATATATATATATATATATCATTATAATTATTATTTTAATACTTTTTTTTTTTTGTCACCAACTCTTCAAAATGTAAGAAATGCAGCAATGTGAAAAGAAGAAAAAGGGCGAGTAATGACTCGTGTGGGTTGAGAACACGAGAAGTTCTTTACGTTGTGACCTTTGAGGACTTTATGCAATACGATCAATTATTCTGACGTATTTGGTGCAGACCGACACATCGGCAGATGTGTCCTGAAGTACAACTTTAAACAGAAGTTGAACAGTTATAAACCGAAGTTAACTTTTGGGGTCCTGGATTTCGACCTTCTGCACCCTGTGAAGAAATTCAGGACGCAGCTTGAAAAGCTGAATAATGCATTTGAGCACTCATAAGGCTCAGTCTATTAGCGCCTGTAATTGAACAACACGTTCTCCAATTATACATTTTCATTGACTAAGCGGAATACGGCGGGACTTCAGCAGGATGTGATTGATCCGTGGCAAACACCTTTAAAATGCTAATCTCTAAACTTTGATGTTGAGAGTTGCCAGGTAAACCTTAGCACAGATGTCATAAATTAGATTCAGGGATCCTTTGAAGGTTCCCCAAACATCTTTTTTATTCCAAGCCAAAGAAGGTTTAAAGTAAGTCTCACTCTTTCATGTCCAGACCTCTTGGCGTAAGTCCATGGCCTTTACATTTATTATAGATGACAGATACAAATAATTAATTAATTAATATAAGGTTAAGAAGACGAGCAGGATTAGTTTCTCTGCATTTGCAGACTCGTGATCTGAGTGACTGGCTTTCTACCGGGAAGTTTTCAAACAATGCCATGTTTCATTTAACACTGCCAGAACATCCAGCTGGGACTGAGTTGGGATCAAACTGATGAAAGCTCTTGAACACACTATGAATCGTTCTTTTTCTGCTGCTGTTGTCTGGTCTCTAGAAGTGGGATCATCCAAAAACAGTTGTTTATCTCTGCTTGGCCCCAAGTGGACTTGAAGTTCTTCAAAGTCAAAATGAAATCAAAATTGACCCTGTTTACTTTTGTAGCGAATGCTCCTGATCTTACTGTAAATAATTAATCGATTCCAAAGAGATTAAAATGCTTGTCTTTGTAATCTTTCAGCAAAAATGTATGAACTCTCTGCTTAAATAAATAAACTGACAGTATCAAGGACTGTTTTTCACAATCCAAACAATTCTCAAAGCATAAAATCAAGTCCCACTCTACAAGGTTTACAATCAATTTGGATGTTGAATTCATTTCAACTTAAATTACATTAAACTAGTTAACAAATGAGTTGAATCTTGTATAACTTAAAGGTCCCATATTGTCAAAACTGAAATTTCCTGTTTTTTTTATTCATGAAAACAGATGTCTAGGCTCTATGAAACTACCATATAAGTTTCAAAACAGTCGATCCACAGACACATCACAAAGCCTGCATAAAGTATCTGTGCCTTTTCACGAGCCGTTGTGACTATTTGTGATGTCACAACTACTCAGTCACCAATGGTGGCTCACTCAGAAAACAACAGGCCAGTCAGAAGAGAGGTTCATGAATATTAAGTAGTACAATATGGGACCTTTAAAAAAAATAGTAGAAAAATGCTTAACTTATGTTGATGAGTTAAAGCAATGTAAAAACGTCTCAGGTTACTATTGTAACCATAGTTCCCAGAGAACAGGGAACGAGACGATGCGTCATCAACGCCATGGGAACGCCCCCCAGCGTGAATGCGTCTGAAGCATAAATGTCCACTAGTCCAATGGAAAGAATGAGCGTCACGGGCGGGTGGCGTCATGACCAGGAAATGATAAAAGCACGTCCGGTGCAACCCGGCAGTAGCTTCGAAATCGCCGAAGCAAGCCGACCGCAGGGATGCAGGAAGTATGGCAGGGTGATGCATCGTCTCGTTCCCTGTTCTCAGGGAACTATGGTTACAATAGTAACCTGAGACGTTCCCTTTATCGAAAAGGGAACTCGCGATGCGTCATCAACGCCATGGGAACGAGAATACCCAAAGCGCCAGAATTCCAAATACCTGAGTGTCAGTCTGTTGTAACTAAACACTAAGCACCTGAGAACCTGGGGCAGTATCCAGGTCTAAACTGTAAAATCTCACGAATGTGAGCGGAGAGGACCAGCCCGCCGCATCACAGACATCTTGAAGAGAAACTCCATACAGTAAGGCTTAAGAAGCCGCCATACTTCTAGTCGAGTGAGCTCGGACCACCAAAGGACAAGGCTGGCCCGAGTACTCGTATGCAAGTGAAATAGCCTCAACTATCCACTTACTGACCCTCTGTTTAGAAGCAGGAAGACCATTCTTAGGTGATACAAAGCAAATCAGTAATTGGTCGGACTTCCTCCATGAGGATGTCCTGAAGCACATAGGTTTCCAGTGCTCGCACTGGACACAAGAGGTTCAGTCTTTCCTGGTCCGCAGATGTAAAAGGAGGAGGACAGAAAGCCTGCAGCACAATAGGCCTCGGAGTCAAGGTCGGCACCTTAGGGACGTATCCCTGTTTTGAATATAAGAATGCCTTGACCATCCCCGGTGCAAACTCAAGGGAAGTGGGGGAAACCGAAAGGGCCTGAAGGTCTCCAACTCTCTTGAGGGACGAAATAGCTAGGAGAAAGATAGTCTTGAGGTTAAGAAACTTATCTGAAACTGAGTCTAAGGGCTCGAATGGGGCCCTAGACAGGCCTTCTAGAACTATCGCAGATCCCAAGCTGGCACCCTAGTGCGAGTTGCAGGCCTTAGCCTCAAAGTGCCACGAAGGAAACGTGTAATCAGGGGGTCTCGACCCAATGATGTACCCCCCACCAGGGTGTGGTAAGCCGCAATGGTGCCACGTAGACTTTTAGCGTGGAAGGGCATAGACCTGACACAAAGCGCTCTTGCAGGAACTCGAGTACTGTGCTCACAGAACAGTTAACAGGATCCCACTGATGTCGGTGACACCATATATAAAAAACTCACCATTTAAGCAGCATAAAGTTTTCTAGTAGCTGGAGCTCTAGAGCTTAGAATGGTCTCAGCAGCCTCAACTGAGAGACCACTATCTATGAGTTGGGCCCCCTCAGAGGCCAAACCCACAGGTTCCAAATCTCTGGTCGAGGGTGAAATATTGTGCCCCCGGCCAGAGACAGAAGGTCTCTCCTGATCGGGATCTCCAAGGGAGGACCGTCTAAGAGATGGATCAGGTCCGCAAACCAGATCCGACTTGGCCAGCGTGGTGCTATAGAGCAGTAATCCGTACCGCCGGACTCGCTCCAGAACTCCTGGGAGCAGAGCAACAGGGGGAAACGCGTACAGACGTAGCCTCGGCCACGTCTGCACCATGGCATCCAGCCCCAGGGGGGCTGGGTGAGTAAGGGAGAACCACAGAGGACAATGCGTCGTATTCTGAGAATCAAATAGATCCACCTCTGCTTGGCCGTAAAACTCCCAGATTTTCTCCACCGCCTCGGGGTGGAGTCTCCAATCCCCTGGCCTCAGCTCCTGCTTCGACAGGATGTCTGCTCCTATATTCTGGTCTCCAGGAATATACACTGCCCTCAGAGAGAGTACCTTCCCCAGAGACCACAGGAGGATCTGGTGCGCTAGTTTGCAAAGCGGACGCGACCGCAGACCCCCCTGATGGTTCAGATAAGAGACCACCGATGTGTTGTCTGTTCGTACGAGCACATGATGGCCCCTTAGGTCTGGAAGGAAATGTCTCAACGCATTGAAGACAGCCATCATCTCCAGGCAATTTATGTGCCACGAAAGATGATGACTTTTCCACAGACCCTGAAACGAGCGGCCTTCCATTACCGCTCCCCAGCCGGTGAGGGAAGCATCTGTCGAGATAGTAACACGATGGCAAAGAGCTCCCAACACCGGACCCTGGGTTAAGAACCAGTGCTTCCTCCATATCATTAAGGCACGAAGGCATCGCCGCGTGACTTTGATCATACGAAGTGGGTTTCCCCTCGGGGAGAACCCTCTGGTCCTGAGCCACCACTGTAAAGGCCTCATGTACAGCAGGCCAAAAGGTATCACGTTGGACGCTGCTGCCAGTAGACCCAACAGTCTCTCGAACTGTTTTACAGTGCGTGACTGACCTAGCTTTAGCTCTTCTGTGGCTGCCAGGATAGCAGCTACACGAACGGGCGATAGATTGGCCCGCATCGTCACTGAATCCCATACCACACCAAGGAAAGTGGTTCTCTGTGCTGGAGAAAGCACACTCTTCTTGGCATTGAGCCTCAACCCCAACATCTGCATATGAGCGAGAAGACACCTCGATTGCCGAACCGCCAACTGCTCCGATTCCGCTAGAATCAGCCAGTCGTCGATGTAGTTCAAAATACGTATGCCCAGAAGCCTGAGAGGGGCTAGAGCTGCATCCACGCATTTCGTGAACGTGCGGGGTGATAAAGCTAGGCCGAAAGGAAGAACCCGATATTGGTATTCTTTGCCCCCGAAAGAAAACCTTAGGAACTTCCTGTGCTGAGGGAGGATGGAGATATGGAAGTAAGCGTCCTTCAGATCTATCATGACAAACCAGTCCTCGGATCTGATTTGAGTCATGATCTGTTTGAGTGTCAGCATCTTGAACTTTAGTTTCTGAACTGACCGATTTAACAGACGAAGATCTTAAATGGGACGCAACCCCCCATCCTTTTTTGGAACAATGAAATAACGGCTGTAAAAACCCGACTGGGTACACCTGTTCTATAGCATTCTTTGCTAACAGGGCCTTTACCTCTTGCTCCATTACCAGAGCCTGCTCGGGATGCACCACTGTGGGCAGCACCCCGTTGTAACGAGGAGGACGAGAACCAAACTGGATTCTGTATCCTTTCTCTACAATCTGCAGGACCCAATGAGAAATATTCGGCAGAAGCTTCCACGCTGCCAGAAAATTTACTAAGGGAACCAGCCTACTCGAGGCTGGTCTCTGGTGTTACTGAGACAGCTAATTCTGGAGCCTGAAACATAATGGCAGGAACTACCTGAACTGGCTGCTCTAAAACCCCCCTCAGAGGGTGTGAAACCGATGCTGTGCCGCAGCATACCACCGGCGGCTCGCTGGAGACCACTGCGCCCTGAAGCACCAAGGGGGCAGGGTTGGCAGAACGGTCTCGTGAGGACCCCGAAATGGAACGGGCACCGTGTAATGAGGTGTACACCGCTCTACTTCGGTCAGGGCTGTCCTCACAGACCTGACGCATAAACATCAGGTTTTTTTTATTTTTATTAAAAGACGAAGCCCTCTTCGCCTGAAGAACGGTCCTCAGATCCGGCTTCGGTTTAGAAGGCTTCGCCTGAGAGTGCTGCGCCTGTCTCCAGTGTTTCTGTGGAGGAGCACGAGACGCAACACTCTCCTTTTGTTGCACACGATATGAGGAAATAGATGGCTGGGGCTGCTCACGCCCAGCAGCCCCAGGGGGATGAACACGGCGAGGGAAAAACGTTTTAAAAGCATCTGATTGCTTCTAGATTCTTGAAATCTCTCGACGACCGTATAGACTGCGTCGCCGAAGAGACAGAAGGCTCAACCGGAGCATCTAATAAAAAAGCTCAATCTTTTTCTTTTATTTCGGCCAAATTTAACCAAAGATGCCTCTCAGTGGCAACCAGGGCGGCCATAGAACGACCAATAGCCCTGGCGGTCTCTTTAGTCGCCCTGAGAGACAGATCAGTAGCCCGACGAAGTTCTCGAATTTCGTCAGGACTAACTCCCTAACTCCTATCAATATCCCCCAGCAGGTCAGCTTGATAAGCCTGGAGTACTGCCATTGTGTGTAAACACGCTCCAGCTTGACCCGCTGCCGAATAAACTTTGCCCACTAAACTAGAAGTAGCTTTAAGCGGCTTAGTGGGCAGTGCTGAAGCCTTCAAAGATGATGTGGGGCCAGGCGATAAATAATTTGCGAGTGTCTGTTCAGCCTGGGGCATCGCCTCATATCCGTACTCTTTCAGCCCTCTTATATCAGAATATAATTTAACCTGAGGGCCAAAAAGACGTGATGAGTACGGCTTATTCCATGATTTAGATAGTTCATCATGTAAATGCCGCAGAGCGTGCTTCCGACACCGGGGGGAGAGCGCTGGATCTCCCGGGTAAGGACGGAGAAAAGGCCCTCGGACCCGTCTCCAATCCCTCCGAAAGATCCTTCTGCGATCCCCAGGAATGCATTCTCTGCGCTGCCTCGGCAAATGCGGGTCCTGATCCCTGAGGATCGCGAGCCTGCCCACTCTCTTTGTCGAAGAGTGACAGGCGAGAACGGAGCATGCGAAGCGGTAGCATTTCACAGTGTTGGCACTCAGCCCCCTCGAAGGCTGAGACCGCATGCTCCACTCCCAAACAAATCACACAAAGCTCGTGTGTGTCCCCACCCGTTAAATAACGCGGGCAGGGAGGAACACACTGCTTGTAGACTTGTTTCGCCATAACGTTTCCCAATATATTGCAACAGACAACAATAAATAGACAGAGACAGTATACACAGATCGCTTGCTGAGGCGCAGAAGCTACTGCCGGGTTGCACCGGAAGTGCTTTTATCATTTCCTGGTCATGACGTCACCCGCCCGTGACGCTCATTCTTTCCATTGGACTAGTGGACATTTATGCTTCAGACGCGTTCACGCTGGGGGGCGTTCCCATGGCGTTGATGACGCATCGCGAGTTCCCTTTTCGATAAAGGGAACATATGTTGTCATAACGTATGGATCATATAATTGTGTTGGGTCATTTAGCCCCTGGTGGTAGATGCCCTGATTGTATTTAATAATATATATATATACTCTACTGATGGCCAAACAAGTGAGTATTTGAACAATGTTTTGCAAGCAACATTTAAATATTTCATGAAGTAAATAATTGTATTGTAATATATTACAATTTTAGAAAAAAAAGTAAGTATAACGAGTTAAGAACAGTTTTGTGTTGACTGCTGACAAAAATATATACTGTATGAAAGCATTTTCTTACTGCATGAAGCAAAAAAGGATCAGAAAGGATCTAAATATAGATCACTTGAAGTTGTTCTGTACAGAAGAAAACTGCAGATTTAAACTCACAGGATGAACTTTCACTGACTTGCCAAATTACAACCTGGAGTGTGAAATGAGTGTTGAAATATCAGTCAAGTTGCCATTGCCTTACAAATGAACAAACATCTGTTTACCGACTTTAGTTTAGAACAATTTAAGGTGTTGTACACAGATTATAAGAGCACAAGCCAAGAAGTATAACTTTAAAAAAGCACTTGATCGTGTCTGTCATAAATTACATTTATTACCTTTATTTGATTTACCATTATCAGTGCCTGATAGCAGTAATATGAAGTGAATTGGAGATGCGCTATCTCCTATTTCCAGCCTTGGACGACTCTGACCATATGAGACAGATTGCCTCTGTGTTTACCTGTTATAATCACACAAAACATTTCCAAAAAGATTTGGTCACCCTTTGAACACAAATACAGCAGAGTTTATTGGATTTCACTGGAGTAAATTTGTAATTAGAGATAGTTGTGACAGTTTATATAGAGAATACGCTAATTGGAACACTAATAGCATTTGCACATGGAAAATGAAGAAGAAGAAAAAAAAAAGTATCCAAATGCAATATTTTGCTCCACCTCTACCTAAAACATATTTCCATTCTGGCTGAATTTGATTCAAAAAGACCTTGTACATGTGTGCAGTGCCATGATGCATTTACATACATACAAACTGGTCAGTGGATGAGATTTTAATATTTACTAAATATTTGCTAAAACAATGCGAAGAACCCAGCCTGTCAGCTTTCTTATCATACATGTCATCAAGGCAAAAAAGACTATTACATGCGGCAGCTCTGCAGACATTATTGCATTATATTCTCCAATTCTGAATGTGACGACTGGGCACTGCACATATATGCTCAAGTTTTGTTCGGAATATACATGTAAAAGAATATGTGAATCCGATTGCAACATTTAGCATTTAAAAACATAATTCTGAATCTGAAATCGGATTAGATTAATTCAGAAAGATGGATATCAGTGCATGTATACATAGTTAGTTAGCATTGTCCAGTTAGGTGCTGCTGGTAGATGTTATAACCATCATCTGTCTGCAAAAATCATCTTTCTCTCTTCCACCATTTTCCCCCCCCGCTCTGAATATGCTGTTTCAGTCAGAAATATGTCTTAATAAGAATTAAAATGGTTTGCAAATGACATTTCATGGTGACTTTAAGCTAACGTAACATTCATTTGACTCAAAGTCACAAAGTACTTGGTGTCTCATGACTGAACGCCGCTGTAAAACTTTATTTCGCTCTAAACCCCAGGAATAAAGCACCAAGTCTATCCACATAAACCACAATGTTTAAACATTACCCACTGGGGCCTGAAACAGTACAGGCACATTGCCCAGGCTTCAATTCACTGCCGTCTTACTGATTTTAAAAGTCATTGAACATTTTTCCAACCTGTCTTCCTATAAGTAAATGCATTCACACTGTAATACAGTCCTGTAATTGCTTACTTTGTTTTCTGCCTCCGTCTCATGTCATGTGCTGATGTATGCAGCGTTGGCCTCCTGTGAGCGTCCAGTAGGGGGCCCGCATTAAAGTCAGCCCTGTTGCATTTCAATGATAAAGTGAGCTAAACAGTAATACCTCCTCCACTGCTTCTCACAGCCAGACTCTGTAGAATAACCGACAAAGCTATTACGCCTGACAAATGTGGAGGGCAGGTTCACAAACCCCTGTTGCTAACCAAAATAACCCTGTCTGCATTGAGCGTATATTGCTATCTCCGCTTCCTCCCGCTAATTTAAAAATCATCACTTCGGAGACACATCTCTGAAACCCCCTGACAATAACACAAGGGCTTAAATGTGTTTGCTCTTCTTTGAATTGTTTAACATGCTGTTTGCATGGAAACCTAAGCAACACAGGGTTGCTGGCTATCGGTTATACATTACTGTACCGTACGGCGGTTGCCTCACGTGGAAGACCTCATTCATGCATACAAAGACAACTTGAGAAAAATTAATGAAGAAAAAGATTATCTCTCCAAGGTGATAAAAGCCAGCTCAGCAGCAAACGCACGCTTGTGTTGCTGAGGCTGCTGATTTGGCACTCGCGAGACTCTTATCGCAGAATACAGCTGACCGTGTCATCACGTGAAGTTTTACATGCTACAGATAAAATGTTCTCTCATGCTGTCAACAGAGAACACACATCGAGATTTGTTACATGTGAAGAATGCATACACACTGGGATGAATGCTTCTGCGATCCAGTTTGAAGCACTGATGGCTTAACATGAATGATTCACACAATAGGATACACGGAGAGGCATGTATCCGTTAGCATTCCCATTCATAATGTAAAGTATCGGTGGCAGTTGCTCGGCTAGCACGTCAGCTTCCAGGTATTTCTGTGGATGCATCTTTATCATAAATGACATGTGACTGATCTGCCTAATGATAACGCTACTGGTAGCTTTGCAGGTGTTGTATTGTCAATACAAGCATCTCTTGGCAAGTTTGCAGGTGTGTGATAATAAACAGAGAGGATCATTTACTACAGCAGGCCTACATTTTACACACCTGTCTCTGCAAACGTTTCCTAAAAAAATATTAATTTATCATACAATGCAGGAAATTTGACTCCGTGATACATGTTTATTGAATACTGAACAATTATTTATTGAATCATTTTAGAACATATAGGCTATTTGTTCAAAGGTTTGGTGTAGGCAAGATTTTTTGACATTTCACAAAAAAATAATAATAATCAAAATACAGCAAAAGCAGTATTAATGTGAAATATTATTGCAATAGAAAGCAGCCTTTACTACACTCTTCAGTGTCACATGATCTTTCAGAAACATTCTGAAATGTTGATGATTCTCATGACATTTTTACTATTATCAATGTTGAAAATAGTTCTGCTGCTTAATATTTTTATGGAAACTGATCTGAAAATCTGTTTTCCGGTTTGTATGAATGTAAAGTTCAAAAGAACAGCATTTATTTGAAAAACAAATGTTGTAAAATTATAAATGTCTTTACTGTCACTTTTGATAATTTATGTTTTTCCTTGCTGAATAAAAGTAAACTCATTTTTTAAACCAACATGGTTGCTGCTCTCGTTGTTATCAACCAAGATTCAAATACAACCTTTTTTTAACATCATACATTGTTTATGTGACTTGTAGACATGCTACTGTATGAATAATAAAACGTTAGCATGAAATAACAAATTATCAATGTTTCTTCTGTGGGTTCATTGGTGTGTTGTCACCATACCGCCACCTTCTGTACTGGAGTGTGAAGGGATTTCAGTCCAGGTATTCAGGATGAGACCCATATTCTTTTCCAAGGTCCAATATTATTAATGAATTTACACTTTTACCAGATCCTTGTTTTGCATTTATTTATGTTGCTGATTGTAAATTATGTGCATCCTATGTACAGTAGTTGTCTTTGGAGATTATTCCTTTCTTGTTCATAGGACAGAATAACAACATATGATCAACTATTTCCTTTTCTTAACATAGTTAATTATCAATGTTAAATGAGAATAGAACTTACCGGCCTGAGTATGGCTCCTCTACAGATGATGTCACTTCCTCTTAAATATCATTGAAATCATTTAAAGTGATGGTTTATACAATTTAGTTCATTAAGCTTGTAAAATATGTAACAGTTGATTTTATTTCTACGGTTCATCAAATGCTGTGGTTACAGAGGGCACTCTTTCCATGGAATGCTGCAATTAGAGTGTTGTGAATTTATGCATTAGCTTCAGATTTGGGAGTCTAACTTTGAAGTGCCGTTCATTTGCACTTTTCCAGGTATGAAGTTCTAAACTGCTGAGAATAGAAACAGCATTGCAGCAGACAAAAAGTCTATTTTACACTCTGATTTTCTTCTTCTTCCACATTTCAGTGCTCCATAACATGGATAAACCTGACAAAAATATAAAAATAGCATGGTATAAATATTAACTTATATGTAAAAATGAATTGTTGATTTGATTACTGTTACACAAACGGCATTAAATCATACTTTATTAGTGGATGGGCTCATATAATGTTTAACTAAGTCAAGCCTACATATATCTCATTAAATGAATACAGTGTAATAATCCTTTCCGCTCTAGTACAGAAAGCGTCACGGTATTCCCTAGGTCGCTGAAAGTGTCATTGATTCCCTTTTAAATGCTAAAAAGCCTTCCATTTTTGTCACTGTCTTTTAAAAGCAAGTCATATTATGATTGCACATAAAGCAGTCATTACTTTCAGGTTTGCATCACAGTTTCAATACAAATGTAAATTTCATGAAAGACAAAGATAATGAGAACCACAGGTCAAGCACCTGTCTGACATATACTCTATGATTAGAACATTTACACTATTCCAAAGAAATCACAATGTAAAACTAATATTAAAATGTCTATCATGAAAACTAAAATAAGTTTGGGTTAAATACAAATTTAGGTTAAAACAACTCAATTTTCAACACATTCTAATCCTATTATTTTTATGTACTGAGGGTGGATATCATCTTTGCTGTTAGCTCTCCCCAAAACATTGAAGCCGGGTTATTTTTTAATATTATATTCTATTCTCACCTCCATCCTGTTCTCAACACATTGTGTTTGTGCAGGACAAGCAGTATTTGCAGGTCAAGTAATCATATTTCAGAGCGAATGAAGTGGGCAGAACAGGCAGCAGTTAGAAAATCAATTTCATGTCACTCTCAGTGCCCTACGATTCAGTAAGGTACTGTATGTTATGTGTAATTGTCTCACCATAGTACGCCCGTCACTTTCTGTTGTTCCTCCAGCAGTCCCCGAGCAGCACGGAAGCTGATCTTTAGAGATCCTGGCATATAAGTGTAGGCTGGATCACAAAAGATGATGAATTGCTTAAATAAGCTGCTTTTACAGAGCTTTGTCTCCAGTTCCATGTCAAAACACTAGTATATATTTCAAACAGGTCTTTATTTAAAGCATTATTCGAATAAGGTTAGCTTTCTAAACAAGGGGGTACCCATGCAACGCAAGCAATGCTGTACATTCGAGTGAACAAGATGGAGGGAAGTTAGTGAGAGAAGGGCATACAAATTTAGACTTAAACACAGCCAATCACACCACTGATGTATTCAAAAACACTGATTTATTCAGGAACAAAACAGTGAGTCATTTGAATCATTCACTCAATCAATTATTTTAAAAATGCTTATTCATTAAAGGGTTAGTTCACACCAACAAAAAAAGAAAAAGAAAAGAAAAAGAAACAATCATAATAATGCATAATTTACACACCCTCAAATCCTCAAATCACTAGGTGTATATGACATTCTTCTTTCAGCCAAACAAAATCAGAGTTATATATAAAAAAATGTCCTTGCTTTTCCAAGCTTTATAATGGGAGTGAATAATAAGTCCAAAAAAGCACATCCATCAATCATAAAAGTAATCCATACGTCTCCAGGGGGATAGTAAAGGCCTTCTGAAGCTATGCGTTTTTTGTGAGATAAATATGCATATTTATAACTTTATAAATGATAATAACTGGCTTCCGGTGATTGCTGTATGCAAGTCGAGTTCTGGCTGAAGAGTGACCTGACATATGACGTATTGATGAATGTAATTATGATTGAGTTATTTGTATCATTCACTCAACCGATTAGTTCAAAAAAGCTGATTCATTCAGAGGTTCTCAATTTCTCAAAAAAAATAATAATTTACTTGCTCTGTAATTTTTACAGTGGTTGTATATGCAAAAAGGTGTTTTAGATAAGGACAGAATTAAAACAAAAAAATACACCTGTTAGACATGAAAACTAGTCCTATCTGAATAGCACATAAGAACAAACACATCGGAAATTACATTTCATCATGTTATAGCTAAATGTAATATTGACCTAATTTAGAACCAATTATTCAAAGATAAGACACCAATTTCAGCTTCGTTTTTTTAATCTTCTTATTTTTGAAGAGTGCTTAGTCCTATTTTCTTGTAGTGTCAGTCCATCATGCAGCTTATCAGTATAGCAAGTGTCAACCACATTTCAGAGATGCGCACAAGGCAATGACCGCCGCTGTGAAACCGAGAAAGCAAAGAAAAAGCTATCCAGGACTCAGCTGGCTGGCTGTCACCTGAGTACACCAGGTGCAAGAAGATTCTGGACCAGTGAGTGCAGGAAAATTCCCCTGATGCTTTTCCTTCATTTAGCATATGATCCATCTTTAGTTGTGTAGCTACAGTACAGTAACATATGTTGACCCAGATGAACAGCTATGAATTGAGTAACACGTATACATTCTACCCAACGCATTCTCATCCTTTGGCGTCATATAGGTGACGCCATATGACATTTCGTCAAAATCTTACGCACATGGCACCCTTTAGCGTCAATATAACACGCACTGTTATGGGTAGGTTTAGGTCTGGGGTAGCGTTAGTTTATGACGCCTTGGGATCTGCGTCTCATATTGACGCTAAAGGATGCCATGTGCGTCGGATTTAGACGCGCGTCACCTGTATGACGCCTTGGGTTCGGCGTCTCATATTGACGCTAAAGGATGCCATGTGCGTAAGATTTCGACGAAATGTCAAAAGCGTCACATGTATGACGCCTTGGGATGAGAACGGGCTGTTCTACCAGATACACAAAGATGTCGTTTCTTTTAAGAAACATTTTCTGGCAGAAAAAACTACTTTTACGAATAGCATTATTTCCATCCATCCATCCATCCATCCATCCATCCATCCATCCATCCATCCATCCACTTGTCCATCCTTAAAAAATGAATACTTTTATTCAGTATAGTCTATTTAATTTATCAAAAGTGACAGTAAAGATTTCGGTTTCACTTTATTTTGATGGTCCCTTTAACACATTCTGTTGACTATAAGCAACCTTGCATGTACTAACTCTCATTAGAGTGTTATTAGAGTATGACTGGTAGGGTTAGGGTTAAGTTGACATGTTCTTGCAAAGTTACTTATAGTCAGTAGAATGTCTGTTGGAGGTGCATCACAATAAAGAGTTAGCAGATATTAAGAGGACAGTCTACTATTCTAATGAGAGTTAGTTGAGATGTAGTTGCAAAGTTACTTATAGTCACCACCAGAATGTTCAAACGAGACCATCAAAATAAAGTGTTACCAAGATTTCTAATTCAAATAAATGCTGTTCTATTGAAATTTCTATTTGTTAAAGAATCCTGATGTATCAAAAATGTATCATAGTCTCCACAAAAATATTAAGCAGCACAACTGTTTTCAACATTGATAATGATCGGTAATGTACACATGCTCTGATATCTCACTCAATATCCCAGAACATTTTGTTCTCCACAGCCTCTTCCACAGAACTGAAGACAACTGGCATCTATTCCCATTTTCCTCTACACCATGTCCCCCACTAATAGACCAGGAAGAGTTGCTGATCGAGCTCTGCAGGAGATCAGTTCATCTTGCCAGCAACGCTCCGAGCCCCTTCACTACTGAGATCAGCCACGGAAATGAAAGTGATGTCCAAGACAACAGCTGGGCGCTGCCGTGAAAGCAATGACACGGATACACCACCACACTAGGCGCCAAACCCCTTGCAGACATTATGTATCCTTGCCAGCTTGCACAAATGCCAGTGCCATGATGCATGTATCTGATGCCATGAAAGAATGACCCTGGCACCATATTATAACTATTACAATGGGTGGGTGGGCAGCTTAAGACTCCAAATGAGGAGGGCAGAGACCGACAAGAGAGCTTCTGGGAGAGTATTTATACTCAAAACCAGTTTTTTTTAATAGTTTTTTTAGGTTCTCCTGCTTGCCAGACACAAGGACAAAGGCTAATGTCTGAAATCTAGGCTGGCAGAGGCGCTTAGAACCAAAGGCACCCGCCGAAAACATTTAAGTCGTCTCCGACTTCACTTCACGCGCAAGGTTTGCAGCGATGCCACATGTCGGTGTCTGCTAACGAGATTCAGACATTTTTGGCAGGCTGACTATCAGGGGTGAAACAGGGCTCTGTGAGCTGTCACAGTTCAGACGAGGGATTGGAGGAGAAGAACCCATTAGCTCTAAGACAGAACTGCTGCTGAGAAAGGAACAGTTGAGCTGAGGTGCTGGCAAACGCAGTCACAAAGATACAAATCACTGCCCTCAAATACAGAGTTAATATACAGATCAAGAGGGTATAATATACAGTTAGTCAACAGACTGGGTCAGTATCTTCCTCTGTGCCAGACATTCTGCAACTTTGTAATGATGGATAGCTAATTTGAAAGGAAAAACTAAAAAGTTTTTTAAGTAAGTAGTTTCAAAAACTACTTACTAAACAGCAGTGTTGGGAAAGATATACAAAACTGTATACACTCTAAAAAATGCTGGGTTGTTTTAACCCAACTTTGGGTCAAATATGGACAAACCCAAACGTTGGGTTACAAATGTAATTTAAAAATGTAACCTAACGGTTAAGTTTGTCCATATTTGACCCAAACTTGGGTTAAAACAACCCAGCATTTTTTAGAGTGTACCTTTCTAAGTTACAAACAACTCATAATTTAAAATAAGTAAACTACAGTCAAGCAACTAATTATAAAATGTTGCTAACAAGATGTATTGAGAGGAGCAGTTCTCTTAAATACTGGATTCTGATTGGTCGACAAGTATTTAGCAATCAAATGCTCCTGAATAATGATTGTTGTCCAGGGAAAACACCTTAGAGTCCTGAACACGTCGTTAGGGTTTATTTTGGCTGCCTACCTGTACACTATTCCTTAAATACTTTTATTTTTATGAAGCAGTCTCTAGCAGCACACTTTTTTTATGATCATGTGACACTGAAGACTTGAGTAATTATTTAGAACATTTAGATTTGCATCACAGGAATATGTAGAAAAGTTATTTTAAATTGCAATAATATTTCACAATATTACTGTTTTAACTGTATTTATGATCCAATAAATGCAGCTGTGGTGGGTATAAGAGAATTCTTTCAAAAACATAAAAAAAATATTGCGTACACAATATGTATATAAACTATGTATGTATGTATATGTATAGTATTATATAGTATTATAATATATATATATATATATATATATATATATATATATATATATATATAGTATTTAAATGGAGGTTACATTGAAAAATTTGTATAATATTGTTCAATATAGAATAGTTCTATAGTCTATACACTATTTAATGCAATTATATCAGAAGTAACTGTGGTTAGATTACAGAAAAATTAAGAGTAAGACCTACATTTTTTCAAGAGAAAAGTAATTAAATCACAGTAATTTGTTATGAGTAACACCCAACACTGATAATAAATCAATGAATTGTTTTTTAACCCAATTCCCCAGTGTTATTAATGAGGGTGAAGAGATGCTCTAGGAAACTGTTTTTGATTCTTTTACTGTGTTTGATTATCACTGGAAACACACCACTAAAGGCTGCGTGAGGTTATAAAATGGCATAGCTGGTTCTGACAACAGTCGTGTTTAATTATGGCTATCGTGCTGCAAAAGGTTAAAGAGCCTAGTAGTAATTTTCTCTCATTTCCAAAGCACCACTCTGTACTCGCTTGCATCCTGGCGCCTGTTTCCCCAGCATGCCCTCTTTCCTGTTTGCCTTTGTGCAGGTACCAGCACCTCCATTCTCTCCCTATTCCCAAAAGCCGAGAACACGATTCATTCCTCTACTTGTCCTTATCAACATTTACACCATTATTCCATGACGCAAAAAAACTCAAACAATTGCACATCAACATGCTAATTTGCATTTGCTTATTTCATTCCACGTCGGCAATTATGATGACACATAATTTTCTTTTCATAATTGAATTTTGATGGAAAAAAAGAGAAAGGATAGAAAATAGGGGTACTATTATTGTAAGTGCCAGATTTTCTTTGGCAGGGTTGGAAGTGATTATAGTGGAACGAGAATGCTTGGACTGATGCCTTCCTGCATCACAATGTCTGTGGCCGAGCCAAGAGAAGTGTCTCATACCTGCCACGGAAAACACCTGCTGTCTGAGGAAACGCCGAACACAGGCTTTTTATCGGCACCGCACAGATAGCAGGAGGTCACCTGTCTCATTACAGTATGGATTACACCAGTCTAGTCTCACTAGTTGAGTAAATGACAATGTCAATGATAAAAGTTTGGATTATACACAGATGGTTTAGGCAAGTGCTTCAGTCTTAAATAATCCAATGAATGCATATGGCTTTTGTTCGGTGATTTCATGACATGACATCAGGGCTTAATCTGTGCCAGAACAAGCCAGTTCTAAAATCAGCATCTCAGCAATTGGATTCGTTGTCTAATTTAGTGGAGGTATGTATATATGACTTGAAAAATCAAGTATGATAATTATGTATACCCCTGTCATATCACTATAAGTGTCAAATTGCAGTTTTGCTGTTTTGTCAATCATGTAGTATAGGCCTATACAGGGGTTAAATTGGGATTTATTAAGTGGGGGTGCTCTCGCCCTAGGGGGGTCCGGGGGCATGCCCCCCCGGGATTTTTTTTTTTTTTTTGAAAAATAAACCATTAAATAGCACTTTCTGGAGAGTTTTGTGCAAAGAAATGGAGAAATTGAGTATTACATGATATGTGAAAAACTGCAAGGTTAAGAGCATTTACTTTGCAACAGGCATTAGGACATTTAGCATTTACATTACTGTTAATCAGTCATCACTTGATTACACGTTGTATTACCTTGTTATGATATAGTGACCCATACAATGTGCTAAACATAATGTGCCACATGGAGAGACAGTGCAGCATATGACAGTAGCAACAGCTGAGAAGATTTGGGTCTGTGGTGACCAGGTCCACCTCATACAAACTTCCTTCTCCCATTCTCTCTCTTTACTACGACAACACACACACACACACACACACACACACACACACACACACACACACACACACACACACACACACACACACACACACACACACACACACACACACACACACACACACACACACACACACACACACACACACACACACACACACACACACACACACACACACACACACACACATAAAAAGGCAAAGTTTTGATTTTTGGCTCCAGTGGTTGCCTCATTACACAACCCACGTAAAGTTGATAATTCCGCGAATAACTGCAATTGCAGATTTCGAACAGAGATGGCGAAAACTGCGGACTGCAGCTTTAAGATATAAAAATGATGATAACACTGGTTAGTTTTACAATCAACATTTGAATTTATTTGTGTTTTACCTTTGTAATTTAATTTTGATTTTACATTTAATTTCATACACATTCTTAAAAACAGTACAGAGAACACACATCTATAACTCATCACTCATCTATAACTTCATTACTTCCCACAATGGCTGGTATGCAAACACCTCAGTATTAGTCTGCCTTTTCTTACACGCCAGGTGCTCTGTAACTTTAACATTAATAGAATGTTGATATGATATCAATTAAATCATCTGGTAAGTCTGCTGAGTACATCACTGTAAAGTCTGCTGCCAACGAGGGATGAGATCATTGCCGGTGTAACCGTAAAAATTATGTTAATTATTACAGAGAAATTAATGTAATTCTTAGTATTGTTTCTTGTATGTTGGTGGCTATAATATTTAGTACTGGTAAATAATTTTCATAGTAAGTCAGATGCTTATTATTGTGCATTATTATTTGTTTATATTTTAGAACCACAACCAACTTCACATGTAACCTCAAATACAACTTCATAGTTGACTTCACGTTGGAGTTGTAAATAAATCTTCCTGGATCTCAGCCAGACATATCTGGTTCAAGTTCTTTCACAGTGTTTCAGACCGTTTTCAATAGTTTTTACAAGCATATTGCCTATATTTTTGTAATATATTAAGCACTGTTACACTTTTTGAAACTAGTTCAGCTTGTGTAGGCCTGTCACTGACAGGCTGTCAGTGCTTTCTGAACATATTGAACACACTTTTAAAAATACCGCAATAATACCGAACACTGTGATAATTTTGATCATTTTCATACTGTCCCATCTCTACTGCCAACATGTTACAGAGCTAGTCATGCTAAAAATGTCTGGAATATCACCCCACCTTTTGAAGAAGTAAGTCAGTTTCCTCTTCTTGGGTGGATATGCTCACTCATTTCAATTTATCTCTGAAAGTTGGAGAATAAATGGTTGATTTAATTTTCATTAACCACAGAGCTTGGTAGCTAAAAGTAACTTAGGTCTAGCAAGTCTTATATTTCTGTAATTCACACAGATCAAATACAAATATGCTGACTTAATAGATTGCTAGTTTATTTTAAGTAGCCAGCTAACGTTAAATTAGCAGTTCTCTTGGCAGTTTGCTGATAATCCGGTATCTGAAGTAAAATGCTCAAAACATCTCCTGAGAAAAATCACATGGTCAACCTAGTCCTGGTTATTTAATTTTGATTTAGTCTTATTTTCCTTACCTTGTCATTCAAGGCCAGGTCACTGTTTTTGACATTTCTGGAACATCCACATCCCGCGCAACCACGGTCTCCCAGGAACATTCATTATTGCTGCGCACATTTATCCGTGTCAGATGCGCATGCGCGAGCGGTGCGCGATCATGGTCGACTGACAACGAGATTAAGCAGCTGAACAAAATTACGGCCGTGTTCCGATTGTTCTCATCTCAGCTCCGCCGAGACAAAATAGACATGCCATTTCAAAAATCTTTAGTTTATTGTCAGAAATATGTTTTCAAAAGCATCACTTTCATCAAATTGTATGTGACATAATTTCTAGTAGGCAACTGACTGCAAACGAGCAGGCTTATGTGCCGGGGCTGAGCCCCGGAGAGCCCCGGCCCAATTTAACCACTGGGCCTATATCTCATCATGGTACATATGCATGTTCTGGCCAATGATAAAGGGCAATTTCATCTCAAAATAAAAATTCTGTTTACCCTTATTATTGTTTCAAACGTATGACTTTCTTCCTTCTCTGGAACACACACACACACACACACACACACACACACACACACACACACACACACACACACACACACACACACACACACTGTCACGTTTCAGTGTGTTTAGTTCTGTTTTGTGATCTTGTTTTCCCCTGTCTTGTGTGATTTTTGGTTCAGTCCTGTTAGTTTTCCCTCTCTGTCTGATTACCAATTCTATTCACCTGTGTTCAGTTAATTATCTCGTTTGGTTCAGTTCATTTAAGCCCTGTGTTTTCCCTCAGTGTTTGTTGGTCGTTGTCTATGTATGGTTGTGTATCCTGAAGTCCTGGAGTCTGTTATTTTGTTCCTGTTTGATTTTGGAAGTTTCATTTTGTTAATTAAATCTATTATATTGAAGCTCCCGTGTCCTCGTCTTCAGCTACCTGCACACAACCCTAACAGACACAGGGTGAGGACATTTTTTTTAAACATGCAATTTTTGAATGCTGATATTGATTGAGAGACTGTTAGCGGTAGTGATGGCAAGATGAGGCTTCCTGAACCACTGAGACCTCGCAGCCCATTGCTTCGACCAAAGATTCATTACTCGAAGCTTCATTCAGTATTGCTCACTAGTGACACCTAGCTACTGTGCAAAGAAATAGCAGGCAAATTTTTTCATTCTGAACCAATGACCTGAAACCCCGCCCCCCTCCCGCTCTGTTTGATTTATTTATCTTCCACTGTTAACCCTCTGATTATCTTCAATTAGGGTATACACTTGTTATCTTTGGGGTCTCCAGGGACCCCAGACAATAACATTGCATTTTGTAACAGTATAATATATATTTTTTTACAAATGTAATTTTACTCTGTTTATTAATGTTTTTACTCAACATTTGTGCAGTTTTTGGAGGATTTTTGATATCTTTTAAATTTCTAAAAATAAATAAATAAATATTTAAATAAATAGTTTTTTTTACAAAAACAGCATTTTATGTAAAATTCACTTTATAAAAAACCCAGATTTTATTTATGGGGATAAATGGATAATTGTACATGATTTAATGTAAGATTTTTGCCCTTTTTTTGGAAAATGCAGTTTTAAAATAAAAAAAATTCACTTTAACCACTAGATGGCCATAGAGCTCCATTATATGCTCCATTATATGCTATTTGCTGTTTGATTAACCAAAATACATCTTCTCACAAGTTGGATTCAGTTGGATTGAGTTGGATTCATATATAAATATTTTAAAATCAAAATTATAAAAAAGAATTATATACTTTTTGTCAAAGTTTAGCATATTTTGTATTGAAAAACGTTTATCAATAATGTTACTTTATGATTAGAATCAAACCTGAACAAGATGTTACAAAGAGATATGTTGGAGTCTTTAGATTTTAGATTAAATCAGATTAGATTTAAAGATTGTGTGTGTGTGTGTTTGTGTGTGCATTTTAGTTGTGTCAGTGTCACCAATTTATATTTGTGGTGGTTCTGAACTTTATTTGACAAATCATAAGACTTTTTTATAGCCGTACAAATGTATTCCTGTGTGAGTGTGTGTGTGTGTGTTTGTATGTGTGTGTGTGTGTGTATTTTTGTTGTGTCAGTGTCACCAATTTATATTTGTGGTGGTTCTGCATTTTATTTGACAAATTATAAGACTTTTTTTTTTATAGCCTTACACATATGTATTCCTGTGTGTATGTGTATGTGTGGTTGTGTATATGTGTGTGTGTGTGTGGCGAGCATGATAACTTTGCATAGTGGATTTTTTTACATCGTTAGAAGTGTGCCATTTAATTTCTGTCCATGTGATCTGCGTTGTTTCTGATTTTGATGATGAATATTATGTTTACTATGCGGGGTCTCCAGGGACCCCGAAGACAACAAGTGTGACTATTTTTTTCACGCCAACATAATAACAGATATCGTTCCAATTTAATTTTTTTTTGTAGATCTAGAAAGAGTTGAGAGCTGTAGAAAGTTTCATACCATTTGAACAAAGAGAACATTTTTTTTAATTTGACCAAAAGTCATTTGCGGGTTAAAAAGACCCCAAAGATAACCAGAGTTAATGTCAATGTAACCTTTCATTTGCAATAATAAAGAGATCTGTGCAGACATTTGTCCATTGCCTGGGTATGAAATAAAACGTGTATCTTTCTCTGTCTGCATTTACTTGTACAGAGACAACTGTCATACACACAGCTAATTAATTTTTTTTTTTTAAAAATTGGATAGTGACAGTATGAACAACAAAAGTGACTGTGTTGAGTGCAGTGCTTATGGTGGAGGGACTCAAGGGAGTGTAATAAAGTAAACTGCAGTTTGGGGTGGATGAAGGAGGATTACAATAGATTTTTATTGAGAAAATTAATTTTTTGAAGTGTGTTGGGGTTTAGACAATTCCTCTTCTTGGACAAAACCTCTCCAGCCTCAGAATAATATCCTTTCACAAGGAACAGAGGATGTAGGGGAACATAAAATATCAGTGCCAGCGGGTATACATGTAGATACTGATGCTTCTGTTGAGCCCAGGAGGATGTCCTATTTCTTGCTGGCTCCATTACCAGGAAAAAGGAAGATGTCATAAAAAGCAAACAAATCCAAATAATCTTATCTAATTAATATAACTATAATATAGCTACTATATAATGACAATTATTATTAATAACTATTCTCACCTGATATAATGTAATAATATACAGCCCTAACACATATATGGCACAATAATGACAATGAGAGATCTCTGACACACAACTGCTTCTACTACTCCTGCAACACCCACAAGGTGGCGCGAGTTTCGAACCCCCTTTA